>JAJOZX010002422.1:277500-665794 GCA_023014485.1 Bathynomus jamesi | reverse complement strand
AATCACCACTTAGACGCAAAAGAGGACAAAAATCACCACTTAAACGCAAAAGAGCACAAAAAATCACCACTTAACTATAAAATAAGACAAAAAATCACCACTTAAATGCAAAGAGAACAAAAAATCACAACTTAAATGCAAAGAGCAAAAAATTTCCACTTAAATGCAAAAGAGAAAAAATATCACCAATTTAATTCAAAAGAGGACAAAAATCACCAATTAAACGCAAAAGAGCACAAAAAATCACCACATAAACGCAAAAGAGGACAAAAATCACCACTTAAATGCAAAAGAAGACAAAAATCACCACTTAATTGCAAAAGAGACAAAAAATTACCACTTAATGCAAAAAAGACAAAAATTCACCATATAAACGCAAAAAAGGACAAAAATCACCACTTAGACGCAAAAGAGGACAAAAATCACCACTTAAACTCAAAAAAGAGAACAAAAAAATCACCACTTAAATGAAAGAGGACAAAAAATCACCACTTAAAATCAAAAAAGGACAAAAATCACCACTTAAACGCAAAAGAGCACAAAAAATCACCACTTAAATGCAATAGAGGACAAAAATCACCACTTAAATGCAAAGAGGACAAAAATCACAACTTAAATGCAAAAGAGGACAAAAAATTTCCACTTAAATTGCAAAAGAGGAAAACTCACCACTTCAATGCAAACGGAGACAAAAAATTTCACTTAAATGCAAAAGAGGACAAAAATCACCATTAAATGCAAAGTAGACAAAAAATCACAACTTAAACGCAAAGAGGACAAACAATCACCACGTAAACGCAAAAGAGGACAAAAATCACCACTTGGACGCAAAAGGACAAAAAATCACCACTTAAACGCAAACGAGCACAAAAATTCACCACTTAAACGCAAAAGAGAAGAAAAATCATCACTTAATCGCAAAAGAGGACAAAAATCACCACTTAAACGCAAGAGGACAAAATATCACCACTTAAATGCAAAAGAGGACAAAAATCACCACTTAAATGCAGACGAGGACAAAATCACCACTTAAATGCAAAATAGGACAAAAAATCACCACTTAAATGCAAAAGTGGACAAAAAATCACCACTTTAACCCTTTAAGAACGAGTCCGCAGCATATGCGGCCACTCTTGTTACCAGAACGTATAGGTTTTATTGTTAGTCAAAACTAAATATTTTAGTAACTAGTCATTGAAATTATACACATTTTGGGTTCCTTTCCCGACAACGAAATGACATCTATAAATAAACATGTAGAAACATTTATAGAAACGAGGCATTGTAGTACAATTTATATTATTATTTCTGGTGGACCTTAAGGTACCATCCGTCGTTAAAGGGTTAATGCAAAAGAGGACAAAAATCACCACTTAAATGCAAAAGAGGACAAAAAAATCACTTAAAGGCAAAAGAGGACCAAAAATCACCACTTAAATGCAAAAGAGGGCAAAAAATTACCACTTAAATGCAAAAGAGGACAAAACCTCACCAGACAAATGTTTTTGCGAAATACATGCACTCTAGTCTAGATCTTAAGAGTTTAGACTCATTGTAGATAATTACTCATGTTTTATTGTTTGTTTTTAACCAAATCGGTATACTAATGTAATTTTGGTCACTGATTTAAAAAATAACTTTCTTTTTTTGGAGAAATGAAAAACAAACATGTTAGAGCACTTTAAATAATTAATGCGTTTTTAACGAAAATATCATGACTTAACCTAACCAATCGTCAAAGGTGTACAGTTAACCTAACCTGGCATTCAATTGACTTAACCGGGAATTCATTTGACCAAACTGGGCATTAATTTATAACGAAAGATTGGTAGGTTGGTGAAAAATTAATATTGTTGGTTAGTTAAAAACAACAATTTGAAAGTGAAGAGTAATTATCTACAAACAATGAGTGTAAAGGCTTGAGATCTTAAGATCTTAAGATCTAGACTAGAGTGTATGTATTTCGCAAAAACATTTGTCGGGTGAGTTTTTGTCATCTTTTGCCTTTAAGTGGTGAATTTTTGTCTGGTGAGTTTTTGTCATATTTTGCATTTAAGTGGAGTTTTTGTCCGGTGAGTTTTTGTTCGGTGAGTTTTTGTCCGGTGAGTTTTTGTCCGGTGAGTTTTAGTCCGGTGAGTTTTTGTCCGGTGAGTTTTTGTCCGTGCCCCGTCCAGTATACTTCACAGAGGTCTATATAGTTAATATTAAGTTATACTGGGGTATGTGTTGTTTTAGGTTGGTTAGTTATTCCTCAAGTGGCCAACTTTCGGTCAATCAGGATCCTTGTAACAAATTTCGAATTGTCAAAACCATGTTGTCCCCGAAACTTAATATACTATAATGAAAATAACCACGAAGAAAAAAGAAAACAGAATGGTGCTCAAGCGCTTTCGTCTAATGACATCCTCAGGAACACTGAAATAAATAACAAGTTCGAGACTATACTGTATATAGTCTCGAATTTGTTATTTATTTCAGTGTTCCTGAAGATGTCATTAGACGAAAGCGCTTGAGCAGTGAGCACCATTCTGTGTTTCCTTTTTCCTTCGTGGTTATTTTCATTATAAATATTATTCACGTGTTACTTTCGTGAAATAATTTTCACTTAATATACCATATATATATATATATATATATATATATATATAT
The DNA here is from genome assembly GCA_023014485.1 of Bathynomus jamesi. Lineage (NCBI taxonomy): Eukaryota > Metazoa > Arthropoda > Malacostraca > Isopoda > Cirolanidae > Bathynomus > Bathynomus jamesi. The sequence continues at coordinate 663,145 of JAJOZX010002422.1, read as the reverse complement.
ATATATATATATGATGATGAATTTCACAATTAAACAGGTGAAGTTAATACATGATCCACATTCACAATGAAAAAGGAGAAGCGAATCCAAGGCTTTTCGCGTATTTAGCAGTACACCGCGTCAGAGAATCGCTTTTCATTCATATATATATATATATATATATATATATATATATATATATATATATATATTTCTACAGTTGTGATCATTTTATTTATTATTTTAGTTATTTGCACTTATTTCTACTGCTTCACAAGGCTTATGAATTCTACATAACAACATTGATAGTGTGACCGAGACTAGGAACACGGAGCATTGCAGACATTTTGAACGAAAATGAGAGACTTTCACTGACGACATTATTCACAATTTACTGATTTATTTAAGTTGGAAAACAGATACAATGACGGAGAGAAAAACGAGAGACGTACATGTGTTTACAAGTGATCGTAGGAAAAGAAATACCCATACTTCTAAACAATTTAACTCATGAAAACTAATTTCAAAACACACACGTGTTTTCTTTCTGACCCACTAAGAAAAGCTGGCGGTTTTTGCACACCGTTCCTTACTCGCGTCCGCCTCTCTCCCCTCGCCAACACGTATTTTCAATTCTAATTCATTTCATTATACTAATTTCGTTCAATTAATAATAATAATAATAATAATAATTTACTACGCTACTGAAGCTAATATACATATATATAGTAAACAATATACATGCAGTAAGGAGAGACCAAGCGGGAGGGACCAAAAAACGACCCCACCTACAGAAAGAAAAGAAGAGAGCTAAAATGAAGATCCAAACTTTTCCAGATATCTGGACACTCTGCGTTTGAAAGATTGGAAGTCATGGAGAGGGGAAAAGATGGATTGATGAAGGTTGTTCCAGAGTTGACCGATTGAGTAGATAAAAGACTGAGAATACCGAGTAACCCTTGCATTAAAAAGTTGTTCAGAAAAGGGGTGAGAATATGTCGAAAGCCTGGTACTGCATGCTCTCCTTAAAGGATGAAACATTCAGTTAAAGAGTTCAGAAGAGCAGTGTCTATTATAATAACGATACTAAAGAGAGTGAGGCAACATTGTGGCGAAGAGAGAGAGAAGGGTTGAATACAGTCAGTTAGAGAAAGGAATGACTGTCCCATGCATGGTACAAAAGATAAGAACGAATGTAGCTGAAATAGTTCTCTATACAAATACTAATGAGCACCACTGTATGTATAATGAGGAGTAGAGGGGGAAGTGTGTGTTTGAAAACATGCTTGACTGTTGTTAAGGTAGATTAAACACGGAAAAAGACCAGCTGAGGAGCACAGTGACAAGAGAAACTGAGTTCTAATATTCGTTGTTTGTTACGTCCTTCCCAGGAGTATTTCCCTGTCTACAATCTCCATATATATATATATATATATATATATATATATATATATATATATATATGTGTGTGTGTGTGTGTGTGTGTGTGTGTGTGTGTGTGTGTACACACACACAACAACTCAGAATGGTCCCTGAGAAGCTTATATGTTAAACACAGACCGTGCATGGAACAAGGAACTCTTCTGGGAAATTACATCCACTATAGTTCGAATAAGTAATGATAAATGACAAATACTATAGTTTTTTTCTTTTTCATGATGGAAAGCCCAACGTGGGCACCAGGTTACTCGCAAAGATGCCCCAAAATATAGCTTCCCTCACCAGCTATCTGCAAAGCAGAGAGGATCCAGCTTTGGGACAGGATGTAGGGTTTACAGTTTACACCTAGCCTACTACATTCAGAACTTCAATACATGCAACAAACTTGTTGCATTCACGTCGGACTGAATAGTGGACGCTCAATGTCTCGGTTGAGGTTTAAGTTTTGTTTTTTGGCTAAAAATACAATAGTTACCCCTTTTTCTCTGATGTATTCAATCTGACGTGAATGCAACGAGTTTCTTGCATATATTGAGGTTCTGAATGTAATAGGCTAGGTGTAAGCTGCAAACCCAAGATCCTGTCCCAAAGCTAGATCCTATCTGCTTTGCAGATAGCTGGTGAGGGAAGCTATATTTTGGGGCATCTTTGCGAGTAACCCGGTGCCCACGTTGGGCTTTCCATCATGAAAAAGAAAAACTATAGTATTTGTCATTTATCATTACTTATTCGAACTATAGTGGATGTAATTTCCCAGAAGAGTTCCTTGTTCCATGCCCGGTCTGTGTTTAATATATATATATATAGCGCTTCGGTGGTGTAGTGGTTAACGCCGCTGACTACGAATCCATTGGCTCCAGGATCGAGACCCGTTGACGGCAGCCGGCGTGCAGCAAAACCCAGCTGTTCACCCTTCCACACAATAAGGAAAGTGGTTGGTAGATAAATGGGTACCCTGGGTGGCCTAGTGGTTAAGACGCTGGGCTGCTGGTAGGGCGTGGTTCGGATTCCACGTTAAACTGTAGGTCTAAGGTAGAGTGAAAAGTTTGACCTTTGTCAGAATGAACAATTCGAGCGGAAGCTAACCGAAGGTCTTATATATATATATTTCGTGGGTGTATATATATATATATATTATATATATATATATATATATATATATATATATCCGCTTACGTACCTTAGTAGTTTACATTCTGGGTTGCTAATCTGGAGTTCGTTAAATCGAATTCCAGTTGGGACCTTGTGATTTTTTATTCCTTGGGTTGGTTGAGGTTTGGTTTCTACCTTAAGCTGTTGGTCCAAGGTGAAATGAAAAACCTAAATAATGTGGTTACATCTATTATGTATGTAGGTTTTGATTTTTTAACATCAATATTCATTACTACTATCAAATATATAAGTAAAACATTTTTTCTACCGTTACACGTTTCTTAGAAAAGCAAGCCCAAATATTTCGAAAAATAAACCCTCATACAAGCATTAATTCAGAGTATTTACAATTCTCTCTCTCTCTCTCTCTCTCTCTCTCTTCTCTCTTTCTTTCTCTCTCTCTCTTTTTGGTGAGGGACGCTATATTTTTGGGGCTCTTTGCTAGTGACCCGTTGTCGACGTTGGGCTTCCATCATGAAAAATAAAAGACTTTAGCATTTGCCATTTACCATTATTTATTCTGACTATAGTGGATTTAACTATCCCAAATGAGTTCCTTGTTCAATGCACATTTAGTCTGGGTATTCCTTAAAGGTTATCTCAGGTGACCATTCCCAGTTGTATCTTATATATATATATATATATATATATATATATATATATATATATATATATATATATATATATATATATCTTGGTTACTTTTGGTGAGTTTGAACGACGGTTCAGGATCGACCTGCGGTCGACCCCTCAAATATATATATATATATATATATATATATATATATATATATTATATATATATATACGGATTCAATCAATAAATTCGCGGAATCACCTTTACTCTTTCGAATAAAACAATCCCAAGAATTTATTGATGAACCTCGTACTTCGTGTGTGTGTGTGTGTGTGTGTGTGTGTGTGTGTTTAAACATATAAATTCGCTGTACGTCTAATTTGGTTGTAGTTGCTGGTGGTAACTGATTTCGAATTTAAAATCATGGAACCGTTGTTTCTTTATAAATTAAAACCAGATCTCAATTCTGATAAATTATCGGTAGAACTGCTATGTTTCAACTATGTCCTGATGATGGAATGAGTATATTCCGAAACGTCGGTACCAATTAAAGTTGGAAGAATGCTTATTTTTTCTCTGGTGTTCCTGTTCGTTATCAAACTGCGCTTTCTCCGAAATCACTCACTAAAGAGAGAGAGAAAGTTACAGGAGTTACAAGGAAAAGAAGTACCTCAAAAGGCCTTGCGGCCCATACCGAGGAGGTACCAATGGCAACGGGTGCCAGGGAAAATTTTCTACACACTTAAATAGTGTGCAAGATTTGGTCTAACCTTTTCTTCAAATGATCCACAGAGGAACTGTTCACAACTTCTGAAGGTAACCTGTTCCACGTGTCACAGATCTTATACGTAAAGTAATTCCCACACACACTAGTCCTAAACTGTTTCAAATCCAACTTCCAACCATTGTTGCGAGTTGGGTTATCATTTAAACTAAACATGCTTCTAAAATCGACATCGTTGAACCCGCGTAAAAGCTTGAAAACCTCGATGAGTTGACCGCGCAGCCTCCGAGTTTCCAACGAAAACAAGTTCAGGGCGCGTAAGAGAGAGAGAGAGAGAGAGAGAGAGAGAGAGAGAGAAAGAGACGTTTGAAGAACTTACAGGTATAAATTAGCGTGGGAGATCATGTAACTGTCAAATGTATTTAATTATTTACTGTATTTGAGCAGCTACGCATATCCCGAATAGACCATCGAAGAATTAGACCGGATCAGGGAAATGGAGGATCGAGACCCTTAAGAACAATCATTTCGAACACTTAATCGTCCGAGTATTTCAGCGGAGATGATAGGCACACCCAATACCCATGGTTAAAAATGTTAAAATTCTTGATTAAAGAAATATTTGTGAAAAGGTTACGACCTTTCTGTATTGAAATGTAAATTGTAACTATATTAATTTACTGTTAGATTAATACAGAAAGGTTTGAGCTTTTTAATATTCAAATTTAAAATGATAAATTGATATAAAAAAAAAAGGTTATGCAATTTCATTCTAAAAGCTGTAATCAGCCAGCTGATATAAGGTTTAAAATGAATGGTGAAGTAATTGAGGAAGTACAAGAGTTTAAGTATTTGGGTCAAACTATTACCAGCTCCTTGAGTGATGACTCGGATATAAGAACACAATCTCGAAGCCTGTGTGCTAAAGCGAATATGACCATAAGGAACTTTCAATTTTGTACAAGTGAAGCTAAAGACACTCTCTTTCGTACTTTCTGCAGTAATATATACGGACAGCAACTCTGGGTGAATTATAAAAAAGGTTCTGGCAGAACCCTAAATTTGCTCTACAACAGGTCTTTTAGACTCTTACATAAATTACCCCCGAGATGCTCAGCTTCGCAAATGTTTGCTACCCGCAATGTCCCGAGCTTCCCGGAGGTAACAAGACGTGCTCAATACAGTCTAATGCAAAGAATTAAAAAATAAACCAACCCGATTATCCAAGCTATCCATGAGTCCTGCCATTTATCCTCAAAGATATGGAATTCTTGGTACGAAAACGTCTGTCTGTAGCTTCACTTAACTTCGACATTACAGTATTATTTCTAATAAATTGTATATATTTCTATCCTTAGTATGTGAACTGTCATTGTATTAATAATATTTGTCATATGGACTATAGTCTGCCAATAAACCTTTTCATTTTCATTTTCATTCATAAAAAAATACTTCATAATAAGGATTGTTATAAATGTTTTAGTATATTGTAATATATAAATGTATTTATGCAAAAGTTACTGTAAATATATTTGAGTATTATTTATTACATAATATCACTTTTGTATTTCACTTATGAAAGTATGTTCTAATGCAGGGATTCTCAACCCACTTCCATTACCCACCTGAAGAATTGACGCTCATCCCGTTACCCCTAATGACGCGTAAATTAACCAAAAGTTAAAGAAGTAATTTATAATCATACAATTGTCTTTAAACACCACTCTTAAATAAAATATGTATGGCTTCCATTACCCCCCTGGATATCCCAAATTACCCATTTGGGGGTAATTATCCACCGGTTGAGAACCCCTGTTCTAATGTCCAGTTTCATGCCATACAAACATGCTAGTTCTGTATGCACAGGACTACTCCAACAGCTAAGAGGACAGTTTATTTTGGTAGGTCACTGTGTGTATATATATATTTACAGTATATATATATATATATATATATGCGCCTCGGTGGTGTGGTGGTTAGCGTCGCTGACTACGAATCCATCAGCCCCGGGTTCGAGACCCGACGGCAGCCGGCGCGCAGCAAAACTCAGCTGTTCATCCTTCCACACAATAAAGAAAGTGGTTGGTAGATAAATGGGTACCCTAAGTGGCCTAGTGGTTAAGACGCTGGGCTGCTGATGGGGCGTGGTTCGGATTCCACGTTAAACTGTAGGTCTAAGGTGGAGTGAAAAGCTTGACCTTCGTCAGAATGAACAATTCGGGCGGAAGCTAACCAAAGGTTATATATATATATATATATATATATATATATATATATATATATGTTACGCCCAAATATCGAAATCGCTCAGTGAGCGAAAAAAAACAGCCACAACGCGTTGTGGATGCACCCAAGTGACCACACACCAATGTTAGATATTTTTTCGCTTCATGGCCGTTCTCAAACAACCACAACGCGTTGTGGACGATTCGGATATGACCACAACGCGTTGTGGACGATTTAAAAATTATTGAATGCTCGGTTAGGTTAATTGAATGCCCGGTTAGGTCAACTGTACGCCCTTGACGATTGGTTAGGTTAAGTCGTGATATTTTCGTTAAAACTAACGAAAATATCACGGCTTAACCTAACCAATCGTCAAGGGCGTACAATTAACCTAACCCGGCACTCAGTTGACCTAACCGGGCATTCAATTAACCTAACCAGTTGGTTAATTTTTACATTTACGTCTCATTCTAAAGTTGCTTAAAATTAATCGAAACCTACGGGAAAATTATTGATAATCATTTTTTAAAGGATTTTATCTTTTTTCTAGCATATCTGCTTAACTTTGCTTTTAAATCGGTGAATACGTCGATAAATATACGTCGTGTTTATATCATTTCAATATACGCAGTGTTTAAATAGAGTTTGATGAAAGACATCGGTGTGTGATCGTTTCAAATCGTCCACAACGCGTTGAGGTCATATCCGAATCGTCCAAAACGCGTAGAGAACGGCCATGAAGCGAGAAAATATCTAACATCGGTGTGTGGTCACTTAGGTGCATCCACAACGCGTTGTGGCTGTTTTTTTCACTCCCTGAGCGATTTCGATGTTTGGGCGTAACATATATATATATATATACAGAGTGGCCCAAAAGTAGGTATACAGCTTCATATGTTGATTTTTAAATTCATTTTCCTTTCAGGGTAGATAATAATGAACACTTGCGTGATTAACACATGTTATGTGTAAAGTGAATACTGAAATAGCATTGCTGGACTGCAACATATACAGAGCAGATAGAGTGGCTAGACGACGGAGAGGGTATTGTATCTACGTGAAAAACACATACACATGTGAGGTGAAGGTAAACAGATCAAACGGCACAGTCGAAATTATTATTTTAGAAGTAAAACAACTGAACCTAACCATTATGGACGTCTACAGACCACCAAACACCACAAAAAGTTAATTCCAATTTGCCACTAATGAAATACAAAACGTTAAAATTACTTGAAACTTCAGCAACAAATATTCTAATTTATGGAAGATTTTAATTTCCCATTTATAACATGGAAGAAAAATGACGAAGTCATATATGTTAAGAAGTTTCATGGCAACATTACAAAAGATGATAGAACCCAAGCAATAATGCTATTAGATATGATGGAACATTACGCCCATACTCAGGAAATCTGTGAAGCCACTACGAAAGAAAACGTTTCGGATTTAATTTTGACAAATAACAATGAGATAATATTAAGTAAAAAGGTAACGCACACAAATTTCTCCAACCATAACCTAATCGATATACATTTGAAGTTAGCACCCAGAGGTCCGAAAACGCATCCCAGAAAGGCAGAAGGAATATTTGAAGGCTTAAACATAAATTCAAAGAGAGTAGATTGGGAAAGTGTAAATAAAGATGTAAAGGAAGTAAATTGGGAATTGCTACTTCACGAGAAGACTCCAGAACAAATACGAGGTATAACGGAGTCTGAAACCAAACCTATATTACTGAAGCATGTTCCAGAGAGACAAAAGAGAAAACGTAGCAAGCTCAAGAGAAAAATCAGGACACTATTTAGACAACGGAAGCAACCCGTAAAACATCTCCACAGATGCAAAACTGATGCAAGGAGACTCAAACTAGAGAGGAAACTAGGCGAAATAGAAATGGACCTGAAGCAAATATTCATACATAAGACAAATGAGGAGGAAAACAAGGTAGCAGAAAATATAAAAAATAACCCAAAATACTTCTACATTTTTGCGAAACGGAAAATGCAATGCAAAGAGAATATTGGTCCGTTGATAGACGCGGAAGCCGAACACACAAATGACTCCAAAAAAATGAGCGAACTGCTTAAGGAACAATTTAACTCTGTGTTTAGCACCCCTAAGTCCGAGATGAAAGTAGAAAACGCAAACGAATTTTCGACATTGATACAAATCAGCCAAGGACAAATTCTGGCACAAACCTATTAATGGACTTAGAGTTCTCGGAAGGAGATGTAATTAAGGCTCTATCACAGATGTGAGAAAATTCGGCACCAGGACCAGACACATGGAGTGCCACATTTCTGAAGAAATGTAAGGAGAGTATTGCCAAACCGCTATACTTACTATGGAGGAAATCACTCGACACAGGACAAATTCCAGTACCATTAAAGAACGGGAACATTGCCCCTTTATTCAAAGGTGGTAACAGAGCAGTGCCCAAGAATTATCGGCCGGTAGCTCTCACCTCACACCTTATAAAGTGCTTTGAACGTATAATTAGAACCGAAACTACCTACTACCTACAAGAAAAGAACTTAACCCAAATCAACATGGTTTCAGGGCTAGAAGATCATGCCTATCACAGCTATTAGACTACCAGGAGAAAATATTGGAAACACTGTGTCGAGGACAAAACATAGATGTAATATATACTGACTTTGCTAAAGCCTTCGATAAATGTGACCATGGAATTATAGCACATAAATTTAAGAATACAGGAATTACTGGAAAGCTGGGAAGATGGATATTTAATTTCTTGACGCAAAGAACACAAAGAGTGGTGGTAAATGGAGTCAAATCGGAAGTCTTGGAAGCAGAGAGCTCTGTCCCACACAAGGGACAGTAGTAGCTCCCTTGCTGTTCATAATAATGACTGCAGATTTTGATGCAGATATCAATGACAATATTGTATCATGTTTCGCAGTTGACACAAAGATATGCAAGGAAATATTGAACGAAGGTGACATAGAAAGATTACAAAACGACATTGAAACATTATTCCAGTGGGCAGAAGGCAACAATATGAAGTTCAACAAAGAAAAATTCCAACTTCTAAGATATGGTAATAAGAAGGAGCTACAGAAAAAAAGGTACAAAACTCTGCAAGCTAAACAGATAATACCAAATCCACAAGTCAGGAATCTTGGAGTAATAATGTCCTCGGATGCAGAATTCAGAGAGCACTATAACATCAAAATTACAACGGCTAGAAAAATAGTGAGAATTATCTGGAGGAGCTTCCGCAGCAGAAAAGCAAACATCATGCTCAAATTATGGAAGAGTCTAGTCCTACCAATAATTGAGTATTGCTCAGTACTCACAAGCCCATAGAGAAAACGAGACATTGCGAACATTGACGCTATACAAAGGACGTTTATGTCTAAGATAGAGGAAACGGAAGGTGAAGACTACTGGTCTCGACTACAATCCCTGGAACTCTCCCGAAAGAAGGCGCGAGCGGTACACAATAATATACATATGAAAAATACTGGAGGGCTCTGTCCCTAACCTTACAAATGAAGTAGAAACAAACTGGAATGAGAGAAGAGGCAGATTTTGTACGGTCCCAGCTGCGGTGGGAAAACGAGGATGGAAAATACCCTCAGAATACGAGGCCTAAAACTTTTCAATGTCCTACCAAATGAAGTGAGGAATCTCCAGCACACCGACCTGAATAACTTCAAGAACCAGCTGGACAGATTCCTGTGCAAAGTCTCTGACCCCTGAAATGACCCCTGAAAGTCCCCTGAAATGACAGGGGTTATTGTTGTAACTGCTGTTACGATACGAGCGCGTAAATGTCCCAGCTTCATTCAGATGGTATTTTAAACACCGTCGTCTTTCAACAAGATGGGGCACCTTGTCATTACGCAAACATTGTTCGGAAGTACCTAAATGAATGATTTCCAAATCGGTGGATCGGACGTGGAGGCAACAGGCCCTGGGCAGCTCGATCTCCTGACCTAGCGCCCTTGGATTTCTTTGCATGGGGCTTTATCAAATCAAAAGTCTATCAAACGAGGGTTACAGATCTGCAAGATTTACGTGCTCGTATCGTAACAGCAGTTACAACAATAACCCCTGTCATGCTCCAAAATGTGTTCCGCAATACTGCTGACAGATTCAAATTCTGTAGAGATACTGATGGTGCTCATGTAGAATCATATGCTTAAGTATTCATTAAATGTATGCCTTCTATTATATTGTTATTGAATTTTACCTTTTTGCTACGTTTTCACTGAAATAGATTGGGACTTTATAAACACCCTGTACATAAAAATTGCAATAACCGCACAAACTATATAAAGAAAGACTTTCTTGGACCTGACGGAAGAAGTGTGTCTCCCATCGAAAAGCAGTCCGTGTTTTTAACTTAATTTTAGATTTTGAGATTTAGTTTTATCCTTTTATTTTGGATATATATATATATATATATATATATATATATATATATATATATATATATATGCAATAAAATCACAGAACAACACGTGATCTTTTTAATAAGCAAACAACCACATGTAAAAGGAAAAGGAAACACGAAATCCGAGCGCTTTCTTGATATATCGTGATATACCGCAAGAGCGTCGCGGTTGCTGCGGCGTCTCGCGCGCCGTCGCCGGGCCCTTGAAACTGTGGCCGCGGGTGTGCCTTGTAGGTCAAATCTTCGCGCCTAGGCCGCGCCGATTTCCGCATCAGGTCTCCGAGGTGCTAAGTCTCTGGTCGCTTTCGTGATATATCACGAAAGCGCTCGGATTTCATGTTTCCTTTTCCTTTTCCCTGTGTTTGTTTGCTTATATATATATATATATGTGTGTGTGTGTGTGTGTTTATATATATATATATATATATATATATATAATAACAACGTTTGAAGTTGTATGACCTCGCTCGTAACAACAAAGGTCATGTGACGGAGTGGACATACGGCTTTACACGGAATCCGAACCACCGGGCGCTACATCATCTGAACGAGGAGGACATTCACACATCTAACTATTTATGAGACATAACGTTGCTCAACTTCGCTGCTCTTACGGGAAACGGTATTGCGACGCGGCCGGCCACAACATAGCCTTGAAATAAAAAATAGAAAAGTGCGAGAAAAAAGGCCACAATATACCGTAAATTCAGACTTTTTTCCAAGTTTTCTCTCTTTTAATAGAAATTTTGTCGTTAAGGGAACTTTGTAACCACTGAATTTACCTGAAAATATCTGCCTGTAAAAGAGAGAAAAGAAGTTGTCCTGAACACTTATTGGAAATTTGAAAGAAAAAAATTTTATGGACTCTGAAAATGTCACAATTTTGGAAGAAACTGTTTTATGTCTACAGTTTTATTATAATTAAAAACATTAAAAATTACGTGATTTTTTTTCCCCTGTACTTCAAATATACCTAAAGAAAATTAGCTTTTTTGAGGCTGTTTCGTGATAAGTAATTAAAATTTCTGTATTTATGAGTGTTATAAATATTTATTATCATATTTATATTAGAAGAAGAAATTAAGTAGTTATAATATCATTTCTGTGAAGCGTTTCTTCGTACACTCAGTTGAGTGAGGTGTGTGGATCTGCGATGTGGGCACGTTTGTTTACCGTGTGTCTGTGTTGCGGTGGGTATGTTGATTAGTATATATAATTACCTTGATTATAATTTGCATGATTTACACTTTACATCCAGCATGAATAGTTTGCAAATTAATGCAAAATCACCATCATGTTTCAAGGCTTACAATCAAATCAGAGATCATCACTTTCAAAGGGGAATTGCATTATGCTATAATCTACAAATCCTAAGTTTGGTAACACGAATTAAGGATGTCAACAAACTAGATTTCATTCATAATTACTATATTTAATTAAAAATTCCCTTCGCGTTAATAATGTTTAAAAAAAAATAACATATTAGCTATTCATACCCTTCTAAATGTAACTATGACGTTAATTTAGATGCTGCTCTATTTTATACCTGTATCTTTTTATTGGATAAAACTTATCCTTATCCTTATCTTTATTCAAATTTTCAATAATCCCATTGATGATAATTATCTTTAAAAGTTTGGGATCAATGAAAGAAAGCCACCCCCAAAAGTTTCTAGTAAACAATGCCACCCTAAAAAATGACCAAGTGAACAATGCCACCCCCAAAAATCACTAAAGTAAAGAATGTAAATAAAAACACCTCCATGAGGAATTGTTTATTATTTAGTACTGTATGCCCTTGATGATTGGTTAGGTTAAGTCATGATATTTTCATTTAAACTAACTAAAATATTACAACTTAACCTAACCTAACCTAAATAACCTACCTACCTAAATAACTTACAGATCAATGAAAGAAAGCCACCCCCGACCTGTTTGGGGGTGGCTTTCTTTCAGTGATCCAAAGTTTGTAAATGAGCCTTTAAACACATAATGATAATTATTATTTTATTAAAGAGACGATGAATTTGCATCGTTAAAACAAAAAATGGCTCAATTATCGCAGTGTGAAAGCAAAGAGAATTGCATCAGTAAGTTTAATTTATTTCACAAACAAATGAAAATACATTATTCAAAATTTTCCCGGAAATATGTATAGTTTAAATCTTTATTCATAAGATGGTTTCCAGTGATTACTTTGCAGTTCTGGGAAGATCAAAAGCTAGATTTAAATTAGTCTTGCTAATTCTTAATTTAATGTAAAGGTTTTTATACAGTTTTACTCGTGTTTTCTTTAAAGTTTATCTTCTTTATATGTGTTGGGAATGATAATGTCTGATGTCTAATGTTCTATGGGTAATCTTGTAGGTTAACGCCGCAAATTAGGTAGGTGTGCTTTTAAGTTGTGTTTAAACGTCGTAAATGAATTTTGTTTTCATTTTTATTGTAAAGGTCGTTTTTAAACATAGCAGGTTAGTTTAGGTTAGGTTAGGTTAGGTTAGGTGTACTTTTAAGTTGTGTTTAAACGCCACAAATTAATCGCGATTTAATCCTTTGATAACACTAGGCAACAAAGATTTTGTTACAGAAGACCAAATAGGTGCTCCTAGCTAATTTCGGTATGCTGATTTCAAATCTATAATTAGATTTTTTCTATCACGTCTAGATTTTGTGTAAAATGCAAATCACTTTTAGTAAAATTTTCTACCACGTCCAGATTTTGGTTTTAATCGACTTAATGCCAGTAATATGAAACTTGCTTTTCAAGGTTAAAGCAATTTTTTTTGCCAACTATATACAAATTCGAACAATTTTGATAAATAAAATTTATCCCGAGTTGGCAACACTGAGTCAAGAGCATAGTAACGGGCAACGGCCCAACGGTCAGTCGCTACGTGACAGTCAAGCAGAACGGTTGTTGAAGCTCTCTGCTGATGAGCAAGTGACAGGTTGTGGTGACTTGTGTGTTTTTATAGCATTTGTTTTGTACTACGGTGTGTATTTCTTTTTATTTTGCACATCGTAATAATTACTTTCTACGTTTTTTCAGATATTGTATGGTAATTCAAAATGGCATCAAATAGACGTGCTTGTGTAAATCACCCAGACAACTTCTGCTTTGTCTGTGGACAATATACACCTAAGCCACAACGTAGAAACATAACAACAAAGATTAAACTTGCCTACAAGTGTTATTTTGACTGTAAGTTAGGAGACCAACAGAGGGACTGGGCACCACATATTTGCTGTGCACAGTGCAATGCAATGTTAATAGCTTGGATGAATGGTAAAAGAAAAGCTATGCCGTTCTCAGTCCCCATGGTTTGGCGTGAGCCGAAAAATCACTTCAATGATTGTTATTTTTGTTTGACAAAGATTGCTGGTTTCACAAAGAAAAACAAATCAAAGATCACGTACCCAAACTGCGAATCAGCAATGAAACCAGCACCACATGATGAAACAAATCCACCACCAGTTCCACCAGCAACGATAACAGACAGCAGTTCATCTGAAGATTCTGCTAGTGATATAGAAACAGGGAAAGATGGCATATATGTTCCAGATGCAAATATTTCCCCACATTTGTTAAGTCAAGCGGAGTTAAATGACTTAGTGCGCGATTTGGAATTACCAAAAGAAAAGGCAGAGTTGCTTGGTTCAAGACTTCAAGAATTTAATCTTCTCCAACCAAACACCAAAGTTTCCCATTTCCGCCATCGCCATTTGCAGTTTTCATCATTTTACTTACAGGAAGAAAACGTTTGTTTCTGCCACGATATCAATGGTCTGATGCAAGGGATTGGCTGTCGCTATGATCCAAAAGAATGGAGACTGTTCATTGACTCTAGTAAAGCTAGCCTTAAAGCTGTATTACTGCACAACGGCAATGAAAAATCTTCAATACCTGTAGCACATGCCACTGGCCTTAATGAGACTTATGAATCGATGAAACTGCTGCTAAGACTCATCAAATATAAGGACCACACATGGAATATTTGTGGCGACCTTAAAGTTGTATCATTACTTCTTGGGTTACAGTTGGGCTACACAAAGCATATGTGCTTTTTGTGTCTATGGAACAGCAGAGATGACAAGAACCACTACAAAAAACATGATTGGCCATCTAGAACTGAACATGTTGTTGGTAAATACAATGTGAAACACCCAGCACTTATTGACCCTCAGAAAGTACATCTTCCACCACTTCACATTAAACTTGGCCTTATGAAAAATTTCGTGAAGGGTATGGATCATCAAGGTAGTGGTTTCCAATATTTAAAGGATAAATTCAAAGGAATATTGACAGATGCTAAGCTAGAAGCTGGAGTTTTCACTGGACCACAGATCCGCAGTGTCATCCACGACTCATCGTTTCCATCTAACCTAAATGAGAATGAACTAGGAGCATGGACATCTTTCGTTGAAGTTGTCAAAAATTTTCTTGGAAACCACAAAGCTGAAAACCACCGTAAACTCGTAGAAAACATGCTTAAATCTTATGAAATAATGGGATGCAGAATGTCTTTGAAAATTCATTTTTTACATTCTCATCTTGACTTCTTCCCGGCCAACCTTGGGGCTGTAAGTGACGAGCATGGTGAGCGCTTCCACCAACAGATCTCAGTTATGGAAAACAGATACCAAGGTAATTTCAACCCAAATATGATGGGAGATTATTGTTGGTTCCTGCAGAAGGAGAGCTCGTCATCCTACAAGCGACAAAGGAAGAGGACACACCAAAGTTTCACTTAAGAACAGGAATTTGCTTTTCAGTAGTAACAACAAAATACTAACGCGCTTTGGGTGGATGGTTGGGCGCAGGGGTGGTAACTCCGCCAGCGGAATTCCGCTGTCTGTCTTTAAGCCAGAATAAAGGAGGAAAGACATCCCTGTTCACTAATTATTTAAGTATGCTTAACATAAACGTGGCACGGAAAAGTAGCTTAGACGGCTTTCGTAATAGAAGCGGGTGAGAAAAAAAATGAAAAATAGGGGTTTTCGGTTACACAAAATCTGGACGTGATAGAGAAATTTTGATATCAGATCTGAAATCAGCATCAGCGCTTTAGTAGGAATCAGTAGTTCACGTGTCTGTAACAAAAAAAAAGTTGAAATTTGTTGCCTAGTGTAATTTATGTTTCTATTTCAATAATTTGCGACGTTAAACTACAAGATTACCTTTCTACGTTCGTTTATACACGCCAAAACGGCTCGGGTAATCTGCGCTAAATTTAGTATACATAGTGAGGAAGGACAAGGGAAGGTTTTACTAATACACCCGTCCCTCCCAGTCCCCCCTTGTAGGTTGTATTTCGAGGGGTTTTTGCTGTGCAAAGTGTAGCGGGCGTTCTAGTGTATCTACTGTATATACGAGGTGTGTATCTACTGTATATACGAGGTGTGTTCAAAAAGTTCCCGAACTGGTTATACTACGCGCGCATTTAAAGGGAAACATTAACCTACTAACAATGTAGGGCATTAATGAAGTTACGTTCCGACAACAGAATTAGTCAACAGTCATACAGTCACATTCACTGCAAGTGCCAGTACAGGCTAGTCCATTTTTTCAACATTTGCCCCTTAGTGTAGAGCATCTACTGTAGTAGTACAGCTACATGTGATTAGCTGCACACATGACTCAGGGACAAGAGGAAATGAGAGGAGTATGGGAGATATTTGACCATCCTTTAGTTTCCATCGCATGGTGGAGGCATTTGGGATATTTGGCTGGGGTTTGTTTGCTTCACGCCATATAACAGACTGATGGTGTGCCCTCTTCATGTGGTATCTTGAGGCATTACCTGTAAGAGCTAAAAGCTCGGAACACAGTGCTTTTTTGAACATTGTAACTCTGGTTTTGTCCGTTATGTCTTCGTCTGAGACATTGTAGATTTTGCAAACAAAACTTTTCAATATTAGCCATTGTTGCTTCAGTCAGTGGCTCTTGTCCAAGACCTTACAGGAGTTCCTTGCTCTGGTGGGAAACTTTGAGGGCTGTCTTCTTATTGTGGTCAAATAAAAAAGATGTGGTGTCACATCTTGTGACCGCATGGAAGGGCAGGAGAAACTTTGCACTTGATGAGTCTACGTTGTTTGCTTCTATTACCGCCTTTACTGAGGTGTAATTTTTTTTTATGAGCCCCTGACTTCATCAATAGGTTGTTGCATTCGATGTTGGTAAAGTGTGCTACCTGTAACAGTACAATATCTGTATCACGAGCAGAAACCACAATCATATCTATGCTTGCATTGGTGCAGTGTAGCACAATCTTGGTGTCTGTCTCCTCGTGCCTTCCCGTATGATGGATAGTATCTACACCAGGATTATTGCAAGCTACACGCGTTTTCTCTAGAAAGCTTCCTGCCACCACAACAGTCTTGTCATGTGAAGAACTGTTAACCAAACATTCTGATAGGAACCTTGTAAGGTTAGCTTTATTCTCAATGTTTGACAAGAAGCCTTGCTAATCCTATGGCAGAGGAACATCTCCTGACTCTATGACTCTCCGAATTAATGTTCCTCTCTTTCTCCGGGATCTCGTACCAGCTTTAACTAAATCCTGGTTATATCTGTCGAACATTGTTAGTCCGACTATATGGAGACCCAGAGGTATAGAGTGCTCGCACAAAAATATCTGCCAAGTCACCAAAGCTGTTTGCATTGTTCGGTCTGCCAAAAGCATTGGTCAATGCTTATCCATCCACAATAAAAGTTGAGAGTTCAGGGATTTCTAATGTTAGTGGACAATTTACAATTTTCTTTGTCAGCTTCTCCATGAGCAACGAGTTCTGTCCGGTACGCAAACTACCATTCATCTCTGCCAGCGACAGTGGCACAGGCAGAAGTTCATACTGCAGTATTTCGTGCAAATTAACTTTTCTGCCAACTTCAAATGTATGATTAGTCTCTGTAGGATAGATCTGTCAGCTTTCACTCTCTTGCCTTTCAGGTCAGACACCTTCTGGACATCATGCACATTTGAAAATGTTGGTGCTTTGTTTTTGGCCAGTGGATCAGAGAATTTTTTTGATACGACTCCTGTGCTGGGAACTAATGTGGAAGTCACAAAATCCTCTACCTCTTCTGGCCCAGGACTTTTGCATGTAGAAGAGCATGAGTTATTTCTATCGTGGCCTGGTCTTTTGTAGCAATATTTACAAAGGTCTCATTTGGCGTCCTGTCCATTAAAAAGACAAGAAATCTCTTCAAGACTTGTACAATAGGGCGGCTCGTTTTTACACTTTTTTCGATATTTGATTGGGGGTAGTGCGGAAAAGTTGCGATTTGGAGAGAAAATAAAGTGTGTAAAATTTTTTTGATCTATGTCACTACCTTCCGGTGGTGGCGAGTCCTTAAAAATCGAAAAATAGGCCTAACGGGGTAGATTGGAAAATGGTTTTAAAGACTTACAAAATAAACAATAAAAATTTCAGCACAATCTGTTAATAACTTCCGGTGGCGTCTTAGCCGTTAAAATATATAAAATTATATAAAATGTTTGTGTTTTTAGGCCTATTTTTCGATTTTTAAGGACTCGCCGCCACCGGAAGGTATTGACGTAGATCAAAAAAATTTTACACACTTTATTTTCTCTCCAAATCGCAACTTTTCCGCACTACCCCCCATCAAATATCGAAAAAAGTGTAAAAACGAGCCGCCCTATTGTACAAGTCCAGTGGTGGCTCGTCGGTAGGCACTGCGGAACTGCAGTACCCCTAAATTTTTTATTTACAATTGAAATAATCAAGAACAATATAAGGATGAGCTCACTGAATAACTTTTTCAATAACTTTTGAAACTTTTATTAATTGCTCAATGCTCATCCTTTTATTTCAGTAATTATTTCAACCCATTCTTAGAGACAGCACCCCTACAATTTTTAGTCACGAGCCGCCACTGTGTACAACTCTCTTTTCATCTTCGAAGTCCCTGTTTCTGTGTCTTCTGCTTGCTTCTCTATGATTGAGAAAATCATCCAGTGAAAGACCATAAAGTTGTTTAGTATCTGCAGAGAGTTGTGCCCTTAAATTGAAGGAAAAAGCCCATCTGCTTACAGCTGAAACTGTCTTTGTTATGCATACTATTCCTCCGCTCTTTTTTCCGGTTCCGTTCAACCATTCTTGGTCATGGTCGGGATGTACTTGATTAAATCTGGCCTTTCCCACTTTCACAACAAAATTTCCAAGTCTGAACTCTTCTCCAACCTCGTCGGATAGCTGATTTATCTCTGTCAGATAAATGCTACCCTACTTTGAATAATTTGTATAATCATATCTATGAAAGTATGGAAAGTATACACCTCAAAGCAGAGAGATGTAGATCCCATTGTCCATCCCTTTGAGCCCTTATGAACATCAGAAAAACAGTGACCATGTTTAGATACTGCCACCAAGGTAAGAAGTTTGTATCTGTGGCATGAGCTTCACCTAACTTGCCTGTTTGCTTCAGCAATCATTTGGCTGAGATCAGAGTCTTCGTTCAGAAGAGGGTCAAGAAACTGTGGTAGGAAGATTTGCCACATTGCTTGTGCTGTAACTTTATGAGCACGGACATCTTTCTCATAGCCTTTGCCTGCCATAGCATTAGCTGCTGTCTTAGGTCCATACAGACCACTCTCAGTCCAGATTGCCTGAAGTCCTGTGGACTACATATGTTGTCCAATAGCCTTCATGAAAGTCATTGCCGTATGGAGACTTCTTAGCCTTGTGATGAAAATTTCTTGATACTCTGTATGTGCCCATTTAATCTCCATTAGTCGACAGAACAGAGCTTCATCCACTGTGATAGCTACATATTTTTGTCCATGAGACTTAGCACCGTACTTGCACTTTTGTATAACCGTATTCAGAGTGTCAATATGATGGGCACCAGTGCCCAGCACCAGTGCAAAATATCCAGTTGTTGTTTAAGGTGGCTCAATGTTACTGTGCTCCTGACTGAACTCCTTGCTTTGGTTTCTCTTCATTACGTTTGATAATGATTGCCATTTCCCCTGCATCTACGTGAAGCTCAGTTTGGCTTTCACTATCACCTTTACAGAACTATTCTACTTGAACTTCTCCTTTGAAAGAATGTTCTACTCTATATGTTGGATATTTTGATGGGATGGTTGAAATTAGAAAATCAGGCACATTGAGAGTTTCTTTGTGTGATGGCCTAAGTTTCTTTAAAATAGTTGAATCTACAGGGGGGGTCCTCTCAGCCAGGCAGAAACCTGCGTGGCATGGAATGTATCTTTGTCATCAAGACTTGCATCCAGAGTAGCAATATTGTCAGCTGTAAAGTGAATGAAATGATTTTAGACCAGGTTTGGTGGAAGGACCCCACCAATTACAGGATCTAATGATTTTAAAACAGATTCTGCCATCGCTGTATCTAGTTTCAAAATGCTTTTGTAGCTAATAGTATGCCCAACTTTATGAAAAAGCTGAAGAAGCTGCTTTGATCTAGTAGCTTGAGATAAAGAAGCCACCAAACCAATATGCTTTGGGGTCCAGAACTTTCTTCCACTCACACCATAGATCAGATCTTGTGCCACGCTTACAACTCTGTTGGTCATGGAATCAGTAGAGTCCATCTCGTCCATCTCATCTTCTTCTCCTTCGTTGAAAGCATCTTGCCTTCCATATAGGACCTTTAGAAACATGTAGAGACTGTCTGGAATGCATGAAAGTGCGTCTCTCTTTGAAACATTTGCTCTTTCATATGGTGATTGATTCAAAATGTCAGATCGCAGCTTCATGGCAACATTTATAAAAACAAGAAGATATCCTCTTTTGCTTGATATACTAATATTGAATATTGAATGATCTTCTCTTCTAAATTTACTGCTTGAGCTATTGGTATATGAGGAAATATCTTTAGAAATTTCTTTTTCACATTCAGCATCTCTGCACAACACATGAAATTCATATATATTCTTCAAATGATGCTCCAATTTCTTTATGAAAGTGGAACGCTGACTCTTGAATGATGAAGGAATTTCAGCACCTGCGTCTTGGTAAAGCTGACACTCCTTTTCCAAACTTCAGTGACCTGCAAAATGTGACCTTTTTCTGCTGCCTGTTCTAATTCTGTGGATAACCATGCCATTGCAAGGTCGCATTTTTTAGCAGTGGCTTCTGTTTTGGATATATTTCTCATGTAAGTAGTGAAACACTTCAAGTGATACTTATCCTCCACAGCAATTAAGTCATTGCAGTCTGCTAAAGCAACATTAAGTACATTATCATATTTTGCTACTTCAGTAATCTTTTTACTAACATTGAAAGATGAAACCGAATGAAGGCTCTTTTTTCCACCTTTTTGACAGAATATGCAAAGTTCCCACCCTAATGGCCTGCATGAGCTTCCTAACTTTGAAGACACTTCTCCGCTATAGCTATAGCTTGGTTGTGTGGTACTGTCCATGGAATCTGATTGCTCCTGTCCAGAAAGTTTGTTTTTATTTGTGAACCAGCTATAGGATGATCCGTGCCATTTGAGCAATTCTTTTAATACTGCATTTAAAACTCTTTCTATGGCATTTTATTCTTCATGTCTTTCAGTTTGTAGTCGTTGAAGTCCTTGTTCTCCACTGTTTAGCAGCTTTTCCTTTAAATCTTCTTGGCATATAATGTACAGGGACAAAGAATCAGGAATGCCTCTTTAGGCTGGCAAGTGGCTCCATTATTTTATAAATTCCACTTTGTTTCAGCCTACGATAACACACCTGCAGCAAATAAAAATTAAATCTTAATCAATAGGTATGAATTATAAATGTTCTATAAATGTACTATTAACAATGTAATATTTTGGTCAAAGCCTAACAGAGAACTAGTTTAGAAATGTGAGTAAAGTAAATTTTTTTTTCTGTGAAAATGGTCCTTAATCATGACTTTAGCTCAATCTGACAAGAAGATATGAACATTTGTAGAAAAATAGGTAGCCATTTTGTTTTCCAAATTGCAGGTTTAAAACTCAAAATTCAGCTTGGCAACAAGCATATTTTAATTCAGCAGGTGAAAATCTACAAGAATACCTCTGGTACCAAAAATTAACACGAAATGCCATAACAAGTTTATTTTTCCTGAAAACAGGACCAGATTGTAATATATTAAGACGGTTTTGAGTGTTGTTAACTAAATATTTCGTAGATTAGGCAATTATTTCGGAAGGATATTAAACAGTTTTGAGTCTCGATTCCTAAGTGAGTTTTCCATCTTCGTTCTCAAAGCTCTTTGTCCTGCTGCCTTAGGAACAATGGAAAATCTTCCTGTTCTCTTCAGTCATTCCATTGTATTTTTGTTTTGTTTTTACACTTAGGAAATGATATTGCAAGTATTTTCCACACATATTTTAGCATCTATCGCTCACAGCCTTTTCCCATTGAATACATTTCAGAGATTTTAGACGTGAAGGTTCTTTGAAGGGCTTCATTATCTGCGATCTATCATTTTCTCTACGAATTTATGAGAACAGAGCAGTATTCAATTATTAGTGGAACCAAACTCTTCTATAATTTGAGTCTGATGTGCTTGTATTTATTTATGGTATTCTGAACTTATTTGTTTATTTATGTATATTTACTGTATTTTAGAAATAAATACAGTGATTAAAGTTAAATAACATTAGTAAGGGTTTGTATTTCTCTTGCCCTAATTATTTTTACTGAATTTATTATACAAAAACATACAATGCTATACTGAAACTAAAATTGATTAACAAATAACGCGTTCATCGAGACACATAACAGTAATGTTTGCATCTCGTTCATCCGCTATAAAAGCATTATTAAACAAAAAATGGGACTGTACACTTAAATTAAACGTAATTTAAACAATAGAAATGGCGTTACAATCTGAGTGCCTTACCTAATATTTTTATTTCCACACCATTTTTATATAATTACGAAGATGTTAAACATAAGATTCAGAAAGTGGAACACCACCACGAGATGAAAGCGTAAAATATTAGCGGCAGAAATCTGCTACAAGAAGAGAAATACTGCGTCTAATTATGACAACAAGAGGAAGGAAATATCTCATTAAAGAAATCGTGGCATGACATTTCCCCTTCACACACACACACACACACACACACACACACACACACACACACACACAGCCAGTAAATGGTCGGCTGATGACGTCAAAGTTTTTTTTAAATGTAATTGGTTTTGTTTTACGAGAAGGATAGCATGTAAACATCAATGATTTGGTGTTTTTAGGTTATTTGTTTCACAGCAATTTTGTAATAAGTTTTAGCAAAATACATATATACATTATAGCTACGTTTTTCTTTGGTACAAAGCTTCTAAGTACAGTAAACAAGACGTTCCTATCTAAATATGTGCTGCTTGAAGTTATACAATTTCATTTCTTTAAATTTTATTTTTAACTATTCTTTCAAAACGCTTTATAAGATGTGTCGTAAGTGCTAATGGTCCAAAGTCTTTTATTTTATAGCTCATTTTCTCCCTCTGTATGAAATAGGAGTAATGTTTGCAATGTTTCAATAGTGCGCAATCAGGCTGGTATCCAGTGAGGCCCCCCGCAATATAATGCATAATATCCTCGCCATACTTTCTGATTCTTTGGAACTTTGTATTTCGAGTGTCAGGCCTTAAATTGTTCCGCAATTAGAAAAAAACATTAATTATATTTCCTTCTAAGTAACTAATATCGATCGCGAAGCAAGTTTCCGCTTGAATCAGTCCTTACTTCCTGTGCATTGGTTTCATTAACCCTTAATAGGAAATCATGAGTCAGAAGTGAATTGCGTGCTGGGTCCGTGAGACCCGTGACTTCCTATCCAGGGTTAAGCATTTACCACATTCACTCATTTCTTTTAGGCTATTTGTGTAATCTCTATTATTACTTTTGAAAGGTTCATTAGTTCCATTACACTTCATCTTTCGTTTTGGTGAAGTAGCAAATATATGTTGGATTATTTTTAATTTTTTCCTTTACTTTATTAAAAAACACTAACTTAACCTAACTTAACCTAATCTAACCTAGCGTAACCTAACTTAATTTAATCTAACCCATAATATATTTGTCAATAAAATGACAGATCGATGAGATGTCGTTAGTCCGGTTTGTTACAGGCTTTTCTCTCTTTTATTTAATTTCTGTTTTAAATTTTGTTTTATCTTAGTTATTCTGTATTGTTGGGTTATACGATTCACACTCTATTTCCTTTGGCGGAAGAGGATTCTCATCTTTCTTTCGATTTTATTTCTTTTCCTTTTCTCAGATTTTTTTTGGCACTTATTCTAATAATATTGGCCACATTTCCCTTATTTTATCGAAGGACATTCTTCTGATGTTTTGTCCTCGGGTAAAATTTACCAGTTAATTTATATTATTCTTGTATTTGTGAATTTCTAATCAATTTTTGTCTCTTTTCCTATTCATTTCCCCAAATTTGTCTTCCTATGCCTTCCTTATCTTTCGAACAAATTTTATGTTCATTTCCATGTAATTATATTTACACTTCTATTACGTAATGGTAAAATTTCCTGTTTGGCTAATATGTATATTAATTATCATGTCATGTTATTTGTCATAATCAGATGTAATACAGTCTCCTTTCGTGTCGTATCTCTTCTTGAGTGAGGTTGTATTTCTCCATAAGTCTCAACGGCAATTATGCTTAAATTTGTCTTCCTTTGATGTAAAACCATACAATTTTTAGTATAAACTCTGTCATCATTCTTTTTACATGTGATGAAAGGAAAATTGAAGTCTGTTGATATTAAAATGTCTGGAATTTGGGTCATCAGCGATCTTAATATATTCTGCATTTCATTTGCAGCAAATTCAAAGTCCTGTTCATTTGGGAGGCCTGGAAGCACTTAAAAATAGCATATTAATTCTTTAATTTCCAGTTTAAGTATTTCAACGTGCTTTTTGACCTGCTTACTAATACATTACCTCGTCCATGTAGATATTCTTAAGATAAATATATACATATATATATATATATATATATATATATATGACATTGTAATTACATAGCTAATCTATCTGCTCGACATAGAGTTACATTTTTATTTTTATTTCGGAGTCTTCAGTCCAGTTTTACAGCCACTTTCGTATTTATGAAAGCGTGTTTGCAGTGAATAGGTTGTGCCTGCACTTGCTTCCTCTAATAAGTGTTGTAGGTATTGTGATTTGTAATGTAACTTTTGGCCGTACAATCCCTGCATATTTACCCTGCAAATAATCTGCATATTTCTTTGATTTTGTAGTTCGTAATTAATCCTTCGGTCATTTTACGTATTGACCTTACTCTGTATTTTAACGTAGCATAAATTTGCGTGTATTTATTTATTTTTGTTATTGTTTTTGGTATTTGTGAGTTGACTGGACAAGTAATACATGACACGTAACCATATTTGCTTAATCGTTTTTGTAATATTTTCACGTCACCCATTTATTATTGTGTCTCTCTTTTGTTATTCTCTCATCCGTTTTTCCTTTGCATTTTTCTTTCATCTAATTCGTCTCTTTTAAAGAGACCATTTGTTCATATTTTGCTACTATTTTATTCGAGTGAATCTTTTTCAGGATTCGTACTAGTTTCAATGAGTGTAAAATGTTCCATTTCAGCACTTCCAATCCGGGAATTATACCTCTTTGTTCGTCACTCGCTATATTCTCCAAATATCTTTCTATAAATCTGCTTTCGTTTCATTCTAGCGCAAATTGGTTTGAATTGTATTTTTATTGTTTCCATATAAGTGACACATACATAAAAGCGGAGAGTCCTTTTTGTATTTTAGTTTTTTATTGTAGGTTAATGGATTCGCAGCGTTTATAAAAATCTTACGTAAATGAACATCTACCTCCAGTGAATAAGCCCATTTAATTTCGGTAATTGCGGATAATAATTGTTCAAGAATCTCTCAAGCAAAGATTTAATTTATTTAATTTTCGAACTTTTAGGCAAATTACACCTCTGATTGGCTTCGATTTAATTCTGAAGAAACCTTTTCATTTTCTTCCTTACTTTCGAAAGTGTCCTTTCTGGACAGAGGGAACAAGACAATGGGTAATTTATGGTAACTCAAACGTTCTTACCTTGGCTGGCAATTTTTGGAGATTTCTTCCGTCTCTCCCCAATGAATGAGGAAACGTACACCACACTTTCTTTACAGCTCCTCTTTGAATGAAACGAGAGATTCAGGTTATCATTATTTAAGAGAAGATTTTAAGTTGTCGTTTTGAATTTTTCAGTATTTAAACTAAATTATAAGTTTATTTGACCAATATTTTAGTTCTTATTAATAATTTTAGATTTCACCTATTACACCAATTAATTATATATCACTATCTGATTTAAATGAAGCTTATTAACGGTCTTTACAGACAAAGTAAAAATACTTACATTGACTTCGAAAGCTGGCACTATATATATACAGGGTGTTTGAAAACATTCTGTACAAATTGTAATGGGGATAGGCAACACCAAGACAAACCCTTTTCGTCTATAAGTGTATGTCCGCTGACGTCACCATTCGGCGCGAGAGGGCGCCGCTGCAATTGGCTAAAAGGTGAAGTGGGCTAGACTCGCGCTTGCCGCGGGCATTCTTAAATCGGACGTAGTACGCGTAACATGGAGCGCTTCACGACTGCTGAGATGGCTGACATGCATATGGTGTATGGGGCTGCCAATGGAAACGGAAGAGCTGCTGTGAGGTTGTACCGACAGCGCTTCCCAAACAGACGTGTGCCAAACTACCAAACGTTTGCGCATTTGCATCGGCGACTGCGAGAAACTGGAACATTCCATGCAAACATGCATGACACTGGTCGGGAGAGAAACGTGCGCACTGACCTGACATGACAGGAAGAAGAAATCCTACGGCGATTTGAGGACAATCCAAGCGCAAGCACGCGAGGTGTTGCACGTATCCTCGGTGTGAACCACGACCTGGTCTGGAGAGTGTTGCACGAGCAGCAGTTACATCCGTTTCATCGTCAGAGAGTCCAGGCATTACAAACCCGTGTAGCATGTGGATTTGCGTGCGCCCACACGTGAGAATTGTGCATGTTAAACACACCCTCACGTGTGAAACAGGCCTCATCTGAGAACAGCACATAAGCCGGAAAATTAGGCTGCACTGCTGTCTGCTGCAGAAACCAGCGTGCGAATTCCACACGAAGAGGGTAATCCCGAGGTTGTAATGCCTGGACTCTCTGACGATGAAACGGATGTAACTGCTGCTCGTGCAACACTCTCAGACCAGGTCGTGGTTCACACCGAGGATACGTGCAACACCTCGCGTGCTTGCGCTTGGATTGTCCTCAAATCGCCGTAGGATTTCTTCTTCCATGTCAGGAGTGCGTACGTTTCTCTCCCGACCAGTGTCATGCATGTTTGCATGGAATGTTCCAGTTTCTCGCAGTCGCCGATGCAAATGCGCAAACGTTTGGTGGTTTGGCACACGTCTGTTTGGGAAGCGCTGTCGGTACAACCTCACAGCAGCTCTTCCGTTTCCATTGGCAGCCCCATACACCATATCCATGTCAGCCATCTCAGCAGTCGTGAAGCGCTCCATGTTACGCGTACTACGTCCGATTTAAGAATGCCCGCGGCAAGCGCGAGTCTAGCCCACTTCACCTTTTAGCCAATTGCAGCGGCGCCCTCTCGCGCCGAATGGTGATGTCAGCGGACATACACTTATAGACGAAAAGGGTTTGTCTTGGTGTTGCCTATCCCCCATTACAATTTGTACAGAAAGTTTTCAAACACCCTATATATATATAGAGAGAGAGAGAGAGAGAGAGAGAATAATTTTTCAATGAATAATCGAATGGTAAATCTCTACTGCATTTTCTTCTCCGGATTTCTAAAGCGGTCGGATAAGCTTCTTGTCACTTCATGAATAAAATTATCTCCTCAAAAGTAAATATTTTCTTGCTGATCGAAAAGAAAAAAATTCTCAGAAAATCATGCAATGCTTTATTTTGATCGCTGCGTCTGTATTCAAGATTATGACCTCCCACGTGTATTTAGCCAAAAAAAAAAATTTGAAGGACGTTCAGATGTATTGTAAGGTGTATTATAAGATGTATTATAAGATGTATTGTAAGATGTATTTTAAGGTGTATTTTAAGGTGTATTGTAAGGTGTATTGTAAGGTGTATTGCATGATGTATTGTAAGATGTATTGTAAGGTGCATTGTATGATGTATTGTAAGATGTATCGTAAAGTGATACTGGAAGGACTTTAAATACAGAAAGGAACAGAGTCAAACCTTAAAAAAAATTGACTGAAGTAAAAAATTGAGATTAAAAGTATTAAGGGTCTTTATGGTATCATTATAATTTCTATTTGTATTTATTTTACTAAAATAATTTGGTTCAATATCATTGAATATTTCACAAACTTAGTTTATATGTTTACAAGCGACGTCTCGTAAATACAATGCTTAGTTTTTCTTTACTTTTGTTTGGCTACTCAGAATGTGGTCGAAGTAAAGACAGATTGATAAAGATCTTGACATTTCATCTATATCTGTTGTCAATATAGTTTCACACTTTAACGGAGAGAACGCAACTAATGCGGGAAAACAAGTAGAGTGGCATCGTGAGAGATGCTTCTCTTTGATTTCTAATGTCTAACAAGGAGATATTTGATCGACTTGACATAAAATCGACAAGTAATTGCGGGTTAGATTAAATTAACTTAGGTTAGGTTAAGTTAATTTTTTAAGTGTCGATGTTTTATATCTTGTAGACCAAATGGATATAGATTCGTTTTTTTCATCAAGCCTGAGTTAAGTGTCAGGTTTCTTTTGATAACATCGCTTGCGCACTGAAATCAGTCAGAATTACACTGATATCGTCCATCGTCTTGAAATGGTAGCAAGATGAGTAAGGTTCTTCACATTTGGATCTACATCCGGTGTTCTCCGACAAATTTGAATTTCAGTGAGTAATATTTGATGGTTCGAAGTCGGTGTGTGAAGAAGTCCATCCGAAGCCTCCCATCCTTACTATCTTCAATTTATTATGAAATATGGCGCAATGGATGTCATGTTGTGGACGTCAATTCACATCGACAGCAATACGGATTTGTCGTTCGTACAGAGATGCTTAAATTCTACTAAATATATAGCAAAGCATACCTGAAATGGAGCTCCGTATCACGCTTCTGTTATGACTACGCAATGGAAGAAAAAATCAAGGCCTTAACTTCTTCCTTACATTGGCACTTCAGAACACTGCCGCAGATCCCTTTGAGGACCTGCAGAATTATCTGTATAGCTCTGAAACTAAAAATATGCCATACATATCTTTCGAAAGTACAGTAACGCACTCAAATGAAGATTTCAAGAAAAAAATCTCTGCTTATGTATTTGGCCATTAATTTCGTAGGACTATATATATATATATATATATATAATATATATATATATATGAGGACAAATTAGCGAGAATTAATAGTATGGTTACAATATGTATTAAATAAGAAGATTAAAAATGAAATGATATAAAGTATAAAAGTATGGACAATAAGTGAAATATAAAACGGTTAAAAGTTGAAACAGAATTGAGGGGGTTCTTACCAAATTGTTAACGTAATGAGAGACTAATTGTACAGAAGATTGGGAATAGTTGCTTGTTGAAAAAATTCCATATTAGAAAGATGGAGCCAGGCGGAATGATGGTGGATTTCTTTTGAGTTTAAGAGTTTATTTGGCGATGTTTAAATTGAAAGCGGAACTGTAGTCGTTGAGGGTTGGCTGGACACTGAGGATATAAAAGGACTCAAGTATGCGGAGGTCGATTAGTTGGTTGGCTGAATTAACGATTTTGAAATTGGAGGGAAGTAACGGGTGGTTGTGAATGTGGCAATGATCCCATTATTGCTGATTTGGAGGGTTTGTTGAAGGGCTGTGAAGTTCTTGTAGAAATCCCACGATGCTCGTCCACTCTTGTTTGATATTGGCGGATGGTACTGCCAATATAATTCGCTTTGCAGTGAACACAATTAAAAGCGTAGATAGTGGACGAAGCAAGTGGCTGGGTTTTTTTTTTCTTTATGGTTGAGGTAAGATTTGATACTATTGTTGGTGAAAGCGAAATGAAATTTAATTTGGGGGAAAAGCGGGATGAGTAAGAGACGGAGTATTAAAATTTTAATCCACCGCGCCTATCATCTATGCTCTTCGTACTTATCCTTCCACCATGAAATAGAGTTAATTCATAACTTCAGCACTAATAATTCCTTCCCAAAACATCTGTTACAATCTTTAACCAGAAACTTTCTTCATAATATTTATCAACCCCCCCCTTAAAGTTCCCACTGTTAAAAAAGACGTACAATATTTTTCATTCCCCTATTACGACCACATTAGCCACAAAATACTTTCAGAACTCCGTCTCTTACTCATCCCGCTTTTCCCCAAATTAAATTTCATTTCGCTTTCACCAACAACAATAGTATCAAATTTTACCTCACCCATAAAAAAAAAAAACAGCCACTTACTTCTTCCACTATCTACGCTTTTAATTGTGTTCACTGCAAAGCGAACTATATTGGCAGTACCATCCGCCAATATCAAACAAGAGTGGACGAGCATCGTAGGATTTCTACAAGCACTTCACAGCCCTTCAACAAACCCTCCAAATCAGCAATAAGGGATCATTGCCACCTTCACAACCACCCGTTACTTCCTTCCAATTTCAAAATCGTTAATTCAGCCAACCAACTAATCGACCTCCGCATACTTGAGTCCCTTTATATCCTCAGTATCCAGCCAACCCCCAACGACTACAGTTCCGCTTTCAATTTAAACATCGCCAAATAAACTCTTAAACTCAAAAGAAATCCACCATCACTCCGCCTGACTCCATCTTTCTAATATGGAATTTTTTCAACAAGCAACCATTCCCAATCTTCTGTACAATTAGTCTCTCATTACGTTAACAATTTGGTAAGAACCCCTTCAATTCCGTTTCACCTTTTAACCGTTTTATATTTCACTTATTGTCCATACTTTTATACTTTATATCATTTCAGTTTTAATTTTCTTATTTAATATACAGGGTGGGGCACGGGAACCAAGTGTTTTTGGAATAATCAGGAAAATGATATTTATTTTTGTAAAGAAAATATATTGGTAGAACAACATTCGTAAGAACATAGCATTTCATGTCATAATAATCATGTACCGAAAATTATATCTGGCATATGATGTCCTTGGCCGTCGACGCATTGTTGAAGGCGTTTACGAAAATTGGCCTCCACTTTTCCCAGCAGGTCTCTGTTGATTTGGATGATTTGTTGACGGATCGCTTCCTTCAATGCATCTAATGTACGGGGCTTGTCCTCGTAGACACGTGACTTGAGGTACCCCCATAGAAAGAAGTCACATGTGGACAAGTCAGGGGACCGAGGGGGCCATGCAATGTCACCAAATCTCGAAATGAGATGGTTGGGAAACAGGGGGCGAAGAACAGCCATTGACGCTCTGGCGGTGTGTGGCGTGGCCCCATCTTGCTGAAACCACAAATGTCGACGAGCAATACGCCTTCTTCGTAACTCAGGGATGAAAAAGGTGTTCACCATCTCAATGTAACGCTCAGATGTTATGGTAACGGTAACCCCATTTTGTTCGAAGAAATAGGGACCGATGACGCCAAACTTTCCCACCGCGCACCAAACTGTAACCTTAGGGCTATGCAGCGGTTTTTCATGGAGTTGTCGCGGATTTTCAGCAGCCCAATACCGACAGTTTTGATTGTTGACGGCCCCATTAAGGTGGAAATGGGCTTCATCACTCATTACCACCATCATGTTTTCATTCTGCTCATAAAGTGCAAGCATTTCCTGTGCAAAATTCAGTCGTTGGGGGCAATCGTTTACATTCAATTCCTGCACCATCGCTAACTTGTATGGGTGAAAATGTAATTCTTCATGCAAAATCCGTCTAACAGTACGATTGCTGATTCCGAGTGCAGCTGAATGTCTCCGAGCAGAGCGGCCTGGGCTTTGCAACATCGCTTGTCTGACCCTTTCAACGTTCTCTGGAGTACGCACAGTGCGTTGCGGCCCCTTCGGTTTTGTTTTCATTATTGAGCCTCCTGTTCGAAGATTGTTAACCCAACGTAAGATTGTGTCACGAGCGGGAACAGAGTCATTTCGATGAATGTTGAATCTGCGGCGAAACGCACGCTGAACTGCTGTCACTGACTCGCCACTCCTAACAAAATGATCATACGCGAACATGCGGTGTTCTAACGTCCACTGCTCCATGATGGCACCTGAAAGATAAAGGTGAGTGTTAGTTAAAGTTAAATGCTATGAACCCAGGAATGGAATGCTACCTAACGCACGCCCCTCCCATTCCTAATGGCCGATTACTAGCTATTCAAAAAACACTTGATTCCCGTGCCCCACCTAATATATTGTAACCATACTATTAATTCTCGCTAACTATCGCTAACTGTCGCGCCATTTTAATATATTTTTCGTTTTTGTTTATTATACTTATTTATTTCTATTTGTTCTTAAACTTTTTAGCACTGATGATGGAAATTGAACTTTTCCGAAACGTCTGTAAATAAACATGTACCATCTTTTTGTCCTCCTATTTCTCGCTAAGCTACGCTTCCCTAAGAACAAACGATTCAACCAAGTTATATATATATATATATATATTATATATATATATATATATGAAAATGAAAATGAAAAAGGTTTATTGGCAGATTATAGTCCATATGACAAATATTATTAATACAATGACAGTTCATATACTAAGGATAGAAATATATACAGTTGATTAGAAATAATACAGTAATGTTGCAGTTAAGTGGAGTTACAGACAGACGTTTTAGTACCAAGAATTCCGTAGCTTAGAGGACAAACGGCAGGACTCATGGATAGCTTGGATAATCGGGTTGGTTGATTTTTTAATTCTTTGCATCAGACTTTATTCAGCACGTCTTGTTACCTCCGGGAAGCTCGGGACATTGCGGGTACCAAGCATATGAGAAGCTGAACATCTCGGGGGCTAATTTATGTAAGAGTCTAAAAGACCTGTTGTACAGCAAATTTAGAGTTCTGCCAGAACCTTTTTTATAATTCACCCAGAGTTGCTGGCCGTAAATATTACTGCAGAAAGTACGAAAGAGAGTGTCTTTAACTGCACTTGTACAGAATCGAAAGCTCCTTATAGTCATATTCGCTTTAGCACAAAGGCTTCGAGATTGCTTTCTTATATCCGAGTCATCACTCAAGGAGCTTGTAATAGTTTGACCCAAAAACTTAAACTCTCGTACTTCCTCAATGACTTCACCTTTCATTTTAAACCAAATATCAGCTGGCTGCTTACAGCTTTTCGGAAGAAATTGCATAACCTTAGTTGTTGTAACACTATGAAGAATATCATGTTTCTGCGAATACACTTCGCAGACTTTTAGTAGCCGATCCAGACCTTTAACAGAGGGACTTATTAACACCATATCATCAGCATAAACTAAGTTATTTATCCTTGTGTTATCTATACAACATCCCACTGTTGCCTCATTAAGTGAAGCAATTAATCCGTAATATACACATTAAACAACATAGGGGAGAGCAAGGAGCCTTGTCTCACCCGGCAAGAGGAGCCAAAACATTCGGATAGTACATTGCCCCACTTAACGATAAAAGATTGGTGGGATTACCAAATTTTCAATAAATTTAATATGTACATGGGAACCTTCCGGTCTTCTAGTTTTTTAAATAAAATATTGTGGTTCACTCTATCATATGAGCAAGCATGGCTGAGAGGAGCAAGGATAAATGCAGGCATACTACGTCATTGGCATATTTTAAGTGCTCATTCGATAGGTCATCTACTCCTGACAGAACCAGTCTTTAACTCTTTAATTAACCTCTTTATTTCAGGAACTAATTCAAAGTATTTCCCCGTGTCCCTCCCACAGTCGTTTCGCTGCAATCTATCTTAAGATTATCCCTACTCACACTGTTAAGAATGTTAGAGTAGTGGTTTTTCCACAGCCTTGCAATTTCATCCTCCCCCGACACCCCATCGATTGTCGTGGGGAGGACACTTTTGACACCCGTTTGATTCTTAACAAATTTCCAAAATTTGTTATTATCGTTATTTATGCGGGCTTCACAGGCTTTTGATGCTCGAATAGACTCTTCTTCCTGTTTACATCGCCTTATGGCCGCCTTATACTGACCCCTACTTCTACACATATTCATGTATACTGGTCCTAGTCTGGGACTACCATGAAAGCACCACAAATCGTAGGCGTCTTTCGAGTCCCTCTTCAGGGGGGGGGGAGAGAATAAAATCATTCTATCCAGGAATAATCTTAGTATGATAGTTGTAAGATTTAATCAGCGGGCTTCCTGCTTCTCTTAACAGGGATACTATCTTACTATAATACCTATCTATGAGTTTACAGTGAGAATCATTTGAGCAAGGATTACTACAGGCTAGATGCAAAATTTATACAGTATATATATATATATATTTATATAATAATCCTCATTATGAAGCCCGTAACTCAATTATTTACCTTTTACATAATTTTAGTTTTTATTAAATAAATCCAACGGCAAAGAAATAAAGTTGATATTTTTTTCGGATTATAGATATCGATTTTTTACTTCTTTTTTTAAAGATTTTTTTAACGAATTTTTCTAACAAAGAGGGTTTCCTTGTAACCGTTATAAAAGGTTCAGAAAGTTGAAATCTCGACACGAATTTTTATTTATAATATATATATATATATATATACACACAGAATATAAAATTCAATGGCGTGTTCTCAAATTACTTTAGTTTTATTGAAGACAAAATAAGCGAAACTTTTTTTTTCACAATTTAATTTATTAATACGTTTCGAGACATCTTCCCATCATCAATAGGGTTTGTTTTTTTTGTACGACTGAACTCTTTTTAAATAATTTTAATAAACTTATTAATTAAATACCTAAATTCTGAAATTAATATTTGCCCTCTTTATCGTTATTATTATTATTATTGTTATTATTATTATTATCATTATTATTATTATTATTTTTATTATTATTATCATTATTATTATTTATTATTACAATTATTTAACAAGGTTTACTGTACAAGAGGAAAAAAGTCTGTACATTAATATTAATAATTAAAACTGTTTTTATTTTAATGTCATGTAAATGTAGGAATTTTGAAATCTTGTTTGTGACCTGTAACATTATTGAAGCTGTGTAAACCTTTGTTCACGTGACTTAGGTTCATTTATTTTTATTTATATATATATATATATATATATATATATATTCTATTTAACTTCATCTATATTGAGTCCACGTTTGTTTGTGGCTCATCTAGCAACATGACAGTAGAAAATGGATTTAATTCGTTAGCAAGTATTTTCAAGGTTTGGCTTTCTATCATTAACAGTGCGTTATTAACAAATCAAATTTAGATACACACGAACAACAAAATTTATGCAAAGAATTAAAATTGGCCTCAGAGTAACTCCCCAAGGTACTCCGTATCGTACATTATTTAAATAAATAAGAAAAGGTTCCGGAAACTCTTGATATTACTTCTTCCTTTCGGAGTAAAAAGTAAAAAATTTACCTGTATTTATTTGGGTACCACGAAATTTCCTACATTATATTAATAATGATAACACGAAATTATCGTGTTGAACACGGTCAAAGAAGACTCTAGGTAAGCCCGAGTAGATCAGAATCAAATAGTTTTTATCATTAAATATTTTGAGTATTATTAGCAACGTACAAAGCAGCGTTCAACGTATTTTTATTAAATAAAAATCCATAATGAATATTCGAAATGACAAAGTACTCATTTGATTAAAAATGAAGACACGAGGATTCAAATACCTTCTTCAGGTGTAGTTTTGCTATAATAAAACATACTGTAATTATCACAGAAATATTTATCTCTTTTATAAACAGAAGCAGCTGTTAATTTTAATTACGATGTGACGCACTCAATTTAATATTCAAATATTGAACCTGTTAATAAACAGCTGCAATAGCAAAGGTGACAGTTGTTTTAAAAATGAGATAACAGCTGCATTTGTTAAAAATAAAAATAACAAAGATGAATATCGTATTTGAACTGTATTCATAAACATTTTAAGAGTAGCGATAAAGTCTAAAGCTTTCAAGTGTTATCTGATGATGATAATTTTTATTAGCAGTTATATAAACTTATATATATATATATTGTATATATCCTATAAAAATACAGTTCGCTTAATTAAAGGTACGCTTCGATTCATTATACATTAATAAAGAAAAAACAATAATCATTTTTAAAATAATAAAATATAAAGTGAAGCACAACAGTAAAATAGAGAGTCACTCGTGAACAATCGTACCTAAAAGCCCAAACAAAAGACTGCCTTTGACTGAACGTGGTATTCAGTCGAAATAAAAATGGCCTCTCGCGATTTAGACCAAATTTTGAAAGATATATGACAAAACTGAACCACAGCTTGAAATAAAGGATTGGTTGGGTGACGCACCCGATCCATTAAGCTTAACTGAGCTCGCCCGCAACCTTCAGCAAAACTCGGTACATTACGCGTGGCAACATTTGCGAAGCCGAACATCTAGGTGACAATCTACGTCGCATCCTGAATGCTTTATTGTTTACAATACAGTAGGTTCAACGTTTTTTTTATTACAGTGTTTTTATTACAGCTCGAACACAATCGTTGACAAGAGAGAAGAAATGTTTGGAATAAATTTTTTGTTTCATTCATACCATATTTGAATTTTCTTATAGGATTTCCTTACAGGATTTCCTTATAGGATTTCTTACAGTATTTCCTTATAGGATTTTCTTATAGGATTCCTTATAGGATTTCCTTATAGGATTTCTTTATAGGATTTCCTTATAGGATTTCTTACAGTATTTCCTTATAGGATTTCCTTATAGGATTTCCTTATAGGATTCCTTATAGGATTTCCTTATAGGATTTCTTATAGGATTTCCTTATAGAATTTCCTTATAGGATTTCCTTATAGGATTCCTTATAGGATTTCCTTATAGGATTTCTTATAGGATTTCCTTATAGGATTTCCTTAAAGGATTTCCTTATAGGATTTCTTTATAGGATTTCCTTTTAGGATATACAGGATTCTTTGTTAATAGTTCTTTCTTAATTTCAGGATCGTCGTTTAGGGAACTTGATATAAAATGATACTTACACTAAATTTAGGGATTTGATTAATAGCAACATAATTCAACTTAAATATTCATGTACTTTGCTGTCGAAAGTTTACGATATATATATACTGTGTGTGTGTATATATATATATATATTATATATATATATACTGTATATATTACAGTAAGATTGTGAAATGAGTGATTTCGCATAATTACTGTTTCAGCTAGGTAGCCTACTTCAGGAAGTTACCGAAATACGAGTACTTAAGAATTTCACCTAACTTAACCTAACTTCCTGAAGTACCTGAGTAAAACAGTAATTATGCGAAATCACTCGTTTCACAATCTTACTGTAACATATATATATATATATATATATATATATATATATATATATATATATATATATATATATATATATATATATATATATATCGTAAACTTTCGACAGCAAAGTACATGAATATTTAAGTTGAATGATGTTGCTCTTAATCAAATCCATAATTATATATATGATAAATATATAATATATGATGCAAACCCACAAGGATAAAGAAAAATGATTCCAAGGCCTTTTGTGTATTCAGAAGTACACCTCGTCATTCCCTGACGAGGTGTACTTCTGAATACACGAAAGGCCTTGGAATCATTTTTCTTTTTCCTTGTGGGATTGCATCATTCATTCATTTCACGTGTTTAATTGTGAAATTCATCACATATATATATATATATATATATATATATATATATATATATATATATATATATATATGCGTACATGTGTGTGTGGTGTGCAGGGGGGGTTTGTTGAACGGTTAAACTACATTTAAAAGATGCAATTTTATCGTAATTTACTGGACAGAAAGAATATAATTTATACCAGGAATTCATTCCATTCTTCATCTTTAAATCTGAAGTCATGCGTGGATTTCACATAACAGAATGAACGAAACTTTAAGAAATGAATGAAAATTTAAAAAAAAAGAATGAAAACATATGGCAAGGGAAGTCATGCTCTTAAGAACAACCCGAATCGATATTACAATCCGCATATATATATATATATATATATACACCGGGTGTCCGAGAATTATCTGTACAATTTTTGGCTGTTATTAAAAGTCAACCATGAAGTGTAGAAATTCCAGTGTTGTCCCATTTTACAGAGAAACTCATTAAGTTTTTTCTGATAACAAGTTTTGACAAGTTTTTTCTTTTTTGTACGCGGGTGACAGACATTGATGATTTAAAAGCAAGAATCACAGCTGCTATTGAGCGAATTGATGTGGATATGCTGCAGCGTACATGGCAACATTTGGATTATCTATTGGATGTTTTGCGAATCACTGATGGTGCACATATCGAATGTTTGTAACAACGTTACTATAATAAAAGAAACTTTTGAAAATACAGATTCTAAATAATCTTGTTTAAGAATTTTACGTGTGTTATCAAGAATTTTATTAAAAGATGAAATTGTACAGATAATTTTAGGACACACTGGAATTTCTAAAAAACTTGTCAAAACTTGGTATCAGAAAAAACTTAATGAGATTCTCTGTAAAATGGGACAACACTGGAATTTCTACACTTCATGGTTGACTTTTAATAACAGCCAAAAATTGTACAGATAATTCTCGGACACCCTGTATATATATATATATATATATATATATATATATATATATATATATATATATATATATATATATACAAGGTGGCCCATAAGTCCAAGTCGATTGTAATTAAAGCGAAAATACAAAAATTCAAACAAAGTAAAAAGTTTATAATAAGTTTAGAAAACTTTACTGATTATTTAAAAAAATTTAATTGAAAACAAAATTTAATTTAATTTTTTTTTTTATAAATCCACCAGATGGATTTTCGCTTTAATTACAACCGATTGGGACTTATGGGCCACTCTCTCTCTCTCTCTCTCTCTCTCTCTCTCTCTCCCTTATCACACGAAAACCATACTCGTGACTCGCCTCCAGGGTTGGTATATGGTAGAGGAAACACTTGTTTTTTTCTTGACCTCTCTTTGCCACATACCCATTTAGGCAGACTTTTAAAAAAGACGTCTTAAATACAATACAAAAACTGTAAATTTATAAACGAGTCTCATTTAAGATTTGTGAAAAGAAAAGGCGAGTGATTGGAGTTCATTATTGGTTCCTTTCCGTGACTTTCCAAATGACAAATTTTGGTTGTGATTGTTTTCAAATATTCTTAATT
The DNA here is from genome assembly GCA_023014485.1 of Bathynomus jamesi. Classification (NCBI taxonomy): domain Eukaryota; kingdom Metazoa; phylum Arthropoda; class Malacostraca; order Isopoda; family Cirolanidae; genus Bathynomus; species Bathynomus jamesi. The sequence continues at coordinate 624,223 of JAJOZX010002422.1, read as the reverse complement.
ACAACTTACAACTTACCTTGAAAAAATGCATGTAAGAACAGTTTATTATAAAAATAAGTATTGCAATCATTGCAACTGCAGTAACGAAGTCATCTAATATTATTTAAGTTAAACCAACCAATTATAGTGAGCCATATATGTTCCGGAGGGGAATTATCGGCCCCTCTCTCTCTCTCCAGTTCCAAACATAATTTGGTACTTTTCCGTTATCTGACCCCTCGAAACCTACGAAAAAATTATTGAATGCCCGGTTAGGTGAACTGTAACGCCCTTGACGATTGGTTAGGTTAAGTCGTTATATTTTCGTTAGTTTTAACGAAAATGTCACGACTTAACCTAACCAAACGTCAAGGGAGTACAGTTGACCTAACCAGACATTCAATAATTTTCCTGTAGGTTTCGAGGGGGCAAATGACGGAAAAGTACCCATAATTTAATTGCAGAATGATGGCTGTAGAGAATAGCAATCATTGTGGCATATTCACTCAATACAAGGGCTTTTATTTCCGTCCTCTAAATGCGTGCTGATATCGTAAAACCACCATCGTCCTTTTGGGAGAAACAGTTCATATTAACAAAAAAACATAACTTATTCTTTAATACCATTGTGTATACCATCTTATAACAGCCATTATGACCTTTCTTGCGTACGTAATATATTTTCCTATAGACCTAATGAATTAACGATAGGAACTTCATACATTTACGTGGGTTAAAAAATTTCAGGTTTTTTCACCCCTTATCTCACCCGAAATCATCGATCCTGCCTGACACACCATAAATTTGATATGAATATATGCCTGGACACGATTTTTTGTGACGATTACGCATGAATTTAAGCAATGTAGCTATGAAATTAGAGTCGAACTATATATGTGTGTGTGTGTGTGTGTGTGTGTGCATAAATGAAAGGGATTGAGAAAACTTCTATTGAAACAAGTTAAATATATTGGAGGAAGGAAAAGTTATCAGTTGTCGAGCAAGCTGGCTTGTGAATACAAGATAGTTTGCATTATTTTTAGTTTATATCTTCCAGTGTTTGGGTTTTCGAAATATAAATAAGCTAGTTTTGTGAGATATTTCTTACATTTAAGTAAATTTATACACAATTTATATATATATATATATATGTGTGTGTGTGTGTGTGTGTGTCTGTGTGTGTGTGTGTGTGTGTGCGCGCGCGCGCGCGCTTGTCCGTGTGTGCGAAGTTTTAAATTTATTAGTATCTTGCAAAGGGTAAAAAAATATTGGGATCACTTTAACATATTGCTTCCCAAAGCATTCGGGAAGCAATATGTTAAAGTGATCCCTCCTGGGTAGGGTTGCCAGATTTTTAAAATGCCCATGCGGGACAAACATTTTTCTGAGGTTTTTTTTAAGACCAAATTTTTTTTCAAATTGAAACTAGATTTCTTCAACGGTTACAACAAACAAAATTAAAAAAAACTTTATTAAAATAATATTTAACAATTAAACATCGTGAATAAGTTGAAATTATTATGCATTATAATATTGAAATTCTAAATCAATTCATCCCTAAAAAATTGGCTTAAAAAATATTTTTTGTGGGACATTTTGAACGCGGGATTTTGACGCGGGATTCTTAGATCAAATGCGGGACTGTCCGGTAAAATGCGGGACGTCTGGCAACCCTACTCCTGGGAAGCAAAATGTTAAAGTGATTAACACTGGGAAGCAATATGTTAAAAAGAGAAAGGTTGGTTGGTTAGAAAGAGGTTGGTAATCTAGGAGATAACCTACAGACCGTAAACAAAGCTATAAATGCCCTAACCGGGCATTCTTTATGTATTTAATATAGGTTAACTGAATGCCCGGTTAGGTCAACTGAATGCTCGGTTAGGTCAAGTGTATGCCCTTGATGATTGGTTAGGTTAAGTCGTGATATTTTCGTTAGTTTTAACGAAAATATCACAACTTAACCTAACCAATCGTCAAGGGCGTACAGATGACCTAACCGGGCATTCAGTTGACCTAACCGGGCATTCAGTTAACCTACATTAAATATAGAAAGAAAATGAAAGGATGCAAAAAGAAGCTACTCAACTCATACTTGTGGCAAATGATGTTGCGTGACCGATTCTTCCGAAATCCATTTTTTACTTTGTGTGACCATAAAAAGCGCAACAATTCTAATAAATTTACTTTCAATCTAATGTTTTAACATGTTATGATTTACTTTTTTATGCCTTTACTTTATTAAAGCGAACATTTTTTATCGTACTCCTTATCCTAAATATTGGGAAGCAATATGTTAAAGTGATTAACATTGGGAAGCAATATGTTAAAGAGAGGTTCCTGGGAAGCAATATGTTAAAGAGAGGTTCCTGGGAAGCAATATGTTAAGGTGATCCAAATATCGGATTTATCACCTCGGACAAAAGCTGAAGGTAATGCTTTACTGAAAGAAACTGGTCTATTTCAAAGACAAGCGGCAAAAAAAATGAAAGTTGTAAAGACATCTGTCCACAGGGTGAACAGTTGGAAGAAAGGATAATTGTGAACCAAAGAGAATAACAACACCAAGAACTGAAAGGAAAATGAGAAATTTAATTTTAAGTAATCACTACCAAAGTGTTAAAAGGTTAAATGACACATTAAAAGCAGAGGGAATTAATATGTTCGAGACCTTTACCAAGACCAACTTATGAAGTGGACCTCAAATGTTGCAAGCCTTGAAGAAATCCCAAATTCACCCAACCCCAGAAATAAAGTTAGTGGGCAAAATTTTATCAATATCACCATTTCACTGTGGAAGATTGAAAATCGGCAAAAATGCATTATGGGTATTTTGAACTTTTGACATCTTCGCTAAAAATTGTTTGACAGTAGGCCTATGTATGAACATTGCCAAAACTGAATTGGAAGCTTTTCTTTTGTTCACAGTGCACATTTAAACAACTATGTTTCAGTGATGAGTCTCCCTACCAAATTTTGTGTAATAAGTCCTAAGTTACTAAAAGAAGAAAAGAAGGGGAATATAGCCACCATTGCATTAATAACACTATTCAAAGCAATAATCTGTTGTGGTCTGGTTTGTGATCACTGGCAAGGAAACCGACAGACTTTACCGTCTTGAAGAAGCCGCGCTTCAGGATAATTATCGAAAAGTTTTAGAAAGAAGATTAATTTCCCAACTAAAGGAATGGTCCCATAATAGGAAAACTTTTTACTTTTATACACCAATAGCCTCCCTGTCATACAGCAAAGTCTATTAAGTAATTTCTTTCTGAGAATCAGAACCGACTGCTGCAATGGGTTAGTAAATGAACGCTGTAAAAAGTTTGTGGGAATAATGGAAAGGAAAATAAATGATTAAGTAGTAATAAAGAAAAACATAAATAAGCGAAAGCCTAATTCACGTCCTGACATCATGAGGAGGAGCTCCAACAGGCAATGTTCCAAGTGCATTAAAAATATGCCTCAACGCTCTGCGAAACTTCTTAGAACCAAAGGATATGTGAATTTTTATTAATATTTCATACACATAAACAATACAGCTTTCAAACACCTAAATTTTATTTTTACCGAGTTATTCCTTCAAAATTACTTAAAACACAAATCAAACTGCAAAGTTTTCATATGGGATGCTAATATATATATATATATATATATATATATATATATGATGAAACAAATCAAACAAAAGGTTCATAAGAATTTTATTCATACAAATATTTTGTTCAATTGCAATTTAATTTTCAAAGAGTTCATCCGTGAAATTCTTCATTGTTCTTCTGAACATATTGAGTGGGATCCTTTTCAGTTCTTCATCTATTGTGCAGCCAAGGGCACTCGCGTTTTGATAGATGAAACCAGGAGTGTAGAGTTTGTCACACAAATAAGCCCAAAGCCAGAAATCACATGCGGTTAAATCAGGTGATCTGGCTGGCCACTCGATGAGACCTCGCCGCCCAACCCATCTTTCTTCAAGGTTCGTATCCAGAATCTCATGGGCAGCTGCAGAGTAATGTGGCGGTGCTCCATCATCATGATAAAGCTAATTTCTGCCAACGTCATTAGTAAACTGTAGCAGAACGCTATTGCCAGGTATTGAGAGACGGCGTTTTCCATCCATCATATCTCTCGATATGTCAAAGGAAACGAGTTCTGAATAACCAATGTAACCCAAACTGTTAGTGTAGCCGTTTCAACGGGTTTATCCAGTCGTATATTGGGATTTCTTTTCGCTCAGTAGTGAACGTTGTTTGTTTCCTTTAGGCTACTCGTTAACCCTTTAACGACGGATGGTACCTTAAAGTCCACCAGAAATAATAATATAAATTGTACTACAATGCCTCGTTTCTATAAATGTTTCTACGTGTTTATATATAGATGTCATTTAGTTGTCGAGAGAGGAACCCAAAATGTATATCATTTCAGTGACTAGTTACTAAAATATTTAGTTTTCAATAACAATAAAACCTATACGTTCTGGTAACAAGAGTGACCGCATATGCTGCGGACTCGTCCGTAAAGGGTTAAACCAAAGACACATTCATCTAAAAATTTAATCTTTCCAAGGAAATCTGGATCACTGTTGAGCTTCTATCTCATTGTTTCAGCAAACTGCAGCCGTCTATCAGAATCATCGTCGTATATGAGCTGAGAGTAAATAGGTTTGTAATCGTAGTACTCCTGTGATTTCAATATTTTTGCTACTGAAAATTTGGAAATACCCAATTCCTCTGCGACTTTTCTCGTTGAAGTCGTTGGATCGACTTGAAAACGCTCGAGGACATTTTCTTTGTTGTTGTCTCCTGTTGCCGTTACTGGCCTTCCGCCTGTTTCCAAACGTTTGAGCTTCCAGTATCGAAGAGTGGTTGCATTTGGTGGTGGTTTATTGTATTTTTCTTGAAATAAACAAACTTTCTTCACAATTATTATAAGAAATAATCCACCATACAAGATACACTTTTTCTTCATTGTTGTATGCCATCCTTACTGACATGGCGGTTAGGGTGTATCATGCTCAGGTCGAATATTGAAAAACTTGGAATTTCAAGATTAGCAGTATGGATTCCTATGTAAAATTGAATTTTAAGAGGGGTTCGTCTTCTGCAACTTTTTCGAAAAATCGCATTTAAGTGTTCAACATCGCACTTTTTTGTCGAAAAATGGGATTTTTGGCCAATTTCAAAGACTTGGTAGCCTCAAATGACCTCCATATGTTCCATATTGTCAGTGCTGGGCACTAAAGCGTTAATCCGATAACAGTTAATTAACGAAGTTAACTTTTTTAACGGACTATTAGCGGAAGTTAATTTCCATTTATCGTTATCGGACCAGTTAACTTCCGATAACTCGATATTTAGTCTGTTAAAGTCCGTTAACACGTTAACTGATCACCGGAAGATCACCATAACTTCAGTCTGCCAATTCCGTCCTCTGCCGCAGTGGAACGGCTCTTCTCTCTCGGCAAGGACATCCTGAGGCCCAAGAGGTCAAGACTGGCAGTTGGGCCTAACTTTGAGAAGTTGGTCTTTCTGAAGGGCAACCAGCACATTGTGTCATAGTCTTTAATAAATGTGCCTAAAATTTAATTTTACCTTTCAGTTCCCGCCATAATAATTCTCTGGTAAATTAAAATTTAGTTAATGGTTAGTGGTTACAAGGGTTTCAAAACATGTAATCAGTACATTTTTTATTAAAAATAAAAAAAAAGTTATTAAGCAAAAAAGTTGCAAAACTTGATAAAAATACAGTTAAATACCTATTTATTGTTGGATTTTGCATAAATAAACATTTTCTATGGGTTTTAAAGCTTTTTCCTTGATTTTTTTTTAAATGTTAGTAAAGAAATAGTTATCGTTAACGGATTATCGTTAACTTCCGTTAACTTTGTAGTAAAATTATCGGATTATCGTTATCGGAGTTAAAAATTGGGGTTAACGGATTATCGTTATCGAAGTTAACTTTTTGGTTAACGGTGCCCACCACTGCATATTGTTCACATACACCCATAAGTATTTCTAGGGGCAGGCTTGGACCCATTTAAGATCAGCCAAAGTGGTTCATAACCCCTAAAATAACCAAAATCACCCAAAATGGCCCAAAACTAAGGAATTGTATGATTTTTAGTCTCCTATACACCACATTTCGCGGCTGTTCTCTTCATCAGGCAGAATATTTTTGTTCTTCTTTCTTGGTCTTGCATTTTCTTTTTTCTAGAAACACCTCCACCAATTTTTATTTATTTTCTTTTCGGCATCACTGAGTGTGATGGCAGCTGGCCCCACCTTTCCGCAAGCTGCTGTGACGTTCAACCTTTTTTTTTCAATTGCAATTCTTCTTTAATATTTGTATAAGTCCCTCCTCCACCCCCAGCTTGTAATAATATGCTGGTCAACTGAATGTTTTGAGATTTTTTCTTCTGAAAGCATCTTGATTTGTCTAGCTGGTCTTGTAGAGATCTAAAACATGTTCATAATGTCTTGCTTTGACTTGAAAACTGGCAACAATTCTCTGTGATCGATCCTAGCACGAACAAAACCATCTCTTCTCTCTTGCCCATACACTGCATGAGCTGCAGCTGAAACTTTCTGGACTGCTCTTTCACAGCTTTGAGTGTGAACTGAGAAGTTCTCAACTTCAAGTAGAGACCTGAGAAGCTCCTCAACTTCTCTTGACATCTTACAAGTGAAGAGTGGCTCATACAGTTTCTCCTTATCCCAATTAATCAGAGTAAATGGAGAAGTGACATGAAAATTCAGTTTAGGGTTTCTATGAGTTATCGGACTCATGTCTCCATACTCAGACTTACCTCTGATCTTCTTGATCATCTCAACCCCCCATGCCCTCTCCTCCTCATCCTCACTGCACAGGAGAGAGGCAATGAGGTTCTCACTGTGGGCATGATATGCTCCACGAACTATCACACGAGTGATTATGTTCCTGACTTCAGAGGTCTGGCTTCTCAGCAGTCCCAGAGCGGTCACAATATGGTGAGGTCCATACCTCATGTGGTGCTTCACCTTGATCCCAAAATACATCTTGAAGTAGAAGTCCAGACAGAACTTCAGCAGCACCTCCAGCTTCTTCAACACCTCCCGCTTCAGAGCATGCTGCCTCATTAGGGTGTGTCAATTTTAGTAAAGTCAACAATTCAAAAACTACTAATGCTCAAATGATGTCATATTATCTAGCAAACTTAGAAATATCTTTAGTGTTGTTTAAAAAAGCCTTTTACCTACTTATATTTGACCATAAAGGTTTGAAATATAACCTAAATATGACAAGCATCGTATATCAATGTGCCATTGATATGTGTGGTCAACTTTGGTTATTTTCGGTGTACAGTATGGTTTCTAAATTTCACATAGTCACAAATGCTGGAGTTTTGATTGTGAATGCATGTGTTTTCCCTCCTTTTTGACAATTTTGATTACTTCGTAATGTAAATATTGTGTAATTCAAATTATTCGAAATGTTATGTGTGACCCAAACTTTCTGTATATTTTGATATGATAGATATATGAAATTGTCATTACTTTGAATAATTAAGTCTTGTACCTATAACAACACAACCTTTTATCTGAGCTTATAGGAAGATATTAAGAATTTCAATTAACTTAATTTTATGTAATCATAATCAGTAGGCCTATCCAAATTTCAATGACATTTCTTTTGTTCACAGTTCCACAGGATGAGTCAGAAAGAAATCAGAACCCGAAGCGAATCAAGTTGTCACCTAAGTAATTTGGTGGGGACTGGGAGGGAACTTCCCCCTGCTGAGCTGCCCACAGCCAGAGATCTGCTGAGGTATGGTTTGTTGAGGAGAGAGATGAGTGAGGAAGACAGGAGGAATTACCCATTTAATGACCTGATTAACAACGGCATTGTTGCAGAGCTACTGGCTGAATGGAGAAAGGCCAACGCTCTATTCACAGCACTTGTAATCAACACTGAGGTCAGGATCAGGGCTAAAGTGAAGGCACTGTGAGATAAGGCAGTGAAGGTGTCCATTGGCAATGTGAAGCTAGAGGTCAAAGATAGGTTCATGACGAAACTGGACAAATTGGTGGACATCCTGACCTGTCACTGTGTGATCAGGAGCTGCAGTGAGCTTGGGTTCAACCTTGTCTGCAACAGTGAGGTTCACATTGACTTCAGCTGCAGGAGCGAGCAGAAAATACCAGTGCAGGAGCTTGCCTTCATTAAAGGTCAGAGAGAAAAGGTGGGAAGTGTGGGGACACACCAGATGGGTCTAGCTGATCACCCTGAGACCAGGGGACAGGAAGCAGTGCTGCAGAGACAGGAGCAGAGAAGGAAGGCCGAGGAGAAGAGGAGGAGGAAGGCAGAGGAGTCAGCCAAGAAAGAAGAGGAGTTGAGGGAGGAGTCACTGCTGGAGATGGAGTTGGAGGAGACTGGAGATATGCTGGAGAAGGCAGGGAGGAGAGAGGAGGACGAAGACTTCATACCAGAGGCTGCGACAACTTCTTCCTTGCCTGTGGCTAAGAAGAAGAAATACAATCACCAACATAGTTGTGGCTAACTTGAGACATCACAATGGGCTGAGAGAGAGTGCAGAGATTGCCACTGCTGTCTGGATTGATGCTGGTCTTATCACAGAGTTTGACACAACACTGGTGATTGACCACAAGAAGGTGAGGAGGGCTCAGGAGAGACTGACTAAGGAGTTGGTCAAGAAGTTTAATGAAGAGATTAGGGAAAATGGCATCACCTGTATCTTCTTTGATGGGAAAAGAGATGACACCAAAGTGATGATGGAAGCTGAGGGCAGTGACAGGCAGTTTCCTGGCCTCATTAAGGAAGAACACTACACAGTGTGCAATGAACCAGGTGGGAAATATTTGTGGCATTTTGTACCAGAGGAAGCTGCAGAGGAGAGAAATCATGCTGAGGTCATTGCTGATCATCTGTTGAACTGGCTAAGAGAGAGAGGAGCAGACCAGACCATTTTGGCCATAGGAGGTGACAGTACTAATGGGAATACTGGCTGAGAAGGTGTAATGCATTATGTGGAGGCCAAGCTTAGCAGGAAGTTGGTGTGGATTGTCTGTGACTTGCACACTGGGGAGCTGAGTCTCAGACACCTGGTGACTGCACTGGATGGCAAGACATTGAGCAACAACAAGTGGTCTGGGCCCCTAGGGAAGATGTTAGACACTGCCACTGAGCTGGAGATCAACCCAAACTTCACGAGGATCACTGTTGGTCCTCCTCTACCCCATCTCAGTCAGGAGGGAGTCAAGGACCTCAGCACAGACCAATCATATGGCTACAGAATCATCACTGCCATCAGATCGAGAGAGGTACCTCAGAGTCTAGCTCTCCTGGAGATTGGGCCAGTCTGTCACAGTAGGTGGGTCACCACGGCTCTAAGGTGATTTCCAAACATGGGCTGAAGGGTAGGAACCTGAAGAATCTGAGGATAATTGTGGAATTCATAGTGGAAGTCTACATGCCAAACTGGTTCAACATCAAGTTAAATCACAGCTGGGTGGAGGGGTCCCAGGCATGTACTGTACCAGCTGGTGCTCAGAAGTCAGAAGAAGGAGGTGATAGGAATAGTGATGTCTACAGTGAAAGGTCAGCCTGGTATGCACACTCTGAGGCTGTGCTCCAGGCCATGCTGTGCAGTGAGGTGGAGAAGGAGAGGAGGGAGGCAGTGAAGAGGATACTGGAAATCAGAGGTGGAGATGAGGACACACAGGTAGGAGACTGCAGTGTCAGACCCAGGAAGACTCCTGACATCAATTCAAATGCCACCAAACTATCGGAGCTTATTGACTGGAACTCTGGCGTGACTGAGCCTCCTCTGACCTGCTCCCTCACCACTGCTGCAATCAACGAGTTTCTGGATAGACCAATGGAAGTTCCTGCATGGCCCTCACATACACAGTCAGTAGAGAGGTGTGTAAGGATGACAACTGAAACAGCACAACATGTTTACTCACAAGAGAGGAGGGAGGCGTACATCAGTGGCCAGGTGCCCAGTAGGGAGCTCATATCCAGGAACAAGAGCAAGGCAGACATGGCATCCTTGGCAAAGTTCAAGAAACCTATCTATATTTCTAAGTTTTAATATTGAAATACAATCAAAATGTCTTTAATTGTATGTATGTAAAATGTAGTTATATATGGCATCCTTGGCAAAGTTCAAGAAACCTATCTATATTTCTAAATTTTAATATTGAAATACAATCAAAATGTCTTTAATTGTATGCAATGTATGTAAAATGTAGTTATATACAATAAAAAAAATACTTGTAAAAATTGCTGACTTTTCGTAAACTTCAACTTCAAATATAAGTAGCTAGGAGTGGTCAAATCTGGATTTTAAAGCCATATTTCGATTTAGCACATAAAAATGCATCATAAAGTCACTAGTAATCTTTGAAAATCTAAAGCTTTCACTTTGCTCCCTAAAATTGACACACCCTACTGCCTCATCCACAGCACCAACAGAGCCTCACCTGTAATCAGCCAGCGTGACTGATTCAGTGGGCCACACTTCAGACCAGCAACTTCCTTGCTCAAATCTCCTGTCTTGAGAGCTTTGATCAGTAGGTAGCAGTTCTTCTGGTCAGTGCTAAGGTTCTGTACAATGTCTTCTGGCAGTTCAATTATATCTTCTTCTCCTGGCAGAGCCATGAAGCTAAAGTTGACAGGTATGTCATTGATCTTCTCCAAATGTTTTCCTATTGGGCCACTGAACCCAAACTTGTGCGTGTAGGGACCATCGAGCTTGATGATCATGTGCCTGAGGCTGAGTTCATTAATATGTAACTGGCATATCAGCCTGTGACACTTGTGACCTAGCAATCTCTCCAAGTGAGTAATGGCTCCTCCATCAGGTCCTGTGTTTGTGTTGGTGGGGTCACCACCAAGGACCACAATAGTATCTTTAGCACCATGAGCACTAATCCACTCAAACAGAGCCTGAGCTATCTTCAGTGCAGGTTTCTGATTTCCTTCAGGGTCTTCTGGTGTACAATGGAAGAGATACTTCCCCTCAGGTTCCCAGGTAACACTATAGTACTCTTCAGTTGTAATATCAGGATGGAAGCGGCCAGTTTATTCATTGTACCTCATGATCTTTGTCTTCTTATCTTGTTTTCCATCAAAGAAAATTCCCTTGATCTCCTCTCCTTCTGTCCTTTTCTCCAGGGCCTCCACCGAGGCACCTATTACAGCCTCCTTGCCCCTCCACATCTTCATCCTGTCAACAGCTAGATATGCCTTATCAGCAGATAGATGGCCAGCTTTGATGAGATCTTGCAAGAAACCAGTTGCAATGGCTGCTGCAGGAGTGTTTGCCACCTTGAACCTGACTGCAGCCGCAGCAGTGCTTGATATATCAATGTAGTTCCTCCTGGCGGAGGTGGAGACTTTGCCAGTGTTGACACTGGAGCTTGTGCCTGGTGCAGTACTGGAAAAATCTGTGTCAGCAGTAGGAGCTGCTCTGCCTGGAGACTCTTGCAAGGAAGTCACCTCATCTTCATCATCATCACCATCATCAGCTCTAAGCAGTAGCTCCTTTTCTTCTTCCTCTTTTCTGTTTCTCTTCTCAGCTGCCTTCTGTTCTTCCTCCTTCCTCTTAGCAGCCTTCACCTGCTTCACTGTTTCCTTCACATCAACAGATGCCATCCGGAAGCCAGAAACTTCTGAGGTTTTGATCCTCTGGTAATGGAGCCACTCTAGCTCTAGCTTTGGAATCTTCTGAGGCAGAGGACAGTCACAGTTGACATGAACTCTAGCAGCACAGCCAGAGCAGCCAGATGCTTCGGTTCCACAGAGAGTGATATCATGTCTGCAGGTTGTTATGTCAAACAATGTATCAAGTTCAGATATTCTCTTCTCTCTCTTTGCAGCCTTCACTCTGCCATTCACTAGGTCAATCATTTCATTCCACCTGACAAGAATCTTCCTGGCAATGGATCTCTCTTGAATGATCACAGGAGGAGTGAACTTGGCATTGCTTTTGCGCCACTCTGCCAGTACCAGTGATGCCAAGTCCTTAGCCAAATCTTGCAGAGGGTACTGAGCACTCTTCATATCATCCAGAAGCAGCTTCTCTTCCTGGAGGAGGATTCCTCTCTGAAACACAGCTCTCCAGGTTGGAACTTCTGTGTGAATAACTGCTTGCCTGGACCCACCAGATCACTCGGCTTTGAACCAGAACTTTGTCTGGTCTTTCGTCCTTGCTTAGCCATGGTGGCTATACAATCTTCACCAAGCTTTATCTGAAACATAGAAAATTATCACAATGAAACTCTAGTAGCCTATAACAGCTGTTACAATGGTTTTGTTTGGTAAGAAACCGGTCTGTTACAGTTGTACTACAGTGTATGTCCTGCACAGCTGTTCTGTACATAACCAGAAAACGAAAAAGTGGAAATTTGAACACTTAAACGTGATTTTTAGCAAAAGTTCAGGAAAAGAAACCCCTCCTATAATTTAATTTTACATAGGAATACATACTGCCAATCTTGAAATTCGCGCTTCAATGAGCATGATACACCCTAATGGCGGTGACTGGGGCTAGGGTCTAGGGCCTTCCTGTTCTAGCCTTGGGTCATTCCTGCCCTTGTATATTTGTTCTGAAAAGTATCGTATACACTGCAGTGATATCATTGGAATTTATTTATTATTAACAAATAATTATTAACAACCTATTTCCCTTTAGAGTTGAGGGTGTCCCTTCTCTGGCCTTTATTTTGGGAACACTACACAGTCTGCCTTTCCTCTTTTCCGATGTTGTTTGAGTTTAGCTTGAGGCTAGGTACCAGTTTTTCCATTATTTACCACGTGTAAATTATGGTCTCTCTCTCTCTCTCTCTCTCTCTCTCTCTCTCTCTCTCTCTCTCTCTCTCTCTCTCTCTCTCTCTCTCTCTTCCCAGTGAATATAGATTTAATTTACGAGGTCTTTCCCAGTAGTTGAGTTCTTTGCAGTCATCAATCTTGGCTGTGAAATTTCTTTGAATTTCTTCTAGTTTATTTTTCTTCCTTTTTATATACGGACGTCAAGACAGCAGTATTCAAGTTTTGGTATGATCAGTATTTTCAGCAGAGGAATCATTACTATCTTGTCCCTTCTTTTAAAGGTTCTCAGTACCTGTCCCGCGACTCTTTTTGCTTTGTTTATCACTATCTGATTTTGTGTCTCAAATTTCACATCGTCGGTCATTTTGACACCTAACTTTATTGCTTTCGTGCTTCTCTGAATTTCCTGTCTATCTGGGGCATAATATGCTGTCTGTTTATAGCTCCTCATTTCTTTCATATCTGAAGAGCTGAAATTTCTCGGTGTTAAATTTCATATTGTTGTCTTCTGACTATTTGTATATTCTGTTCGTGTCCCTCTGTAGTATCCCTCTTCTGCATTACTGATTTTTCTGCTGAATTTTGTTTCGTCTGCAAAGGATGTTACTATACTGTTACAGGTTATTTCATTGTTGGTCATTTCATTGTTAGCATAATAATGAATGGAAGTAGGGCCAGTATTGTTACTTGTGGTACCAAGCTACGTACTTCCGATTCTGATGAATTTTTATGACCTGCCGACGTTCTCTGATGAAATTTTAGATCCATTTACCCATTTTGCCTGTTATTCCCATGCGTTTAATTTAATGTGCTATTATATCATGTTCACATCTGTCGAACGCTTCAGCAAATTCCGTGTATATGAAATCGTAGTCTTCATTGTTTTCAAGGGGGGTGCATCTATGATATTGTTATACTGCTTTATTAATTGTGATACGCATGATCTTCCTGATCAGAGTCCGTGCTGCTTCTCAATGATACTTTCCACTGTCTCCAAGTTCCAAGAAGTCATAAATTTTTTCAAATAATTTGGTGAGATGGCCTGTCAGTGACACTGGTCTGTAGTTATTAGCTTGAGATCTATCCCCTCCTTTATATATAGGGACAATGTTCGCTTTTTTCAGGATGCTCAGTATTTCCCCTGTGTCCATGGATATTCTTCATATTCAGTAGAGGAGTGTAGCTATTTCATTTTTACAGCTTTTAATCAATAATGCGTTCCATTTGTCCGGACCTGCAGCTCGCGTTATATCTTCTGGGATGAAATGAAAATATGTTGTACACTCTCCTTGTAATTTCTCTTCAATGAATGCATCTCTGTCAGGTACCACTTTCTCACTTTTTGTGGTACTGAAATCCGATTCGTACTGGGCTCTCAATATTTCAGATATTGATAGAATCGGAATAACGTTTTCAGCCGACATAATAGGTGCTTTTTCAGTTCGGAAGAAAATAGACAACCTAAGTGGTCGTTGGTTGGACGAAAACTTTTAGTCCGACGAGCAACCAGTTAGGTTGTCCTATTTTCTTCCGAATTGAAAAAGGGGTCCATTTTATGGCCTGAAAACCTGAAAAGCCTTATTCGGATCTTATTTTATATTTTCTAGCAGGTTTTTAATATTCTCTCTCTCTCTCTCTCTCTCTCTCTCTCTCTCTCTCTCTCTCTCTCTCTCTCTCTCAAAAAAAAAAATATATATATATATACAGTGGTGGGCACCGTTAACCAAAAAGTTAACTTCGATAACGATAATCCGTTAACCCCAATTTTTAACTCCGATAACGATAATCCGATAATTTTACTACAAAGTTAACGGAAGTTAACGATAATCCGTTAACGATAACTATTTCTTTACTAACATTTAAAAAAATCAAGGAAAAAAGCTTTAAAACCCATAGAAAATGTTTATTTATGCAAAATCCAACAATAAAGAGGTATTTAACTGTATTTTTATCAAGTTTTGCAACTTTTTGGCTTAATAACTTTTTTTTATTTTCAATAAAAAATGTACTGATTACATGTTTTGAAACCCTTGTAACCACTAACCATTAACTAAATTTTAATTTACCAGGGAATTATTATGGCGGGAACTGAAAGGTAAAATTAAATTTTAGGCACATTTATTAAAGACTATGACACAATGTGCTGGTTGCCCTTCAGAAAGACCAACTTCTCAAAGTTAGGCCCAACTGCCAGTCTTGACCTCTTGGGCCTCAGGATGTCCTTGCCGAGAGAGAAGAGCCGTTCCACTGCGGCAGAGGACGGAATTGGCAGACTGAAGTTATGGTGATCTTCCGGTGATCAGTTAACGTGTTAACGGACTTTAACAGACTAAATATCGAGTTATCGGAAGTTAACTGGTCCGATAACGATAAATGGAAATTAACTTCCGTTAATAGTCCGTTAAAAAAAGTTAACTTCGTTAATTAACTGTTATCGGATTAACGCTTTAGTGCCCAACACTGTATATATTATATATATATATATACATACATATATATATATATATATATTATATATATATATATATATATGTTATATATGTTAAAATTGTAGACAAACTAATAGTAGTTAAAACCCACGTATGAAGGGATTTTTTTAATCTTAAAAATTTCGATTCCCAGAAGGAATCCTCATTAAGATCAAGGTAAAAATAAAGTAAAAGAAAATAGGGGAAAATCCGAGTGATCTTAAGAATACTGAACACTGCTCCATCAAAAGCATAACTTATGTTGTGAGATATGCTTTTAATAGCGTCGGGGTCAGTGTTCTTAAGATCAGTTAGATTTTTTTACCTTTATTTTCTTTTACTTTACTTTTTATCCTGATGACGAGTCCTTCTGGAAGTCGAAATTAATCGACTTGTAAAAAGTAATACTCTTCAAGTGTGGGTTTTAATATATGTGAGCGGAGGCAAGACGTGCCAGAGCGAGCGCCGGTCTCTTAAAGTATGGGTGAAATATGAAATAAATAAACCAGATTTTATTCCTTTCATCTTATATATATATATATATATACACAGGGTGAGTCAAAAGTCTGGAAACATAGGCACTATGCTTTTCAATGCAACTATATATATATATATATATATATAATATATATATATAGTTATTTGCATTGAAAGCATAGTTCCGATGTTTCCAGACTTTTGACTCACCCTGTATATATATATATATATATATATATATATATATGTTACAGAATGACCGCTCGTTTTTCGGCGGGAATAGTGCCAAGCCCTAAAGACGTGAGTCAAATGCGCATGTACGATTGTACGTGACCCGAGGGTATAAAAGCTCTAGTCAAGCCACACCCGGGACGATTCTATTACTTGATATCACCCATGCTATACGCATAAACCCGTTGCCGTTAGGCCGGTTCATCTACTCCCATTAGTCATCAATTAAAGTGTTATATAAGCTATCATTCATTAATCATCCCTTTTACGGCTTACAACCTGAAGCATCGATGCCATCCTGATGCCCGAGTGACTTTACCCTTAACCTAACCGCCTGAATTATTTTCTCCTATAGAAAAAAATATTTTTATTGACATTACTAATAATGTTAATGCTAATAATGCAATGCTAATAATTTCCAATCACAGCGAGAAAATTGCTATCTGGCAACTAAAACTGAATTGGCTGAAAAAAGCCACCTCGGCATTAGCAAAGAAAATTTAATTGAGGGCAACTGAGATACCCCAAAGCCAGTGGACCCGAACCCCGCCATATACTGGGAGTTCCCCCAAAACACACGTAACAACGAACCAGAACCACCAATATCTGGTGTCAGACAAGGCCCATGATGATGAAAATAACGACGAAGAAAAAAGGAAACAGAATGGTGCTCAAGCGCTTTCGTCTAATGACATCCTCAGTATAAGAAGTGTTCCTGAGGATGTCATTAGACGAAAGCGCTTGAGCACCATTCTGTTTCCTTTTTCCTTCGTCGTTATTTTCATCATAAATATTATTCACGTGTTACTGTATATGGAGTAACACGTATGAGCACGCGGTTTTTTTTTTTTTAATGAAGCAACAGTGCCTACATCAAAATTCGAACCTGGGACATTCTGAGTAGAAGTCGCGAACACTACAATCACACTCCGATGCAATATATATATATATATATATATATATATATATTATGGAGGAAGGAGCGGCCAAGGGCAAATGCCCGCAAAACCGCCCCTCCCATAGAAGAAGAACAGAGCCAAAATCAAGGTCCAGGGATTTCGAGATGCCTAGACGATCTGCGTTTGAAAGATGGGAGGTCATAGACGGGAGGAAAGATGGATTGAGGAAGATTGTTCCAGAGTTGACCGGTTGAGTAGATGAAAGACTGAAAATACCGATTAACCCTTGCATTAGATAGTTGGACAGAAACGGAATGAAAAGTGTAGAAAGTCTGGTACTGCGTGCTCTCCTTAAAGGAGGAGGCATGCAGTTAGTGAGTTCAGAAGAGCAATGTCCGTTATGATAGCGATAGTAAAGAGAGAGTGAGGTAACATTGCGGCGAAGAGAGAGAGAGAGAGAGAGAGAGAGAGAGAGAGAGAGAGAGAGAGAGAGAGAGAGAGAGATTGAAGACAATCAGTAAAAGGTGGGGAATTGATGAGACGAAAAGCATTTGATTCCACCCGGTCAAACACGGCTGTGTGGGTTGAGTCACCCCACATATGAGAAGCATACTCCATACAGGGGCGAATAAGACCCCTGTACAGAGACAGCAACAGAGTGGGAGTGAAGAAACCGCGGAGGCGGTACAGCACACCTAACCTCTTTGAAGCTGTTTTAGAAAGAGAGTATATGTGATCTTTCGACGAAAGATCACGAGAAAAGGAAACGCCAAGAATGTTAAGAGAAGAGGAAGGATTGAGTTGTGTGTTGTTGAAGGTAAGGGGATAGTCGTGTGGAAGACTGATTGTGACGAGTAGACAGATGGAGGAACTGAGTTTTAGAGGCAGTGAAAGCCACAAGGTTTTCTCTGCCCCAATCAGAGGTAGCAGAAAGATCAGAGGTCAAGTGCTTCAAAGCCGTACAACGCGAATTATGGAGTGACTGTTGAGAGGGACGCTTTGGGAAGCGGGTGGAGAAGTGAAGAGTGGATTCATCGGCATAGGAGTGAATAGGACAGGAAGTGCGAATTAAAAGATCATTAATAAATAAAAGGAAAAGAGTGGGTGACAGGACAGAACCCTGAGAAATACCAATGTTAATACCGAAGGAGGGCAGTTTGGAAATTAAAGATTTGTGCCACATTAAATCAAAAGCTTTTGATATGTCTAGCGCAATAGCAAAAGTTTCACCGACATCCCGAAAAGAAGATGACCAAGAGTCAGAGAAATATGCGAGATCACCAGTAGAGCGTCCCTTCCTGAATCCATACTGACGATCTGAAAGAAGATTGTGAGAAGAAAGGTGTTTAAGAATCTTCCTATTAAGGATAGATTCAAAAACTTTGGAAAGTCAATACATCAAAGCAATTGGACGATAGTTGGAGGGTTGAGAGCGGTCACCCTTCTTTGGGACAGGCACAGTTCTTAAGAACAACAGCAGGAACACCATCAGGACCATACGCCTCCCTAGAGTTGATCCCAGATAGGGCAGAAGAAAACATCTTTAGAAGAAGTTCTAATTTCAGACATAATAAAGTCAGAGGGGAGAGGAGATGGAGGAACAGTACCGGAATCGTCCACGGTTGAATTGTAAGTGAAAGTTTGAGCGAAGAGTTCAGCTTTGGCAGGAGAAGAGACGGCAACTGTGCCGTCGGAATGGAAAAGAGGAGGGAAAGAAGAGGAAGTAAAGTTGTTGAAGAGGTTCTTAGCTAGATGCCAGAAAGAGTGGGAAGAATTAGAATTGGATAGATCTTCACATTTTTGTCGGATGAAAGAATTTTTGACGAGTCGAAAAACAGATTTTGCACGATTCCGGGCAGAAATATAAGCTGAGTAAGAGTCAAGAGTTGGATGGCGACGGTACCTTCTGAAAGCCTCCTCTATGTTGCGGATAGCATTAGAACAAGTAAAGTTAAACCAAGGTTTTTTTGCATTAGTAGTAGGAATAAAATATGGAATGTACGCCTCCATGCCCGTGAGAATCACCTTTGTAATGCGCTCTGCAAACTCAGAAGGGTCCCGGTCATGGAAGTAGTAATCATTTCATGGGAAATCACAGAAGTACTGCTTAATTAAGGGCCTCCCAATCAGCGGCGCCGAAGTGCCAAAGGCCCCTCCTCTTGGGAGGATTCAAAGACCGAATTGGAGCGATAGGACAGGAAACAGATATAAGATTGTGATCGGAGGAGCCCAACGGAGAGAAAAGTTTGACAGAGTAAGAAGATGGATGAGATGTAAGAAATAAATTCAGAATGTTGGGCCTATCTCCAAGGCGATCGGGGATACGAGTAGGGTGCTGTGCAACCTGCTCTAGGTCATTTAAGATAGAAAAGTTATAAACTAGTTCACCAGGGGTGACAGTGAAATGGGAGGAAAGCCAAAGGTGGTGGTGAACATTGAAATCTCCTAAAATGGCGAGTTCAGCAAAGGGACAACGGAAAAAAATGTATTCCACTTTGGAAGTGAGGTAGTCAAAGAATTTTGGATAATCAGTAGAATTAGGAGAAAGGTAAACAGCTCAGATGTATTTAGTTTGATAATGTCATGTAAGCCGTAGCCAGACGGTATAGAATTCGGAAGATTCGAGTTCGGGAATACGCGAACAAGTTAGGTCATTGCGTACATATACAAGTAAGAGGGTACAGAAAAGGGGTTGCTGTCAGTTATCCCAGACACCTGAGTTTCAGTGAGGAAAAGAAGATGAGGTTTAGAGGAGGAGAGGTGGTGTTGAACAGATTGAAAATTTGAGGAAAGGTCACGAATGTTGCAGACATTTAAGAAAAGTGAATCAGACAGAGGTCCAGAACATCTCGAATGGCGATAGGCAGGGGGAGAGCCAGAAGTGGGGACATTTATGGTCCTCTCCCCAGGGTACTCCGAGGCTCTTGAAGTTGATGCCATTTTTTTTTTTTAATTTTGAAAAAATTATGTAGTGTGTAAGATGCATGTGTATGTAATGAGGAATAGGGAGAGAAGTGTGTGTTTGAGAGTATGCTGGACTGCTTACAAGGTAGCTGAGACACGGAAAAAACTCAGCTAACCTCTCTCTAGTTGGGCACAATTGATTTCGGAGGCACACCAAACTAGTAAATTTTCCGGACTACCGAGTGTACCCCATACAACCTTTTTTATGCATCAATGGTACACCCCTGTTAAGTTAATAATTCGCAGAGGCAACACTGGTGCTCTTACTTATCTGTTTCAGAACACTTACAACAGCTTAATTAAAAGTGATGAGAAGACCATGGGTCTCTGCCTGTCCAGCTCTCCCCCATTAGTTTGGCATAACCGGTGGGGATCGTCATTTGTGGCATTCATCGGCGAGGGTTTTATATTTACCAGCAGTGGCCCCTCTTCGCCCTCCTCCTGCTCATAAACTAAAGTATGAATGGATATAGCTTCACGGTTTATTACGAAGTAACGGACTATCAGATGGGACTACCGGATTATTGGGAGCTACAGTATGTTACAATATACAGCGTGTCCCAAAGAAATGTATACCCACTTTGTTCGATAATACCAGCTATGAGGATAATAAATATATTACTTTTTATATGTTTTTTAATAAAGAATTTTCTCCTGAATCTAAATATGTAATTATTTTTATTACAAATTGAAAAACAAAAATGTTACAGATGTTTAAATTATAATTATTATTTTCGAGACTTCATGTGCGATATTTTCTAATATTTTTGCACGTATACGAGATAAATTTGAAACCGACGGCACTGTGCAAAACTTACAAAAACAACGTTCTGGAAGACGTTGAACATCTTAGATAAAGTGTCATTTAACCATGGAATTTGTAAATTTTTTGAATTAACTAATAATTACAACATTTATGCTTCAATATCAACACTAAACATAAGTATCTCAAAACAGTCGGTTAAAATATTAGAAAATATCGCACATGAAGTCTCGAAAATAATAATTATAATTTAAACATCTGTAACTTTTTTGTTCTTCAATTTTTAATAAAAATAATTACATATGTAGATTCAGGAGAAAATTCTTTATTAAAAACATATAAAAAGTAATATATTTATTATCCTCATAGCTGGTATTATCGAACAAAGTGGGTATACATTTCTTTGGGACACGCTGTATATATATATATAATATATATATATATATATATATATATATTATATATATATATATATACAAGGCGTCCCCAAAAAATGTATACACACTTTAAATAATTATAAAGGCAGTGTTTATTAAAATACATTTCATTTTCAAAATGTAATAGAATCTACAGACATTATTTAATTGTTTTGTCAACGCCTGTTTTCAAACTGACGTCCGTTCTGGTCCAGGCACTGCTGATAACGCGAAGCAATGGAATCGCAAACATCACGAAACATTTCGTTTGGTATTTGTGTGCATTCTCGTTCAATGGCTGCTCTCAATTCAGCGACTGTTGCAGGTTTTATAGCGTAGACTTTGTCTTTTAAGTATCCCCATAAAAAAAGTCTAGTGGTGTGAGGTCTGGTGAACGCGGAGGGTATTCTACGAAACCCCTTCGTCCAATCCACATCCACATCGTGCCAAGTACCACTCGCAATACTCCACTCTTCGGTCCGGATCATCATCTTCATTAATAGCAAGGACTAATCTTGGAATGTAACTTTTCCATTGAGAGCGCTTCAAAATGCGTTGGACAGACGATTCTGAAATTCCTACCTCACGACTCGCTTGCCGCACAGATTTTCTTGGACTTTGGTGATACGTTTCCAGTACTCTTTCTTGCTTTGTGGGGCTTGTCGATGTCCGTGGTCTTCCGGAACGCTTCTTGTGGACATTCTGAACAGTTCCATCGGCTTCAAACTTATCTCTAATTCGAGTGATGGTAAGTCGCGTTGGTGGATCTGTTTGAAACTCCCTCCTAAACTGTCTTTGCACTTCAACTGCGTTTTCACACTTCCAGTAGCATTTTAGAATGAATTTCCTTTGTTCAAAGCTTAGTCTGACTGCCATTATTAATTCTAATGGGTTTAACTTGGAAAGAAAGAAACATCAATTGAGCTATCAGCTGTTAAAGTGTGTATACATTTTTTTGGGACGCCCTGTATATACACGCCTCGATGGTGTAGTAGTTAGCGTCGCTGACTACGAATCCATTGGCCCCGGGATTGAGGCCCGGTGACGGCAGGCGGCGCGCAGCAAAATCCAGCTGTTCATCCTTCCACACAATAAAAAAAATTGGTTGGTAGATAAATGGGTACCCTGGATATCCTAGTGGTTAAGACCTTAAACTATAGGTCTAAGGTGGAGTGACAAGCTTGACCTTCGTCAGAATGAACAATTCGGGCGGAAACAAAACCCAACCAACCAAGGTTAACCAAGGTTATATAGTGGGAGATTGTAGACCCTAATCGATTGGAGAAGTACTCTAGGGAAGACGTTGGCAGGAGACAAGGAGTACTGGCACTCCCGTTTCCCCCGTCACTGTCCTCCTTGGCTGATCTTTTTCCATGTCTCATGTACCTTGTGAACAGTTTAGCGTGCTCTCAAACACATTCTTCTAACTCTATTCTTCACTATACATACATACCTACATACACCTTACACAGTACACAAGCTTTTCCAAATTAAAAAAAAAATTGATACCGCCTTTCAGAGCTTCGGAGTCCCCTGTGGAGCGGGCCATAAAGGTTCCCACTTTTGGCTCCCCCGCTGCCGATACCGGGAACGCAGACCCAGGCAGCGGGGCTGGTTCTGCTACCACCCATATCCTGTACCTCTGTCCGATTCACTTTTCATAAACTTCTGCATAAACTCTAAACCTCACCTTCTTCTCCTCACTGAAACTCAGGTGTCTGATACGACTGACAGAAACCCCTTTTCTGTACCCCTCCTATTTTCTCTATACTCAATTTCATTTCAAAGAGTGATGTTGCATGCATGTCTGCAACGACTTAACTTGCTCTCGTATTCCCGAACTTGAATCTCCAGAATTCTTCTGATTCTACTGAGTATCTAAAACTCTTTGACTACCTCACATCCAATGTGGAATACATATTTTCCCACTCTCCTTTCGCTGAAATCTCCACTTTAAGTTATTTTAATGTGCACCACCACCTTCGCTTTCCTCCCATTTCACTGACATCCCTGGTGAACTAGTTTACAACTTCTCTATCCTGAATGATCTACTGTAGAGCAGATTGTACAACACCCTACTCGTATCCCCGATCGCTTTGGAAATAGGCCCAACATTCTGATTTATTTCTCACCACTCATCCTTCTTATTACTCCATCAAAATTTTTTCTCCGCTGGGCTCCTCCGACCACAAACTTAAATTTGTTTCATGTCCTATCGCTTAAAACAAAAAAAGGACGAAATTAATATAAGTTAACATTAATCATTTGATGTAACTTAATAAATAAAAAAAACAAAGACACTAAATCAATGGGATCAATGAAAGAAAGCCACCCCCAGTCTTCTTTAGTTACTTTATAAGGCTAACTAACGGAAATATAACGACCTAACCTAACCAATCGTCAAGGGCGTACAGTTGACCTAACGATTGGTTAGGTTAGGTCGTAATATTTTCGTTAGTTAGCCTTATGAAGCTAACTAAAGAAGGTTGGGGGTGGCTTTCTTTCATTGAGCCAATGAATGTTTACTTTGTATCAATTTATTTAACATTTTTATCGAGCAAAATTACTAATTTACTAACAGTAAGTAGTTAAACTAGTCAGATTACACGAACTGATTCAAATGATGGGATTTCCTCTCGGGTTCTTAACGTGAGTCAGTCTTGATGTTCAAGTTGGAACATAACATCTCTGATTCTCCTGTAACTTGTTTCATGACATTTAAAAGGTACACGGCTAAACCCAAAAGCCCGAACGTATCAAATGGCTCATTTATTCGTGTGACTTCCTGCATAATACTTGTTCTCTCTCTTAGAATTACCTACATCGATTTGGTTGGATATTCCATTATCAGTGCGCATATGACAGGATTTACGCGATTAGACTCGGGGCCCCATTTGTATTATGTTCTCGATTTGCTGCTGATGCGTTAACCTATTAAAATCATTGTGAAAAATATTGATTTTTTTTTTAAATTTTAAAATTCTCCATCCAAGTAAAAACTAACTTCTTAATACTTCGCATCAAACGGCACAAGAATTTTTAGTTAATTTTCCAAAAACTTTTTTTTTTTAACTTTTGGTAAGTGAAAAGTTAAAAAAATAAAAATATAATAAAAAACTGAAAGGTATGTTTTTCAGCTCTTAACATTTTCTTTTCAAATTTTATAGATAAGAAAGAACTGGCAATAAAAGTTTAATCGCATTTCAGCTCTTTGAATTGGGTGAGTGTAAATTATGGGATTAATTCAACGTCTTATCAACTCGATATATGGGAATTAAACTTGTCTTCAGCTATTTAGTGGTTCTTTGGGTTTCCATTTAGTTGTGATTAGCCGTGTTCACTTGTACTGCGTTGTCAGTTGTTTATGACATTGAACGATATAACAATTAGCTAAATATATATATATATATATATATATATATACTCCGTATGCTTTACTGAGGCCTTTATGTTTACATTGAACTGCATGTTTTCTTTTATCGTATAAGCAAAATAAGAAATATAATTAACATTCACCACAAGTGGGAAACTTACCCTTTGATGCATAACAAGCTCTTGACGATTTTATTCTAAGTTTGCCTCAGCACACTAACTTTGATATTGCTTCCTTATGTCTAAATCGTCACTCAAGGAGTTGGTGATAATTCTTGTACTTGCTCTATTGGTTCATCTTTCATTTTGAAAATAATATTAACGGTTTGATTTCAGACTTTAGTATGACACTGCATAACTTTAGTTTTAGTAACATTAAAATTAATGTTATGGTTCTGTGCATATAATTCGAAAATTTTTATAAGATGATCCAGAAGGGTTTATTAACACCATATCATCGGCACAGACCAAGTTATTTATCCTCATGTTTTATCTCTACATCCCACTCTTTCCTCATTAAGAGAAGTAATTAATCCATCAATATACATATTAACAGCAGAGGAAAGAGAGCAAGGAGCCGTGTTGAACTCCGCATGAGGAACCAAAATATTTGGACAATACATTGACCCATCTAACTATAAAAGTTTGGTGGGTGTACAAACAATTTCAATATATTTAAAGCATACAGTGGAACGTTCCTGCCTTTGAATTTTTTAAATAGAATATTGTGAATCACTCTATCATATGCTTTGTTTTGCTTATATCCATAAAACAACTATAAATAGTTGAATTACTGTCAGTACAATAAATACAATCTTCTTCAAAACATAAATATACAGGTCGGTTGAAAGGGACCTTTTAAAACGAAACGGATCATTTAATTAGCTTAGCAAACGTTTCTCAAGTAATGTTGAGAAACATGATGACTTTATGTATTATGCGTCCTCAGCAGTAGACTTATCAAATGAGTTATTCTAAGGTAGGACCTTTGATGGAATTGCTTTCTTAATAAGGAAAAATTTTTCAAAATATATAAAAATTTTAACAAGTGATAATGTAAGGTTATTAGGTATTGAATTACAAGTGAATAATGATTGCATATTAATTGTAAACTGCTAGTTACCATACAACAATGGTAGTAATCTAGATGACTATATTGATTTATTGTATAAAATTAAGTCACTTTCAAATAATCCCAAATATTCTCACTGTATAATAATGGGGGACTTTAATATGCATGTGAGCTTCGAATTTTATGTAGAATTGGGTAATAAGTGCAAATCTGTTAAATTAAGTCTAAGTGATGTAGAAGTATTAGGTGTTTTTAGTGGTAATTTTAGATATGTTAGTGACATGAGTGGGACCACCAGGTGGATTGGTCATTGCCTCACTAGTAATAATCTAAAGGATCGAATCGCTAGTGTTCATATTCTGCATGATTTCCTTCTCTCTGATCATAGACCGTTAGAATTATTAATAAATTTTACTAACTTATGTGAAACACGACATAACAAGAACTCAATAGGTAAAATAATCGCGTTCACTGGTCTAATGTCAATATGCAACAGAGAATACAATATGAAGACAGAACAGGTCACATCTTTAATAATTTAGAAATTTTGCACCTTACCTGCAGTAATCTTTGCTCAAATAATTCTCACTGTAAACCCATAGATAGGTATTATAATAATTTAGTATTCCTGTTAGGAGAAGCAGGAAGACCTCCCATTAAATCTTACACCTATCATACTAAGATTATTCCTGGCTGGAATGATTTTATTGCCCCTCTGAAGAGGGAATCGAATGATGCCTACGATTTATGGTGCTTTCACGGTAGACTCAAATTAGAACTGGTTTACATGAATATGTGTAGAAGTGGGGTCAGTATAAGGCAGCCAGCAGGCGATGTAAACAGGAAAAAGATTCTATTCGAGCAGCAAAAGCATGTGAGGCTCACGTAAATAATGATAATAACAAATTTGGGAAATTTGTTAAGAATGACACGAGTGTCAAAAAGGCCCTCCCTCCGACAATCGATGGGGTGTCAGGGGAGGACGAAATTGCAAGGCTGTGGAAAAACCACTACTCAAACATTCTTAATAGTGTGAGTAGGGCTAATCTTAAGATGGCTGCAGCGAAATGCCTGTGTTAAGGACCAGGGAAAATACTTTGATAGCAGTTCCTGAAGTAAAGAGGAAAATTAAAGAGTTAAAAACTGGTTCTGCGTCAGGGGTTGATGACCCTTCGAACGAGCACTTAAAATATGCCAATGATGTCGTGTGTCTGCATATCTGATTGCTCAATCATGCTGGCTCATAGTTATATCCCTGCAGAGTTCATGAGGGTATATATCTTGCCCCTTGTCAAAAATAAGTATGGGAACATTCTATCCAGCAATAATTACAGGCCTATTGCTGCCACCTCCTGCTTCTCGAAACTACTAGAGAAATTCTTGTTACACCGATTAAATGATTACTTATGGACATCTCCTAATCAGTTTGGTTTTAAAAGGTCCCACTCAACTGATCTGTGTACCTATGTATTGAAAGAAACTATATTTAAATATAGTGACAGTAATTCAATGGTTTATAGCTGTTTCCTAGATATAAGTAAGGCATATGATGGAGTGAACCATAATATTCTATTTGAAAACCTAGAAGACAGGAAAATTCCCATGGATATTTTAAATTTATTGAAATTTTGGTATTCCCACCTATCTTTTACTGTTAAGTGGAACAGTGTACTAGCCGAATGTTTTGGTTCCTCTTGCGGGGTGAGGCAAGGCTCCTTGCTCTCTCCTCTGCTGTTTAATGTGTATATTGATGGATTGATTGCTTCACTTATTGAGGCAACAGTCGGATGTTGTATAGATAACACAAGGATAAATAACTTAGTCTATGCTACAGTGGCATGCAGTCAGGGAAAGCAGGGCATGCGCCGCCTACCTAGTTAAAAGTCAAATTACAAAAAGTTAGTATATTACTAAAGTAATCGAAAACTAATGTAAAGTTATGATGCTTGTATAGTATATATATATATGGGATTGAACTTAGAATGGTCCCATGAGGTTCTTTCATGATACACACAGAACGTGCATATATATATATATATATATATATATATATATATATATATATATATATATATATATAATATATATATATATATATATATATATATTTGCAGCTACCGCTTACCCTGTGGACACATCCACCGCACGCCACTGCAGTATGCTATAGTACGCGACAGAAAAATGAAACTCCTAAAGATTTTTTACATTTTATGCAAGTGCACAGTAAGTGTTCAAAATTCGTTCCTACTTCTTGAATGCATGCCTCAGCACGTCGCAAAATAGGATAAAGGAGAGGGGAAAATAAGTAGTTTACGATGAGAAGGGTAGGTTGAGAGAGAGAGAGAGAGAGAGAGAGAGAGAGAGAGAGAGAGGGTGGGGAGAGTGGGTGGTGAGGTGAGGCTGGTTGGTCGGCTTAAGCCGGCGAATACTTCCACTTCAGTTTCGAACATTTACTTTAATGAAGCAAATGTATCACACTATGTATTTGCATAAACTGTAAACCATCTTTAGGAGTTTCATTTTTCTGTCGCGTGCTATAACTCGAAAACTATGGGTTTATCGAGCTATCTTTATATGTTTTTTCGGTGCTGGTTAAGTGTGCGGTCTACCTAGCTTTTAGTTAGCCTTATAAGGCTAACTAATGAAACTATCACGACTTAACCTAACCAATCGTTAGGTCAACTGTACGCTCTTGACGATTGGTTAGGTTAAGTCGTGATAGTTTCATTAGTTAGCCTTATAAGGCTAACTAAAAGCTAGGTAGACCGCACACTTAACCAGCACCGTTTTTTCTTTACTTTTTTCTCAAGAATACACCCTACGATTTTGAAACATTTATGAATCACTCTGTATATACGGCCAGCAACTCTGGGTGAATTATAAAAAAGGTTCTGGCAGAACCCTAAATTTGTTGTACAACAGATCTTTTAGACTCCTACATAAATTACCCCCGAGATGCTCAGCTTCGCAAATGTTTGCTATCCGCAGCTAACAAGACGTGCTCAATACCGTCTAATACAAAGAATTAAAAAATCAACCCACCCGATTATCCAAGCTATTCATTAGTCCTGTCATATGTCATCTAAGCTATGGAGTTCATGAATGAAAACGTCCTTCTGTAGCTCCACTTAATTTCGACATTACTCGACTATTTCTCATTAATTGTATTTCTATCCTTCATATTTAAATTGCCATTGTATTCTATTATCAGTTTGTATTATTAATACTTGTCATATGGACCATAGTTTGCCAATAAACTTTTTCATTTTCATTTTCATTTTCATTTTCATATATGTTACAGGGAGCTGTGTAACTAGGGATTTCATGAAATGCCTAGTTACACAGATTCTCTGTAACACACACACACACACACACACACACACATATATATATATATATATATATATATGCATTTAACTGCAATGACCACGCAGTATATAAATGAATAGAAACGACATAATATTAAGGAACGTTTCTGCACACGCGGAAGAGAAACGTTCCTTAATATTATGTCGTTTCTATTCATATATATATATATATATATATATATATGTGTGTGTGTATATATATATATATATATATATATATATATATATATACTGCCCATAAAAGAAACTCCATCTTTCGTAAATAAGAGAGATGAATGACAAAAATAAAAAATAAATATGAACCCACTTACCATAAAAGAATTTTTAACAATAAATTTATATAAAAAGTGAACCTTGTTTGGTCTTTTAAAGCTCGTCTATATAGTTTTATATATTTTTGCATACCATTTTATATATGACACTTTTATATTTAAAAAAATGATCAGCTTTTTATTAAGTTAAAAATAATTGTAAAGTTTACCAAAATTATGAAACTGTATTTTTATCTAAATTTCCTTTTTTAATTTCCAACAATTTCTATTTAAAAATGCGGCGTAGTGTTAACCTTTTGCTGAAATTGTTGCCATAGACTTTTATTTAAATCAAATATCAGTTTAGAATTTTGAGAAAATAATGAAAAGCTAGATAATTTCGGGTTTCCCTACTGGACGAAATTTAGCTTTTCCCTTTAAGTGAATTCACGAATCAATATATTTGTTCCTCCTGATCTCCCTGCATCTCCAGTTGTTACTAACTAGTTAACCCATTTGATATTTTGAGAAAATAATGAAAAGCTAGATAATTTCGGGTTTCCCTACTGGACGAAATTTAGCTTTTCCCTTTAAGTGAATTCACGAATCAATACATTTGTTCCTCCTGATCTCCCTGCATCTCCAGTTGTTACTAACTAGTTAACCCATTTGATACTATAGTGACGTAATGCATACGTCATATTTCAGGAAGATTATATTTATTGACGTAATGCATACGTCATATTTCAGGAAGATTATATTTAATGACATAATGCATACTTCATATTTCAGGAAGATTATATTTAGTGACGTAATGCATACGTCATATTTCAGGAAGATTATATTTAATGACATAATGCATACTTCATATTTCAGGAAGATTATATTTAGTGACGTAATGCATACGTCATATTTCAGGCAGAATATATTTATTTACGCCGCAAAAAGAGGTTAAGAAAAGAAGCTCACCTTCAAGAAACCCAAATCTCTACTAAAGTGAATAATTTTTTCAAAGTATATAAAAGATATAAAAGAATGGAGAAGTAAATTTCATCGTATTTTGGGGGTAAAGAGTGACATTCAGCACTTTTCACCCTTGAAGTTATTCGCTGTGAAAACGCGCTTGATATTTATAAAGTTGTTAAAAGAATATTTTCAACTTGGTCTTTATCTGAAATTTACAAGGAACTTTCAAAGAAAATTTTTGTTTCCAAACTTTAAACACTTTTTTTTAGACCTTAAAACTTTAAAAGCATCTAAAAAAAAGAGAAAACTTTTAGTAATTGTTCGACTCAAATTATCTTTTACGAAATCCACTTAAATATTTGTAAATTCTTTAATCAACGATTAATCTTGGGATTAAAATTGATTTTTTTCATTACCTCCATTTATAAATTAAAAACTTAGGAATTAATTGAAATAGGAAAAAAAGTTATTGACATAACGTAAATATATATCTACAGGGTGCGAGAAAAGTCTTCAAGGATTCTATACAAATAATTTGTTAATAATAAATAAATTCCAATGATATCACTGTAGTGTATACGATACTTTTCAAAGCAACTATACAAGGCCAGAAATGACCCTAGGTTAGAACAGGAAGGCCCTAGACCAGTGATGGGTAACCTAGGCTAGTAGTGGGCCGCATGAGTAGCCTTCCTTCATCTCAGTGGGGCCGCAAGATTAAAAATGTGTATGTGCGCTAAACATGACCCCGCGAATATGCTTAAATACATTTAATACAGCCCAAAAATTTCATAAAGAGTTAGAGAAAATTATTATTTATATATTAATTGAATTGTGATCGACTTCAAATAGCAAAGCAAAAGAAACATTTTTTATGCTTATCTTACAATGGTAGATTAGGAAAAGATTAATATAAAGAAATTTTGTTAAATCAAACAAAATTATCAGTCGATTATGGAAATATTAATATAAATTCCAAACTTTTCATTCATGTGGACAATGGTTAGTAAAATGTCTTGGGCCGCACTCAGAAACCTGATGGGCCGCAAATTGCCCACCACTGCGGCCTAGACCCTAGCCCCAGTCACCGCCACATTTCTTATAATAATTGTGAAGAAAGTTTGCGTTTATTTCAAGAAATATATAATAAACCACCACCAAATGCAACCACATCGATACTGGAAGCTCAAACCTTTGGAAACAGGGAACCTGGTAAAAGATCGTCCAAGAAGCGGAAGGCCAGTAACGGCGACAGGAGACAACAAAAAATATGTTCTCGCCAGTTTTCAAGTCGATCCAACAACTTCAAAGAGAAAAGTCGCAGAGGAATTGGGTATTTCCAAATTTTCAGTAGCAAAAATATTGAAATCACAAGGGTACCACGATTACAAACCCATTTTCTCAGCTCATATACGACGATGATTCTGATAGGCAACTGCAGTTTCGTTTCCTTTGACATCTCGAGAGATACGATGGATAGAAAACGCTATTGCCAGGTACTGAGAGACAAAGTTTTGCCACAATTTACTAATGACGTTGGCAGAAATTGGCTTCATCAACATGATGGAGCACCGCCACATTACTCTGCAGCTGCCCGTGAGATTCTGACTATGAACCTTGAAGGAAGATGGGTTGGGCGGCGAGGTCTCATCGAGTGGCCAGCCAGATCACCTGATTTAACCCATGGGATTTCTGGCTTTGGACTTATTTGCGTGACAAACTCTACGCTCCTGGTTTCATCTATCCAAATGTGAATGCCCTTGGCTGCAAAATAGATAAACAACTGAAAAGGATCCCCTCAATATGTTCAGAAGAATAATGAAGAATTTCACGGAGAGAATCCACAAATATATGATAGCGGATGGAGAACTCTTTGAAGATTAAATTACAATTTAACAAAATATTTGTATGAATAAAATTCTTATAGACTCTTTGTTTGATTTGTTTCATCATTTGTACACTTATCTGTATAATGTTTTTAACTAAATAGTTGTAGGTATAAAATCCTTAAACACTCTTCTCCCACCCTGTATATATATATATATATATATATATATATATATATATATATACATTCAACTGCAAAGAACACGCAGTATAAATAACGTAAAGAACGACGCTTGTATAGGAGATATTCCGCGCAAGACGAGAAAGAGAAAACAACAAATGAAAAAATGAAGTACCACCTGGGAATCGAACCCGGGATCTTCCGATTGCCGGTAGTGGTTATCGCGTCTGACCGGCAATCGGAAGATCCCGGGTTCGATTCCCAGGTGGTACTTCATTTTTTCATTTGTGTTTTCTCTTTCTCGTCTTGCGCGGAATATCTCCTATACAAGCGTCGTTCTTTACGTTATATATATATATATATATATATATATATATATATATATATATATATATGTATGTGTGTGTGTGTGTGTAATGCAAACATTAAAAACAAAATTACAAATAGAAATAACTAAAGACTGGGCACTGACATCCGGAACTCATCCGTAAACCGAAAGTGACGTCATAGTCCAGGCAATCTAGAGCAAAAATAGCTTCAACCTGGGCAAAATTGCTTCAGAAGCTTTCTAAACTGTTTCCAGCTCAGGAACCATTGCAGAATAACATATCCAAAATCCGACAAAATTGGACCCCGGGAACACCCCCAAAAATGAAATTCAAAATGGCGGATTGGCAGTTTCCTACGAAATACAATAAATTTTAATTTCGCTTTGTAGAGAGAGTTATGACGTTTTTCTTGATCAGTAAAATGTTTTAAAACACATTTTCGTTTCTAAATTAACCTATATGACACTAAAAATTGTATTAGGCGGCTAGTATTAAACTATGACGTCACGTAATGTAAATAAAATATACTGTATGGAGTGTATGTGAGAATGGACATTGCTACATCTTTATAAACTTATATTATATACAACTCTTTAATTCCTACTACCCACTAAATCTGCGTATTTGTGCTTGTCATTTTCTTTAAAACTGTTATTATGTACTCCTTTTAAATACTGCAACACAGTTTATTAATTTGTGTTTTCTGTTTCAGACTGACTCGGTGTACGGCTGACTCGGTGTGCGTCCGCCTTCAAGAATGCAGACCCCTGAAGAATTGTGCGTGATTTGTAAGGAGAAATTGGACAGCGGACAGGAAGTGGTTCACATCTCGCAAAAAGGAGCAGATGGTATAAATGCATCCAGCCGCAGCCGTGGAAGCGATGTTGTTGCAACAGCTGGAATAAGTGTTCACGTTGTATGTAGGAAAAGGTTTACGGATAAAAAGACCATTGAAATAAAGAAGCGACAGACCGCAGCCGAGGCAATACCAAGGAAAAGTGCTCGTTTTCATGAATACGCATTTTCCAGTGCTACTCACTGTTTGTTTTGTGATACCTTTGTGGACTTTTTTTCCAAACACAAACCAAAATCAGAGCATGTCAAAATAAGAACTACAGAGTTCTCCGAAACCATAAAAAGGTGCTGTGAAAGCCGCTGCGATGAATGGTCGTTTAATGTAAAAGGCCGTCTGGAGTATTATCTTCGTGATCTTCCTGCTGCAGATTGTGTCTACCATCACACCTGCAGCGTAAATTTTCGAAGTGGAAAAAACATTCCTCGCGCATACTCCTCCGGCGATCATGATTCGAAGAAAGGAGACCAACAAATGAAGAGCAACACCAAGCATTCCTTCAGACCTGTGCTTACCTGGAAGAGAATGATGATGAACAACTGTTGATTGGAGACCTAATTTCCAAAATGGGGGAATATCTTCAAGGAAGTCAGAGCTCTGTCTACGAACGCAGGCACATGAAGAGAAAGCTTTTAGAACGTTACGGAGACAAGATCATAATATCAGGTGAAAGTGGGAAGGCAGATGTAGTAACACTACGAGAGACAGCTAATGAAATTCTTATAGATTATCACAAAAAGTCGAAAGAATGTGATATAGATATAGAGCTACAGAAGATTTACCTAGTAGAAGCTGCTGCAAAAATAATCAGAAGTGATATCAAGCAGAGCTGGGCAGTATTTAAATACATTTGTATTTAAATACGTATTTAAATACATTTGTGTATTTAGAAATGTATTTATAAATACATTGTTTTTCATGTATTTAAATACAGTATTTAAATACTTTAATGAGTATTTAAATACAATGTATTTAAATACTCAAAATATGAAAATGTAAATACTTTTACTGGTTTAATACACGTTCTGTACTAGCACAGTACGACGCGTCGACAGTGTAGTACAGCATGGTTCATGTTTCAACGTGTCAGTTCAATCAGTTGTGTGCCACTCTTAGTCGAAAGCGGTTGATTTCTTTATCGTGTGCGTGTCATGGCTTAGTGAATTAGTGAATGCATATGTTAAAATTTGTATGTATTTAAAATGTATTTACAAATGTATTTAAATGCAATTGATGTATTTTGTATTTAGTATCTAAATACATTCGTAAAATGTATTTAGTATTTAGTATTTAAATACATTTCTCCCATGTATTTAGTATTTAGTATTTAAATACATTCAATGTATTTATTGCCCAGCTCTGATATCAAGTCTGTCGACTCGCCTAGAAAAGATGTGTATCCATCTCCAAATGACATCACTGCAGAAAGTGCTCTTGATTACATTCCCAACAGTCTGAAATTGCTATTATCAAAAGCATTTGCGGGACAGGATGCTTCAAGAAAAATAGGTGCAATTGGGCAGAGCATTATGCAAGCAACCCGTCCTAGAGGATTACTATGTCCACTACAGATCGGTTTGTCGGTTCAGCTACACCACAACTTTAGGTCAAGGTACCTTATTGACGTTCTCCATCAGCTGGGTTACTGTTCGTCGTATGCAGAAGTAACAAGATTCGAAAGAAACGCGGCGCTGGCAAGTGGTCTGGCTCTTTTACTGTTGATGAAAACACTGCAGTCCTTCTAGCAGCAGATAACGTCGATCATGATGTCTGCACTTTGGATGGGAAGAATACCTTTCATGGAATGGGTATGATTGCCGCAATAACTCCGAAGATCAAGATCCACCCTTCTATTCACAGGCGTAATGTTGGTGACAATGACATTAAGAAGATTGCAACCGTTGACATTAGGGAATATAGACACGCGAGAAGCATGTTGAGGGACATCTCACTCCGCGAACTTCCAGTACCCACTGCCGTTGTGATCACTGATGCTTCAGATATAGAAGTAGATCCTGCACTACTGTTTCAGAGAATGATGACTATTGCCACTGGCGGAGACATGAATCTTGAAGATGTCATGTGTTACGAACTGTGTGCATATCCTCCTGCATTGTTCGAATCACGAAGTATCTTGAGGAAACCCGATAAGTCTCAGCTAGCTCATGCAATAATCAAATACACTGACACTTTACGCATGGAAGAAGTTCAAGAAATTCAGTGCACAGACCAGTACGTATTGGATGGTGGATCTCTACTACATCGTGTTTCCTGGCGTCAAGATGAAACATATGACAGCATCGCCAACTCATATGCCGATTTCACTCTGAAAACATATGGAAAAGCAATCATTGTTTTTGATGGCTACAGCAGCTCTCCTACGATCAAGGACATGACCCACAGAAGACGCAGCACCAAGACAAGCAGAAATGTGAATCTCAGTCCAAGCATGAAGTTTGTTGGCCAGAAGGAACACTTCTTGGCTAATGAAAACAACAAGCAAGCATTTATTTCCCTCGTAGGTGAGATGTTGAAGAAGCACGGGTGTACTGTTCACAACGCAGATGGGGATGCTGATGTGGACATCGTTCGTGCAGCAGTTTCCTCATCAGAAAATGCAACTACAACAGTAATAGGGGAAGACACCGACTTGCTGATTCTCCTTCTGTACCATGCCAAGGACAGTGGTTTCAAGTTGTACTATCGCAGCGATATAAGACGGGGACCATCTCCTAATCCTGTGTATGATATTCTCAGCATTCAATCATTGTTAGGCAATGACATCTGCAAGTATCTCCTGTT
This sequence comes from Bathynomus jamesi, assembly GCA_023014485.1. NCBI lineage: Eukaryota > Metazoa > Arthropoda > Malacostraca > Isopoda > Cirolanidae > Bathynomus > Bathynomus jamesi. Next base: position 588,177 of record JAJOZX010002422.1, on the reverse strand, counting down.
TGTACATGCTTTCACGGGCTGTGATAGCACACCCAGAATTTTTTCGATCGGTAAAGCCAAAGCATTCGACACACTGATGAAGGTGGCTGAACTCCGTTCAGTTTCAAATACATTCTGTTCTGATTGTTGCCAACACTCTGACATTGAAGCCGCTGGAAGAAAGGCAATGCTTCTGTTGTATGGCTGCAAAACAATTGAATCCACTAACGCACTACGTCATCGAATGTTAGTTGAAAAGGTAGCTACAGCTAAATCTTTTTTTACACCCGAACGTTTGCCACCTACCGATGCGTCCACAAAGTACCACAGCTTTCGCACATACTTTCAAATACTAATCTGGAAGTCTACAGAAGAGAAGATCGATGCAGAACAGTGGGGTTGGTATGTAAAGAATAATTCCTACTGCCCTACAGCCTGCGACAAGCCACCAGCTCCAAATTATCTACTCAACATGATCCGCTGCTCCTGCAAGACGAAATGTGCTACTTCAAGATGTGGATGCAAGCGTAATGGAATGCCCTGTTCAGCCGCTTGTGGCGAGTGCCAAATCAGTGGTTGCGATAACAACCCAAGTACCGGTAATCTATCCGATGATAGTGATGAAGAGGATTAATTTCTGTATGTTTGTGACCAGGTATCACTTCTTCTGTAATGAACATAACTTGAAACTGGGAAAAAAATAATTGTTGTATTATTGATTATAAAAATCTGTAAAAAGCTATATAACATTATATTTGTGTAATAACTGGTTGTGTTGTATATTGTTGAATTATTTAAAACATTACAACTGAAAGAAAAAGCATCAAATGTATCTCTATAAATAAAAGCGTAAATTATATTTTTTTTTTTTCGTAGGAAACATCCAGTCCGCCATTTTGAATTTCATTTTTGGGGGTGTTCCCGAGGTCCAATTTTGTCGGATTTTGGATATGTTATTCGGCAATGGTTCCTGAGCTGGAAACAGTTTAGAAAGCTTCTGAAGCAATTTTGCCCAGGTCTAACTACAAATTGCCTGGACTATCAACAGTGACAGTCAACACTACTCTAACATAGGGCGTTCACACTGTATGTCTTTTTCGTGAAAATCTTGTTCCAAATGACGTGTTTTCTCGGAATTGTTACACCTCGTGAAATCTTTGGAACAAACATTCCTCGTTTGTGGTGTTTTTTGAGGAAATCCACGTTCAATTTTCGACTGAAGGTACAAAGAACAAATTTTGGAACAGTTCCAAAGAACATACTGAAATAACTCGCCAAAAAAATTTAGTTAATTTTCAACACCAACAACAAAAACAACAACAACAACACCAACAACAACAACCTTTGACTTTTCTTGAAAAGTAAATAATAAATGACTGACTTGAGTTTATCAGAATCAGTGTGAAAGTGCAACGCAAATAGGATTCCTTTTTTAAAGGAACAGGAATTCTTGGGACTTTTGTTCCTTGTTCCGAAAGCAGTGTGAACAGAGTATAGGAGTTTGACGAGGAAATATGATTTTATTTTAAGAAATCTATGGGTTTGAATTAAATACATTTCTGTGCTTGGTTCTCTCTCGCTCTCTCTCTTTATATATATATATATATATATATGCCAAAATACTCCAACCAGGATTCAAACCCAGTACGTCTTGAATAGAAATCGAGGACGCTGACTAGTGGTGGATTCAGGATTTCTGCATTGGGATGGGGGCTAATAGCAGTAATAGATAAACCACCTTCACAGAATTTAGAACGTGACGTGGGTGGGAATATTTGATAGGTTAAGTGATCTTACGTGTCAATATAAAGCAGTTTCAATAGGCTATTTTAATTATCTCAACATTAATTTTGAAACTATGCGGCGATGCAGAGGGACATGATTAATAAATTTTATACAGGATAGATTTCTTTGCCACTGCGTGAAAGAGCCAACAAGCGTAAACAGTATACTATAATCAATACATTTTATTGGAACGACTTGCCCTATGTTGGTAAACATTAGATTCTTAATTATTTTTAATAGTTTTAATAGTTTTAATATTAAGAGTTTTACTATGAGTTCAATGTTTTATCTCAGCACTTACAACATTCAGTAAATGGCAAGATACTGCCTCCATACTTGCAACCCAAAAGGTGAGAGTTATAGTTGGAGAGTTGGAAAATTGGAGTTTACTTATCTGAATTAAAGAGATTGGTTGAAGAGTGTGATATCAAACCTTACTTGGAAGAAACCTGTCTTTGTAATGGAACTTTAAATATAAATATAAGACCATGCATACCTATTATCAAAAATTATCTTAAATTGACCTCTAAAGAGTCACTGAAATTGCTCTCAGTATAGACGTTGCACAGAAACAAAGCCCTGAAATTCAACATTATTTGAGGTATAGTACAAAGCGAATTCTGCAGCCTCCAAACTTAGACAAAATGATGCTATTTAACTCACATTTAAAACACTGTATACGGACAGAGTCTCCTCATTTCAAGCAGGTTGGTTATAGATATGTTAGAAGGTGTTCAGTGTAAAACAACTGAACTGGGTTGAAAATGTTAGGCGAGTCTCTAGGCAGATAGATGATCACCAATGAAATAAGAATTTTAAGAAGACTGGCCTGCATAGGAACGTGGCCTGCATAGGAACCGTTGAAGTTCATTCCATGGCATAAATGAAGAAACTAAGTCAAGAGATGTTTACCATTTTGTGGTCATAGTTCACAGAATGCCACAAGAGTGTACCACAAGTCAGTAAGTCTCAATCTGTCTAGCTGTACGTTAGGGCGGCTCGTTTTTACACTTTTTTCGATATTTGATTGGGGTAGTGCGGAAAAGTTGCGATTTGGAGAGAAAATAAAGTGTGTAAAATTTTTCTGATCTACGTCAATACCTTCCGGTGGCGGCGAGTCCTTAAAAATCGAAAAATAGGCCTAACGGGGTAGATTGGAAAATGGTTTTAAAGACTTACAAAATAAACAATAAAAATTTCAGCACAATCTGTTAATAACTTCCGGTGGCGTCTTAGCCGTTAAAATATCCAAAATATTGATTTAAAGCAAGTTTTAACAAGATGTTATACAAATGTTAATTCCGGTATATTTCTGTGCAAACAACCCTGAGAACACTATTATAGGCTTGAATAAATTAATAGCAGTCATTGAACAATGAACATTATATAAAAATTATATAAAATTATATAAATTTTTTGTTTTTAGGCCTATTTTTCGATTTTTAAGGACTTGCCGCCACCGGAAGGTATTGACGTAGATCAAAAAATTTTACACACTTTATTTTCTCTCCAAATCGCAACTTTTCCGCACTACCCCCCAATCAAATATCGAAAAAAGTGTAAAAACGAGCCAACCTACTGTACGTTCTGAAATCTTGCAAGGTCGTCCACACCTTGGTAGAGTTTTGATTGTTCCAAAGCCTTTCCATTTCTTTATAACTGCAGCAACCGTCTTAAATTGGATTCGAGATTTTTCTATCTTTCTATAACTCTTTGCAGCAATAACAGATCTCTTAAAAGATAGTTATCCGTCTTCCATGAAGATTTACAAAGAAAATTCTAGAATTCAGAATTGGCAACAGTCTCTAATCAATAAATAGCCAACTACTGATAAGATTTTTAAATTCTTCAAGCAAAAGGTAGACACACAAAGTATTAAATAATTTTGTAAATAAATGTACGAAAACTTTGGCATTTTAACTTTTTTATTTCCCTCAAATTCTTTGATGTTTTACGTTATATGTTAACGTTATTAGTTAAACTAATGTTATATGTTAATGTTATTAGTTAAACTAATGCTATATGTTTAGGTTATTATGTAGTTTAACTAATGTTTTATGTTAATATTATCAGTTAAACTGATGTTATATGTTTACGTTATTAGTTAAACTAATGCTATATGTTTAGGTTATTAGTTAAACTAATGTTTTATGTTAATATTATTAGTTAAACTGATGTTATATATTTACGTTATTAGTTAAACTGATGTTATATGTTTACGTTATTAGTTAAACTAATTTTTTTATTTGTTAACTCGTCCAAACGAACGGTAAACTTTTCATAATTATATTATGCATAGTACAAAAGGTAAGGACAAATATAACTGAAATATTGCTCTGTACGAATACGTATGAGCGCCACTGTATATGTATATACGAGTCAAAACTGATTGAAAATAAAAGAGGTCTACGTCTAGTTTTGCTAAGTGTCAAATGGATGTATGAATAACCTCTATAATACAGAACTCTCTTTTATTACTGCGGGCGAAAAGGGTCATGGACAAAGAACTGGAAAATAGCTTCATTATCGGAATGTAAAATTTCATAAAGATTTTATGATTCAAGCAAGGGACTTTTCATTTAGGTTATTACTTATTAATATCATTTTACCAAGTTGGATTTGTTCGTAATTAATTTTTTAAATAAAAAATACATTTTAAGTTTCGTTCCCGAAATCACGTTATTTACCTTAATTATCAAGTATTCGGTATTAGGTTAAAAACATAAATCTATTCGGTCAAATACTGAATACGGAATATCCTAATTTTTAACTGAATACCGAATATTCGGTGCATCTCTACTATATATTAGTCCTGGACAAAAATAATAGGCACTAACTAAAATTACTTCATATCGAAATGATGGGAGTTCAGCTTCATAGTTTTCCTGTAATTATGGATGAGTGTATGGAAAACACATGTCATATCTCGATCATTCACATATAATTTTGTAAAGGGACACGAGAAGAAGAAATATGTACAAGTGAAAATTCGTCATTTATATTTTTATGTTCTGTATTTCCTGAAGATATTAAGGTCCATTTCTTTAATGCAGATAAAGCTATAATAATTAGGTTATATTAGTATAAAAACACCAAACTCAAGGAAATAGGTCACATATACAGTAACTATTATTCTTTCATTTACCTTCTCAATATGCTATTTACAAAAAACTGTAATGCTCAAGATTCACAGTACGCAAGACAATGAAAAGGTTTCTAAAAGGAAGATATAATGCAAGTACATCAAGCCGTATATTGAAAGCAGATTTTCCGTCAACCTTCACATTTATTAATTAAAATTAATACAATTTCACAATTTTACAATTTTTTTGTTGTTACAATAATTAAAAAATATAGTGAAAGTAGACTATTTATTTTAATTGGGCCCCCTTAAACTTTTGGCTTTACTGGGCTTAATGTGTAATATTGAATCATTTTAAATTTTTTCTTTCGAACCTGTGCATTTTTGTGAAATTCCTTAGATCCATTTTTCAAGGGACAATTAAACAGATTTAGATGTATAATATGGCTTCACATACCTCCATTTCACGTACAAATTTCAATGGAATAAAAATTTTGTTGAAAGTGATGGAAATTATTATTTAGTAAAGTGCATTTACGCAGAAGCTACTTCGACTTAATATTTTTTTGGTTACTGCATTGTGTTCTCAAAGTATTTCAAAATTTATAATTGTTCAACTCGATCACATACTGAGTGACTTAACGAACGGGTTATAAAAGAAGTAACCACGATGCATCACGCTTATAATAAAGATTTGCAAATTTGCAATGTCAAGGTGTTAAATCCAAAAACGATATACAAACGCCTAAAAACTTAATCAAGGATGATTATTTCAATCATCCACCCTTCAATCATGGTAAAAATAACACACTGACCGTGTCTGATAAAAATAAAATGCTCTAAAGAAAGCAAAAGTTAAAAACGGTAAGCCTTTTCTTTTCTTGCCAAAGTCTAAATTAAAACTAAAATGAAAAAGCAAAAACTCATTCAACTAAAGGGAATGATGTCACAACAAATAAAATACCAATTAACCATCAGTCTGGCTCAAACGTTTCTTAAATCCTCGAACAAACTTTAGTCAGACCTAAAAATTTACTGGAAATGTAATTAAATTCATAAAACCTTTATTAGAATTAAAATTAGGAACTTTACAAAGTAAAAGAGATTTTATCAGACGTCGCGTATTAACGTCCAAAGAAGTAAAAAACCAAATCTGCATCTCTCTCTCACATTGACGTTGTGATCATATATTCTGAAATTTGTTTAAAAATAGAACTATTCAATATTCATTCCACTTGTTTGAACACTATACCCATGCTGATAAAGACGGTGCTTCGCATCGCAAGATTCACCATTGTACAGGGTGGGCAAGAAGACCCTATACTCCTAAGATATAGGTTTTTATTCTTTGCAGGGTCACTAGGGCCCTTACAAAATAGTTTTTTTCTTTGCAGGATTTAGTAATGGCAGATCAAAGTTCAGACACCATTGAAGAACGTAATATAACAAGCACATGTGTGCATGAATGTTGAAACACAGGTGATAGGATAGCTACCATAAGGATAAGTTCAGTGAAAGATTTAACAAAGATCCACCGAGTAAAATGGCGTGGCTTCGTTGGCGAGTTCTTTTTAAGTCTGTTCGGGGACATGGATAAAATATTTTAAGTCGGAATTTTCGGATGTGAAGAAACCCAGTGAACAAACGTGCCATCAGTGAAGATCCTACTCGTCAAGTTTAATGCAAGACTCCCTTAAATTACAGAACTTCAAAATATTAATCTTAGATTAAAGAAAACGGTACATAGCCCGTGTTCCATTTACTATTAACAAACTCTGTAGCTCCATTTTATTTATTTTTTTAAAACACTGACTGACAATTAAAAGATTGCCAGTTTGTCGCAAGATACTAACCAACGGGCGAGAGTATTCTTAATGAACTGATATTCCTTTTCTTGCCTATACTGTACATATTTTTTTATTGTTTAAGAAATTAATTCCATTTTCCTCTAAAATTAATTATTTACATTGACAAATTTAAAATTTTGTTTTTGACATATATTTTAATAGTCCATACAGTGGATTTGCTTAGAAAATGAAAATGTCATAAATATGCTATATAATTATCGAGAATAATTATCTAGATTCTAGAATGACTCATAAATAGCTTAGGTTATAAGTCGTTTTCTTTGAAATTCAACGAAAGAACAGTACAAATATAGCGTAACTGCACGGAGCCTTCGTATATTGGGTAGGGCTCGACTGGGACCTCCAATGCACAGGTGTGAATTAAAGATTTAGATATAAAGAGACGCAAATTTCACACAAATCAGGCAAGGCTCTCTGAACGAATTCGGAGAGGGCGTGTATTAGGAGCCCACAGAAGTCCCCAATACACCCATCTGAACGTTTATGTTAGGCAGGGAACTACACCACTATTTTGATAAGGAGCCCAAGCCTTCCCGGATCCGGCACTGCCTTTACTGTAGTAATTCATGTTTATAAAACTGAATTCTTTTTCGACTCCGAGTAGTTTTAAGCAGACAAAAGAACCGTCAGTGATTCTACTGAATTAAGTTTTTTATACACTGAAAACAAATTACGTCACAAGACTATGTTAACCGGGTCAACACACGCATCAAAAACTGAGCTTGTATTATTTTGACCTAAAATAATTATAATTATAAACCTGAATTATAAACCTGAAACAGTTAATTTGCAGCTAGTCTTGGGACAAACCCGTCATTTGGTAATGCAAAATAAAGTGACTTATTTAATTTTCATGAAATGAGGTCAAATGACTATTGTTCGTTCTACTATTCAATCAGTTGACTAGTTTCATTTTGTGGTTAATCAGCAAGCAAACTAAATTTTGAAAGGCGAAACGAACCATATGGCTAATGGCTCGTTTCACAGTGATGGTTGAGTAAATAGTTTGATATTCAGGTTAAATATAATACATAAACTATAAACAGAGTAAAATATAATTAGGAAATGTAAACGAAGAAACAACTGGTCAGATAATGTCGGTAAATTTAGGTGTTAGTACTAATCAATGTACTATTACTATATTGATGCCAAATAATCGGATTACTCGCTTGAATTGCGCGAGGATAATCAGGTATACTGTAGTTTTTCATTCTTGTCAAATGCAAATGCGCAAGGGGGCGCAAATATTGTTAGAGTTAAATGACTTTATTCATCCGCCTGTGATCTTGTTCAGTTGACTATCTCCATATATAACTCCATTTAACTAAAACTAATAAACTGACAAGTTCAGCATGAAGAGAATTAAGGATAATTTTAGTATAAGTAAAGGTAGTCAATCGACTAACGATTTTGTGAAATTTTTCTGTAAATTGAGGTAAATGAGTAGGAGCACAGTAACTTAACTAACCTTCATAGAAAGCCAAGGAAATTAACTAAATTTTTCTCCTCTCTGTATAAACTGAGAGTAAGCGTATTAGTAGAAATTTATCGCTAATTAATTTGCAAAAACTACTTTCTGACCTTGTGAAAATCCCAAACGAATGAAACGTAAGGAATTTTGAAGTAATTTGAAAGTAACCCCATTACTTCTTATATGTAACTAACACGAGTTACTTAGAAAAGTAACTTTTAACTTAAATCATTCATTTTATAGGCGTTTTATAACTGTAACAAGTTACTTTTAAAAAGTAACTTCTCCATACATTCACATACATACATATATACGTGTGTGTGTGTATATATAATATATATTTTTTTTTATACCCACCTCTCCCACCGCAGTGAAGTCTCGTCAGGAACAGGCAGGAAGCGCCTCAATCGCTCACATTCACTTCAGTTGACATGACAATAATGCACCTGCCTCAGGGCAACATCACCCACAGCCCAGCCCCGCAGACTACTTCACGGTTTACCCAGACCGCTTCATACACCCTGAGTCGGCACATTGCCGGCCCGTCGCCCCCCATATACCATATCGCTCCACTTTTTTCTCTCGAGCACGCATCTTTCACCCTCCCAGACGTTCAGGCCCCACTGACCCAAAGCCTCCTTCACTCCATCTTTCCATCTTCTCCTCTGTCTACCCTCCCCCTTTCCTCCTCCGCCTCCGACACCCAAATCCTTTTTAGCATCCTCTCTTCACTCATCCTCTCCATATGCCAAAACCATTTTAACATCCCCTCATCTGCTCTCTCCACAAAACTCCTTCGACTCCCACACCTCTCACGGATAACAGTGTTTGTATATATATATATATATATATATATATATATATATATACATATATAACGTGCACTTACCGTACACAAATAATCCTATAAAGATCACCAAAGGAAAATGGAAAAATTATTAAAATATAAATTTTTAAAATTATTAAAACTACAAAGCTTTCCAAAGGGCACACTCTTCCTCTGTCAGGCGGAAAGACGGACTAACGCGTAGTAAAAATAAATAAGTAAATAAATAAAAAATATATATATATATATATATAATATATATATAATATATATATATATATATATAATCCCCAATTCTCTTGTAAAAATGCCTGTACACAAATGTAACGGTTTTGCTGCCATCGGGTTTGTTTTATGAATCAAGAGAGAATACTAACTAATTAATGTATGTTATTAAGTATGCAAGATAAATTTACGCATTAATAATAATAATAATAATAATAATAATAACAATAATTCCTTAATTTTAAGTTATATGCCCTGTAACAATTAAAACGGGGAAGAATGAAACCCTTTTACCAAATACAACGGGCCTATTTACATTCTAGGTACATCACTATTCCATTGTATCTGAGGTATTCTCAAGCATCTAGATCAGGGGCTCTTAACCCTCTAACGCCGACTGGGTCGAATACGTAGCGTTTCAAATACACGCATTTAGACTTAACCCTACAAAAACGTTCGGCGTTAAAGGGTTAAACTTTTTAGGTTGCGATCCAAATTCTGGTCTCGGGGCTAGCTCGGCGACCAATGCCTTCAAACAGTTCATTCGTAATAGATAATAAAGTAAATAATAATGGTAAAATGATTAGGGATAACGTAAATAAATGATAAATGACAATTTAATGACCCAAGTTTGAGTCGTGACCAGAAGTTAAGAACCCTTGACCTAGACTGTGGACTAAAATTAGAAGAGAGAAAAGAGAAGTTCCTCTATAGAGCTTTGTACATTTGGCCTCTGAAACTCTCTCAAATTTGTTTTTATTAAGATTTCTTTCGCTAAAATGAAAATGAAAATGAAAAGGTTTATTGGCAGACTATAGTCCATATGACACATATTATTAATACAATGACAGTTCATATACTAAGGATAGAAATATATACAATTGATTAGAAATAATACTGTAATGTCGAAGTTAAGTGGAGCTACAGACAGACGTTTTCGTACCAAGAAGGCCATAGCTTAGAGGATAAATGGCAGGACTCATGGATAGCTTGGATGATCGGGTTGGTGGATTTTTTTAATTCTTTGCATTAGACTGTGTTGAGCACGTCTTGTTACCTCCGGGAAGCTCGGGACATTGCGGGTACCAAACATTTGCGAAGCTGAGCATCTCGGGGGTAATTTATGTAGGAGTCTAAAAGACCTGTTGTACAACAAATTTAGAGTTCTGCCAGAACCTTTTTTATAATTCACCCAGAGTTGCTGTCCGTATATATTACTGCAGAAAGTACGAAAGAGAGTGTCTTTAGCTTCACTTGTACAGAATCGAAAGTTCCTTATGGTCATATTCGCAGGAAATTATAGGCCAATCAGTTTAACGTCTGTTGTAGGTAAGCTACTGGAATCAATAATTAGGGAACGTATAGTCGAACACTTAGAATTGCATAACTTAGTTAGAAATACGCAGCACAGTTTTAGGCGAAACAAATCTTGCTTAACTAATCTTTTAGAATTTTTTCAAAGCGTGGTTGACGTTTACGATAGTCATCGGGTGGTTGATGTAGTGTATTTAGATTTTCAAAAAGCGTTTGACACCGTACCGTACAAAAGACTCATTGAAAAAACTAAGACTCATGGAATCAGGGGTGTAGTAATAAATTGGATAGAAGAGTGGTTGCAGAGGAAACAGAGTGGAAACAGAGGGTAGTCGTTGATGGAGCGGAGTCGTGTTGGGCTAATGTAGCGAGTGGCGTTCCTCAGGGTTCTGTATTCGGCCCCTTGCTTTTTCTTATATATATTAACGATTTAGATGTCGGCCTAGTCAGTACAGTTTCAAAGTTTGCGGATGACACGAAGCTAGGTGGTAGGGCGATTAATGACGAAGATAGAGGTAAAATTCAGGAAGATCTGAATAAAATCGTTGATTGGTCAGTCACATGGCAAATGAGATTTAACGTCGATAAGTGCAAAATTTTACATATAGGTTCGCGTAACGGTAATTTTGCGTATAGAATGTCAGGGAAGGGGTTAACAAGCGTAGAGCAGGAAAAAGATTTAGGAGTTATAGTGACTGGTGATTTAAAAGTAGCGAAACAAAGTACAGCAGCGGTCAATAAAGCGAACAAAGTGTTAGGTTTTATAGCTCGGAATTTTGAGTACAAATCGCGCGATATTATAGTTCCTCTTTATAAATCATTAGTTAGACCCCATTTGGAGTACGCGATCCAATTTTGGAATCCGCATATGCGAAAAGATATAGACAAACTCGAAAGAGTTCAAAGACGAGCAACTAAGATGATTCCGTCGCTTAGGTCAAAGTCGTACGAGGATAGGCTTAAGGAGTTAAAATTGACTACACTCGAGACTAGAAGACTAAGGGGTGATCTAATCCAGGTTTTCAAAATTATGAATGAGTTCGATAACGTAGATAGAGATAGCTTTTTCGAAATATCTCAATATAATAGGACTAGAAATAACGGGTGTAAGTTAACAAGTAGAAGGTTCGAGACAGCAGTTGCCAAAAACTTTTTTACGCATAGAATAGTAAATAGGTGGAATAGTTTGCCGGTAGAAGTAATTAGTAGCACGTCTATAAACATGTTTAAAAATCGGTTAGACGCATATGTTGATAGATTGGGTATAGTTTAAGATAGTAAAATTAAGGCTTTGTGGTTCGGAACCCACGTAAAATTGTAGGTCCCCTCCACCACCACGGAGGACATGCACAATACACAATTACGAACACAGTTAGGTAGATCAGCCATGAGTGGATCCTAGGGTCTTTGTTGGTCTGAAACATTATTACTTTATAACATAACATTTTCGTTTTGTGATTAACATAAAGTCTTTTATTTTTATTTAAGAATAATTTGTTGTTTTCAAGCAGCCATAGACTACTGCGGTGTCTCTTTTTTTCGCTAAGGAATGCAAGATCGCTGTTTAAGTACAGGGTGTCCGGGCTTAAATGGCAATAAAATACATTTATGTTTTATTTTATTGCCATTTAAGCCCGGACACCCGTATATCAAGGATCGTCCGCATACTGAAAGCCCTTCTCATTATGAGAGTTATGAGTCATTTATATAGATTAAAAGTAACAGAGAACCGAAAATACATCTTTGTGAAACTCCATGTGTAATTTTTAATTCTGAGATAATAATGGCACTTTTTTGATGTATTCACTTCTTTTGCATAAGTATGATTTCAACTAATTTAATGCAAACATCCCTTCTGACGTAGTGAGATGATTAAGTAATAATTATGCCATTGAAGAGTATATCAAAGGCTTTCTAAAAGTCCATTAACAATAGAAGTGAAGACTTTATTATTGAGGTCTTCATATAATACATCTAATACGACTGAAATTGCGTCACTCTTTTAATATCCTTCCCTGAAAAGGTTATTTTCTTTGAAGTGTTTTGAGAGTGGAATGTAAACAAGCTGTCGAAATATTTTCCTTACATAGGTGAAATAGATATCGATCAATAATTAGAAGGTAGTGACTTGTCCTCTGATTTGGACAAACAATTGCCTTTTTTGATACGTCTGGATCAATACCTTGACTGAGGGATGAAATGAACAAAGGAGATAAAAGGAGAGATAAAGAATCCAAACAATACTTAAATACTGCATTAGGAATAATATTTATTTCACATGTTCTGTTTTTAAGGATGAAAATTGCCATTTTGACCTCTCTGTAAGAAATAGGAATAAAGAGGAACATACGGGGTGAGGGATTGCCAAGATATTCGGCTTTTCTTTTTTTACCAGTAATATCAAAGCAGTTACTTAGTGATTTGCTGTATCTAAGGGTTCGTTATAGATAGTATTATTTACACAAATATTTGTTGGAAAACAATTTTGTCCGTTTTTTGTGCAAAGTTTCATTGATCAGTTTCCATTTTTTCTCAGTATAGTCTTTGCGCTTTTCAAATTTATTGCGATGATACTCAGATTTAACTTTTTAATTAAATTATTTAATCAGTTTCTGTAATTGGTATACATTTCTTAGGGCATTTGTACCTTTTTTTATATTTAGATATTATTGTGTAAGAGAGGTTCAGCTAGGGTTTATTTCGTCCTTATAGGTCGTATTTACTGTGGTTACACGAGAGATTTCGTTAAATGCCTCTGAGTATGTTAGAGAATTTTACAAATTTTTCATTTATGTCGTTTGTTCCTTCAGAAGCTTCTGATTGATAATAAATAATTTGTCGTGTCTAATTTGTTTTTAATTCTATCTTTTATTTTTACATGACCTCTTTTTCCGATTGTATGGCTTTCATTTACGCTTAGAACGGGGCTTCCCAACCTTTATCATGTGCGACCCCTAAAATCGTGTTCACACACTTCACAACCCCAAACACTGGTCGAAGTTCGAAAAACTCCCCAAAAGTTATTTTGTGTATATATATATATATATATACACTGTGTGTGTGTGTGTGTGTGTGTGAGTGTATATATATATATATATATATACAGGGGTTGGACAAAATAATATGAACACCTTGATAAATGGCGGTTTTTATTCTTAATATGGAGTTGGTCCTCCTTTAGCGGCAATAACAGCTGCAATGCGTCGGTGAAGTGATTCATACAGCTTTTGGACAGTGACTAGAGGAATCCTGAGCCATTCTTCGAGCAAACCCTGCTCCAGTTCCTCCAAAGACGCCGGCGGTGGGAATCGGCTTCTGACCTGCTGCTCCAACTGACACCACAGATGCTCGATAATGTTAAGATCCGGGATTGTGGAGGCCAATCCAAGCGTTCTACTTCACTAACATGCTCTTCAAACCAGTTTTTAACGACCCCAGCGGTGTGGATTGGTGCATTATCATCCTGGAAGATGGCGCCGCCATTGGGAAACAGCGTTTGGACCATGGGATGGACCTGGTCAGCCAATATTGACAGATAGACCTGGGCGTTAACCCTACCATGCAGTACTACAGCTGGGCCAAGAGTATTCCACGATATTGCTGCCCAAACCATCACAGATCCGCCTCCATGCTTAACGGTTGGGGTCAGGCAGTCGGGGTCATAAGCATCTTTAGGCTGTCTCCAGACGTAAACTCGACCGGAACATGGAAATAGCGTAAAGGAGGATTCGTCGGAGCCGACTACATTCTTCCACCGGTCCATTGACCAATTCTTATGGTCATTACACCATTTTCTGCGCCGCTCAATGTTGATGTGCGAAAGAAAGGGTTTGGCAATTGCAGCCCTCCCATGGTATCCAGCTCCATGGAGCTCGCGACGTACAGTTCTGGTCGATACCGGGCTTGCAAGATGCTGGTTAAGCTCTGCAGTCACTTTTGGAGGTGTGGTCTTATGGTTCTTTGTCACAATGCGCTTTAGCACCCGGCGGTCTCGATCACACAGCTTCTTCTTGCGTCCACTATTGCAGTTGTCGGTGCTTGTCTTTCCATGGTTTTGGTATGCAGACATGACCATAGAGACAGTTCCTCTGGATACATTGAACATCTGAGCGGTTTTCGTCACCGATGCACCAGCCATCCGCGCTCCGACAATTTGCCCTCTTTGGAAGTCTGACAGGTCTTTCATAACTGCTAATTCATAATTCACTCAGATCTGTAAAAACAACGTGAGGGTTATAACATGACGTATACACTCTCTGTTACGCATTTAAATAGGTTTGCCAGTCATTTGACCGTTTACTTTGTGTCTGAACAGTCCGTAAAGATAACCTGTGAAATCGGCGGGTGTTCATATTATTTTGTCTAACCCCTGTATATATATATATATATATATATATATATATATATATATATATAGTTAATAAGCATAGCGTTTATTATTCGGGGTAAAGGCCTTGATTTCAGCTTTTTATATGCAACTACATTCATGATTGATAAATGTGTTGTCGGACGACCGTAGTAAGAGAATTAAAAATAAAATTATCAGATCGGTTCGCGACCCCAAGGTTAGAAAGCCCTGGCTTAGAAACTTAGAAACAACCGGAGTAGTCAGAAACTCCCAGGAGAATGCCGGCAGTGTGGCTTACCTTGCCCCATACGCTTGCTCCATACGCTTGACCTAGAGCAGATTGTACGGCACCCTACAGTCCTACTATTATCCCCGATCGCCTTGGAGATTGGCCCAACATTCTGGATTTATTTCTTACCTCTCGTCCTTCTTCTTACTTTGTGAAACTTTTCTCTCCGTTGGGCTCCTCCAATCACAATTTTATATCGGTTTCCTGTCCTATCCATCCAATTCGGGCTTTGGATCCTCCCAAGAGGAGGCACCTTTGACACTTCGGCGCCGCTGATTGGGAGGCCCATAGGCAGTACTTCTGTGATTTCCCATGGAATGATTGCCGCTTCCGTAGCCGGGGTCCTACTGGGTGTGCTAAGCGCATCAAAGAGGCGATTCTCAGGGGCATGGAGGCGTACATTCCATATTCTATTCCTACTACTAATGCAAAAAAAAAATTGGTTTAACTTTACTTGTTCAGTGCTATCCGCAACAGAGAGGAGGCTTTCAGAAGGTACCGTCGCCATTCAACTCCTGACTCTCACTCAGCTTATATTTCTGCCCGGAATCGTACAAAATCTGTTCTTCGACTCGTCAAAAATTCCTTCATCCGACAAAAATGTGAAAATCTATCCAATTCTAATTCTTCTCGCTCTTTCTGGCATCTAGCTAAAAACCCCTTCAACAACTTTACTTCCTCTTCTTTCCCTCCTCTTTTCCATTCCAACGGCACAGTTGCCTTCTCTTCTCCTGCCAAAGCTGAACACTTCGCTCAAACTTTCGCTTACAATTCAACCATGGACGATTCCGGTGCTGTTCCTCCATCTCCTCCCCCCTCTGACTTTATTATGGTTGAAATTAGAATCTCTTCTAAAGATGTTTTTTCTGCCCTATCTGGGCTCAACTCTAGGAAGGCGTATGGTCCTGATGGTGTTCCTCCTGTTATCCTTAAGAACTGTGCTTCTGTGCTGACACTCTGCCTAGGCAAACTCTTTCGTCTTTGTCTCTCATCTGGTACTTTTCCTTCCTGCTGGAAGTTCGCTTTCATTTAGCCTGTCCCAAAGAAAGGTGACCGCTCTCAATCCTCCAACTATCGTCCAATTCCTTTTATTTCTTGCTTTTCCAAAGTTTTTGCATCTATCCTTAATAGGAAGATTCTTAAACACCTTTCTTCTCACAATCTTCTTTCAGATCGTCAGTATCGATTCCGGAAGGGATGCTCTACTGGCGATCTTGCATATCTCTCTGACTCTTGGTCATCCTCCTTTCGAGATTTCGGTGAAACTTTTGCTATTGTGCGCTGGACATATCAAAAGCTTTTGATAGAGTCTGGCACAAATTTTTAATTTCCAAACTGCCCTCCTTCGGTTTCTATCCTTCTATTTGTTCCTTCATCTCTAATTTCCTTTGTGGCCGATCTATAGCTGCGGTTGTAGATGGTCACTGTTCTTCTCCTAAAGCTATTAACAGTGGTATTCCCCAAGGTTCTGTCCTGTCACCCACTCTTTTCCTTTTATGTATTAATGATGTTTTAATTCGCACTTCGTGTCCTATTCACTCCTATGCCGATGATTCCATTCTTCACTTCTCCACCCGCTTCCCAAAGCGTCCCTCACAGCAGTCGCTTCATGATTCGCGTAGGACGGCTATGGAATACCTGAGCTCTGATCTTTCTGCTATCTCTGATTAGGGCAGAGAAAACCTTATGGCTTTCAATGCCTCAAAAACTCAGTTCTTCCATCTGTCTACTCGTCACAATCTTCCATACGACTATCCCCTTACCTTCAACAATACACAACTCAATCCTTCCTCTTCTCTTAACATTCTTGTCGTTTCCTTTTCTCGTGATCTTTCATAGAAAGATCACATATACTCTCTTTCTAAAACAGCCTCTAAGAGGTTAGGTGTGCTGTACCACATTCGCGGGTTCTTCACCCATACTCAGTTGCTGTCTCTGTACAGGGGTCTTGTTCGCCCCTGTATGGAGTATGCTTCTCATGTGTGCGGTCGCTCAACCCACACAGCCGTACTTGACCGGGTGGAATCAAATGCTTTTCGTCTCATCAATTCCCCGCCTCTTACTGATTGTCTTCAATCTCTCTCTCTCTCTCTCTCGCTGCAATGTTGCCTCATTCTCTCTTTACTATCGCTATTATAACGGACATTACTCTTCTGAACTCTCTAACTACTTGCCTCCTACTTTAAGGAGAGCACGCAGTACCAGACTTTCTACACTTTCCCATTTCTTTTCTGTCCAACTATCTAATGCAAGGGTTAATCGGTATTTTCAGTCTTTCATCTACTCAACCGGTCAACTCTGGAACAATCTTCCTTAATCCATCTTTCCTCCTGTCTATGACCTCCCATCTTTAAAAACCCCGGACCTTGATTTTGGCTCTGTTCTTCTTCTATGGGAGGGGCGCTTTTGCAGGCATTTGCCTTGGCCCCTCCTTTCTGCATAAAATAAAACGTAGTCAATAAGCTTTGAATGATTTATGGTTGTGTGTAATATTTGAGCCGAAATCATAAGTTATGTTACCATTCTGTTTTTGAATTGCTTTGGTTATCTGCGTATTGTACTGTATTTTAAAAGATTAGAATTAGAGTCTCTTACGAAGACTGCTTTGTGTACATAGAATGGACTTGTGTACGTAAACTGTAACTGCTCCTTTCCTTCTCCCGTCAGTCACAAAAGTTCTGATAACATTCGTAACTTTCTACCAGAAAGTTTTTTTTTTTTAGTTATTTTTTATGTAAGTTTTCTTTTGGACTATGATAGAAAATTTTATTCCTATTATTGATAATTCATTTTGCAGCTCTTCAAGAGTCAGAGTCAATAGTGTATATTTATTATTGAAATATGACGATTTGAATTTCACTCATTTGGGCCATAATAATCGCTCTGAGACAATATGGAGGAGATTAAAAAGTTAATTTTCAAATTCATATTTATCTTTTAATTAATAGTTTTAATAGGCTGGAAAGTCGTTCAAATTACATTTTTTTAAAGTTTTGAAAGAGGAATAGGAAATGGTGAACCTATAAAGAAATAAAAATTAAGAAAAACCAAGAAAAAAAGATACTGAGCTGGTCGCTTCAGTTTAAGTTCAAGGCGTTTTTATTATAATTTTTTTCATGCAAGAAGGAGGGGCCAAGGGCGAATGTCCACAAACGACAGTTGAAGCGTATATAAAAATGCAGCTCCGCTGGATGAGCGGTAAAAGCGAGGGAAGGTTTGTTACGCTTTAAACCAGCGTTCCAAAGTGACTGGTACTTCTCGTGGGAAGCGTCTTCTAAATATTCTCTAAGCTACAAGCTGTTCTCACCTTGTTCATCCGTACACATCAATGCGTACATTTAATAAAGGTTTCAGTTTGAAGACGGCAGCTATTTCAAATAGTCTGTCAAGGATGAAATGGTAACGAGTAGGCACTCGTCCGTTATTATCATTGTTTATGCGAGTACTAAAGGTTTTTAGATTAGTTTCCCACATCAATCGTGTTTCCACGCAATGTTGACTCGTATTGCGGCTTACAGTTAACACGCAAATAATACAGTATGAAGGGGGGGGGGTATCAGTGATCGTCACTCTTGTTGCACGCGAGTAGCTGGTATTTTATAATTCTTAGCCGCCCCTTCTCAACCAGCATAAAGATTTTCGACATTTCATCAACACTCAAATAAATAAAGTCAAGTTTGGTGGAGTCTGTGTGTTTATAATTTGTCTCGAGCACATAATGAGTTGCGCAACCTGCTACGTTTAAACACTCTCACTGATTTGGAAAAAGTCACGTCGTATTGTACGTTAAAGATACTGCTTAGCGGTAGTTCCATCTTTATTTGGTACTGCAGCTGCGAGAAGGCTTCTGAATAGCACGTCACAACGCCCCAAACTCAGATGCTGTGCAATTGAGGCTGAAGCCTCAGGCCCCCATGCTTGAGGGAAGGCCCCCAATCAACTGAGTTTCGATGATATAATTCAAGATTTCGCAAACTTCTTTGATTAAATATGACAGAGTACACAAACTGACAAATTCCCTGTTTTATTTTATGTTTTATAGGCCCTAAAGTAAAGTTTGTTTAATACGGTTTGGTTTTAGCAAACGGCAAAAAACACTGTGTTAGGGTTCTTTTAAGTTTGTTTCTCAATTAGCCTAAGCACCGTATATAATTCGTGTAAATGTACTATGTGCTGTACATGTATTGTTAATAAAAATCTATAGAAAAGGGTCCTCAAAATAAAATAAGCCTCAGGTCCCTAGTACAGTTAATCCGCCCCTGCCTGTCACCAAGTTCTATTAAAAAGGTACACAATCCTTTAGCTATGACCTCATTAGACACCTCATCGTCGTAAACGTTGATGTAGTGGTAAAAATATTTTAAATTATCCATGATCACTACATTAAAGGTTTTTGTTGCGGGGGTGTAATCGGTGAGGTGTAACATGATATAATAAGATTTGTCGTACCATGAGTTTCTTACCTCATTCTTACTACCCTTCTTTGTAAATAATTACTACATTTGATTTTTTCCATTCATCAGATACCTCTGTATAATTAAGAGACTTAGCAAACAAAATAGCTAGTGCTTCAGCTAAGCTATCCTCCCGTATCCTCAGATTCTTGACTAAATGTTATCAGGATCAGTATTTTTTTTGGTTTCATTATGCTAATTCCATTTGGATAACATAAAGCCACTTGGGGCCTATCAATATTATTAAAGTCAGATAAATGGTCTAAAACTATAATTTGTGATTGAATTTTGCGTGTAGATTTAATCTACAAGCCTGTTTTCTAATCTTTATGCCCTGAAGTTCTTGAATCAGACTCTAATAAGAAAAAGTTAATAAAAATGTCCAAACCTGAAAACATTTTGAACAACTGTATCATATCATCCCTCCAACAATGTCTTTCAAAACTAAACAGGTCTAGTTCCTTTAATCTATCACTGCATTCCAATCTTCTTAAACCAGAGATAAGCTTGGTTGTCCTACATTGCACACCTTCAAGCATGTTTATATCGTGCCTACGATGAGGAGACTAGGTTTCAAGGCAGTATTCCAAGTGAGGCCTAACCAGTGGCTATCGAGGAAAAATGCCGCTCGGGGCGAGATCTCAAAGTACCGCCCCGTCAGAACTTACGTGCTGAATTCAACACAAAGCCAAATAAAATAACCTTATTACAAATCTAATTAAGTACAATATATTTCCAATTAAACAGTTACATTTTTGTTTTCCACCTTTCTAAATGGCGACGGTGTTGTGACGGTGTGGTTCATATCTTCTTAGCCTTCAGTGAGGCAAACTCGTCTATCACAACTTCGAAGTCAGTTGACTCGGTTAGTTTACGCTCAATGGAGAGGATAGCTAGATTACTGATCCTAGACTGGCTCATTGTGGATCTGAAGTAGGTTTTAATCAGCTTCAGTTTGGAGAAGCTCCTCTCACACGTTGCAACGCTGACACACATGGTGAGAAATGTCCTCAGTATGATGAGAATGTTAGGGAAAGATTGAAGGATTTCATGTGCCTTCCAGTCCATCGTTTCCTTCCCAGTGGTTTCCTCATACATTTTGATGTGTCAAAGAAGACGATGAATCTCCCTCTGTCACTAGCTGGCGATGATATCATCGTACATCTCTGTGAGATGGTGGCTTTTCGTGGTAATGTCACTGTCGTTGGATGGGTCCATCAGGTAACTGAGTGACGTGAGAAACCCAAACTTAACGTTCATGTTATTGATGAAATTGTTGGCCAGTATTCAAAAACCTAATTTCGATAGCTTTTCAAATTTTTAGAATACCATTTTTGCTACAATGAAATTATTGATGGAATCGAAAACAAAAATTAAACTTCTTGAGAGGCTAATTTATAAAATACTCGTATAGTACATTTTGCACTAGTTAGTTTAAAAGGACAAAATTGCAATAAAAACGGTGTCAAGCTTAAAATACATAAAATCGCTAAAATAATAGAAAACCATAAAGGATAGACGATAGCTGGGCATCGCTAATTGAAATTGGCAGTAAATGCTGTTACGCGTTGCGTGGTAAAAAATGCCGTAGTTAACTTTATACGTTACATTTTAGACCTATGTAACAGATTTATCGTGATACGTTACTTTAACCCATATATATGTAACGGTGTTCCATTTATCTGGTAAATTTATTCATCGTAAAATGCGTATATGGTAACTGTTGTTGGCACCAAATTTGCAGCCCCCAAAATGTGCAGCCCTAGGCGGCCATCCCGTTCAACACCCCCTCGCTATCCCCCTGAGACTAACAAAAGAATTATATAATCTACGTATGACTTCCTTACTCTTGTAATTACCAATCCTCTTAATAATATCTAGCATTTTATTTGCCTTATTTCTCACCTATAAGCAATGTTTAGAAAATTTTAGATCACTACTAACTATAATGTCTAGATCTTTTTTCCCCAACTGACGACCTCTAACCAGTTTCCTCGCATCTCATAACTAGAATTTTAGCTATTTCTACCAAAATGGATGACTGCATTTTGAACATTGAATTCCATCTGCCATTTACTAGCACATGACACTGACCTATCAAGATCTTATTGTAGTTTAAAAGAATTTTCTCTTTTTGTAACTGGGTCAACTAGGCCCTACTTTTGTATCATCCGCGAATTTAGATATTTTATTACCCTTCTCTAAATCATTTAGATATAAAATAAAGAGTAATGGCCCTAACACTGATCCTTGTGGTACCCCGCTTTTCACTTTCTGTCACCTTGATTCATGACCATTTAAAATTACTCTCTGTTCTCTGCCTTCTAACCATTTTCTACCTAATTCATAACTGATACCGTTATCCCATTAGTTTTTAATTTATATAGAAGTTTCCTATGTAGAACGTCGTAAACCGTCTTACTGAAAACCAAATAACAGCTACATCATATCTATTATCTAGTTGCTCAGTTAAAAACTCTAAAAAGCCTAAGACATTAGACAAACAAGACCTGTTGGATAATTTTAAATAAGATTAAAATTATCTAAATGCTCTTGATTGAGTAATATTTATTCTTGTATTTTCTTTATCAGTAGTGATGTAGTTACAGGATGGTTGTCCTACACTTAAGACCAATAACTTGAGGATTCTCTTTGATCCCCCTACCTGGGGAAGTCGCACTCCATGTGGGTTGGGATTAAAATATAAAGAAGTGATTAAGGATTACCAGGGACTTCATCGATCCAGTTTGGTGATCTTGTTTTCACTTTAAGCAGCAGATAATCGAATGCCACATTAGTAATGCATACTGTTTGCAAAAACAGGATTGGCTGCTAAAATACTCAGTCCTTTTTCTCAGTTTATCAAACAACAACAGATTTTGAGAACAATAACTGCATTATAAACAAATATATAAAAATATAATACTAAACTATTGTAAACAAATATATAAAAAGGCAAAAATAAGCAGTTATTTAAACCAATATTTAAAAAGGCAAAAATAAGCAGTATTTTAAATCAATATATATAAAAAGCCAAAGTAAAAGTATCCCTCAATATTCATCATATTCACACCACAAGTTATCAAAAATTATCGATAAAAAGATGTAACAATACACCAATCAGAGTCCTCTTTGAGACTGCCTTTTAGTACACTGGAGAGTTTTGTCATATAATACAAGGTTATAGTATTTTAATTCAGTCAAGAGTAGTCTAACATAGAAGAAATCAGTGGTCAGGTTGGGGTTGTTACTGACAAATAATGTTTTGGTCATTTCAGGAATTGGCCATCAAAAGCTTCTTATGCATGACTTAGTTCAGGTTATCTTATGTTTACGTGAAAAACAGAGCTTCAATTTTAATTAATAGTGTGTTCAGGGCAACAGGTTTTTAGTGTATTAAATTTTCCATTCTTGATGGAGGTTGTTGCGAAGGTTGGGTCCAGTGGGGCATAAAGATCTAGTTGTAGAGCCCAGAGTGTACTTTGCTTTTCTGAGGTGCAGTTGCCGACACAATTCTCCGAACACGTTTTGTAAATATTATTAAAAATACATTAAATGGCAGCTCAGATACTGTAAATCGTAAAAGTAAACTTTCATGAAGGAAAATAATACAATAAACATACATTGTTTATATACATTACAGGAGAACCAACACACTCATTTGAATTTTGAGAAGAATTTCGTTTCAATGATCATAGCTTTTATTTGAAAGATATCCAAAAAATTACTATTTCTCTTTACATATTTGACCGTAGCTAATAATACTCTTTTTGGGGGGTCTTTTCGGTTTGAAGCATTGTAAAAGAAAAAAAATATATATTTTTAGGAAAAAATGTGTGTATATTTGTCAAGAAAAGCACATTTTATGGTTGAGAAATACAACCCAATCTAACCTATCTTGCAAAGTGGGACCAAACATGAAATGATTGACTCCTATCTTTACGAATTCGTTTGGCGTCGAAAGAACACAAATAAAAATCTATTTGAGAAAATTTTACAAGACATTTCCCAATTTTTAATCTATTCTAGTTAAACTATTATACATTTCTTCACCATAAAATGTACTTTTCTTAACAAATATATACATTTTCTGCCTAGAAATATTTTTATGTTTTTTCACAGTGCTTCAAACCGAAAATATCTCATTTTTTTTCCATATATTTAATGTTCTGAAATCAATATAATACTCATACAGGGTCCATTTAATTTTAAATGATGATATATATATATATATATATATATATATATATATATATATACATTATAACTGCAAACACGCAGTATAATTAACGTAAAGAACGACGCTTTGTATAGGAGAATATTCCGCGCAAGATGAGAGCGAAAGAACGAAACAAATGAAAAAATGAGGTAACCACCCAGGAATCGAACCCGGGATCTTCCGATTGCCGGTCAGATATGATAACCATGTGAGGCCCGTGGTGTAATGGTTATCATATCTGACCGGCAATCGGAAGATCCCGGGTTCGATTCCCGGGTGGTTACCTCATTTTTTCATTTGTTTCGTTCTTTCGCTCTCATCTTGCGCGGAATATTCTCCTATACAAAGCGTCGTTCTTTACGTTAATATATATATATATATATATATATATATATATATATATATTAACTGATAGTTTTACTTGGCTGTAGGTTCGTATCCGTTTTAGACTGGGCGTCTTACGGTTTTCAAACTTAAAGTGGAAGATGTATTTTAAAGGTACGGAATAAAGGCGTAATCCTCTTATAAAAAGTTTATTTTTAAGTAGATAGAATTAAGTTCTTCAAAGGAGTAAGAAGCTGAAGGGGTGGGAGTATTTCTTTTATCACAAGTCCCTCTTTGAAAGAATCAATTCTTAGGCCAAAGTCCGTGCTCTCGTGAAGATACGAAGGATTTAATATTGTAGATACTTGGGGTAAAGGGATTCACATAAATTGGGGTATTAAAGGATGCTTTATTATTATAAACAATCGTTTCAGAAAAAAACATAACTTGATATCATCTTTTTCGTCGGTTGGCTATTATACAGGGTGGCCACAAAGTCCCTTTGCATGAAAAACGAGGGCAACATACAGATATGCTGTAATTTCACTGCAAAGGGACTTTGTGGTCCCCTGTATAACAGTTCCTATCATTTTAATACCAAAACAAAAAATTTTAACATTAATTAATTATATAAAATAATCTTATTAAATAATTTGGAATAATAAAAAGATTTAATAGAACCTAAAATAATTAAATAAAAGGCACTTATTCCTCCCCACCCCGAGCATTTCTGAAAAGAGCACTCTGCAAAACAGCGCTCTGCATATAAGATTTCAAAAGACAATATTTTAATAAATATAAATCTTCATTTGCATGCCTTTTTCTCCATATGAACTCGCATAAACAGTAATTTTTGTTGTTATTAATGTTTATTTGTTGCCTGCTTAGACCTAGTTTAGTCTGAATATTATTGTTGTAGTGTGAGCATGTGATAATGCAGTGCTTTGATCTATCTACTTGCGAGTTGCCCCCGGTTGGGTCAACTAAATGCCCGGTTAGGTCAATTGAATGCCCGGTTAGGTCAATTGTACGCCCTTGACGATTGGTTAGGTTAGGTCGTGATATTTTCGTTAGTTTTAACATTCAATTAACTAGGGGCTGCACAGCAGCCAGCACAGGACCACGACTTGTTTCTGTTTAAATACAAAAATACAAAAAAATGCTTATTTTTGTAAAAGTGATGCGGGGAGAAAAGGAACAAGTACCAAATAAAATAATAAAATAAAATAATTAAAGTAATTGGATCACCTGAAGATCAGGGCCCCCAGCTTTCTTTAGTTAGTTTTATAAGGATAATTAACGAAAATATCAAGACCTAACCTAACCAGTCGTTGGTCAACTGTACGCCCTTGACGATTGGTTAGGTTAGGTCGTGATATTTTCGTTAGTTAGCCTTATAAAGCTAACTAAAAAAGGCTGAAGCCATGATCTTCAGGTGATCCGAATAATTAAATAAAATAATAAAATAAAATAATGACCTTGAAGAGAATTTGAAAAGAAAAAAAAAAATTGTCTAAAAATTTAAATTA
Organism: Bathynomus jamesi; assembly: GCA_023014485.1. Classification (NCBI taxonomy): domain Eukaryota; kingdom Metazoa; phylum Arthropoda; class Malacostraca; order Isopoda; family Cirolanidae; genus Bathynomus; species Bathynomus jamesi. Next base: position 562,464 of record JAJOZX010002422.1, on the reverse strand, counting down.
ACCTTTAAATTAAACGAAATTTAAATATATTAATTTAAATAAAATTATCTCGTATCATCAAAAGAAAAATAATTAAGTCTAAAAGGGCAAAAAAAGCCGTGGAAAATAAAGAGAGAAAAGCAATTGAAAAGTTACAATGATTCAATTTAAATGCATAATTAAAGAATTCTTTCAATAATTGAAAAATAAATTATTATTATTATTAAGTATTTGAAAACTTAAAATAATTCAAAATAATTTATTGATGTTTCGTAATTAAAGTTAATTAATTAGTTTTAAATTAGCGTAAGTAATTACGGGGTGAATTAATGGAGTAAAGATAAAATGTTAGTGATTAAAATTGGTCAATGTTTAAATGTATCCTCTTAATTTTGAGGTAAAGTACATCTAAATATTGAACAGTAAACGAAAAGGATCAATTTACTGTACTTAAAGTCATTGGTGAATAGTTAATTGAAATAAATAAATTAATAAAGCCCTAGGGCTTTTGTCCGGACCCGATATTATATATATATATATATATATATATATCAACGTAAAGAACGACGCTTGTATAGAAGACATACCGCGCAAGATGAGGAGGGAGAACGAACAAATGAAAAAATGAGGTAACCACCCGGGAATCGAACCCGGGATCTTCCGATTGCCGGTCAGATATGATAACCATTACACCATGGGCCTCACTCGATCAAAAGTCGTAATTCTCCTACATACGCGCAGAAACCAATGCCCCGAGGGGGGCACCTCCCGCATGCCGCACGTATATACATTTTCAACTGCAAAGAACACGCAGTATAATTAACGTAAAGAATGACGCTTGTATAGAAGACATTCCGCGCATTTGTTCGTTCTCCCTCCTCATCTTGCGCGGAATGTCTTCTATACAAGCGTCGTTCTTTACATTAATTATACTGCGTGTTCTTTGCAGTTGAAAATGTGTGTATGTATATATATATATATAGTATATATATATATATATATCCCAGCAAGGAGTTCTAAGCTCGTGCTCTTGAGTGCTCTTTGTGCTCGTTTGTGCGTGCTTGTTCCTGGAGGTTTCACGTGCGCCCTCCCGGCCCTAGCACCCAAGGATGATGGGACTCGATCCTGCAGTCCCTGTCATCCTTGGTCTTTTTCCACTTCGACTGTCCCCTCTACCCTTTCTTTTTCCTCTGTCTTTCCTCTCACTTTTTCCTTGTTTTTTCGCCGAGATATGCCCTTTTGAATAGAGGCCAATCGGTTCTTCCCGAACTTGAAAAAAAAAAAAAATATATATATATATATATATATATATACAGGGTGGGCCGTAAGTTTCCATACATAGGAAAAATTAAACGTTTGTTTTTATGTTTCAGATACCCTAAGAATATGCGTTTGACGTAAGATCTTGTTTACTGATGAAGCAAATTTTTACGTCAATGGAGAGGTTAATCGGCAAAACATACGTTATTGGAGTAATGCTAACCCTAACTGGCTGAGTCCGACGAAGATGCAAGGTGCCGGTAAAGTGATGGTGTGGGCCGGGATATGGGGTGACAGAATTATTGGACCAATTTTTGTCAGTGGAAATCTTAATGCCGAAAGGTATCTTAACATGTTGCAAGAAGAGATTTTCCCATCCCTGCTAAACGAGGAAGGTAACTTCCCAGTTTACTTCCAGCAAGATGGAGCTCCACCTCATTATGGTCTTCACGTGCGTCGGTATTTGGATCAGCAGTTTCCGGATGCTTGGATTGGTCGGCGTGGTCCTGTGGAGTGGCCTCCAGATCCCCAGATCTCACCCCCCCTTGATTTCTATCTTTGGGGGTACTTGAAGGCCATGGTGTATCAGGAAAAGATACGAGACATAAATCATCTAAAGGAACGTATCACCAACGCCATTACAAGCATAACGTCAACTGTGCTAATGCGTGTTCATCAACAGTGGGGAACACGTATTGAAATGTGTTTTCAAAACAATGGCAACCATGTAGAGCATATATATAAATAAAAATGGTTGTCCATAAAAAAATGTTTATTTTTCCTATGTATGGAAACTTACGGCCCACCCTGTATATATAAATAAAGAAATTTATTAAAGCAATTCGTTCAAATGATAAGAATGAGTTAAAATTTAAATATGTCATTTATTTATTTATTTAATTAATTTATTTATTTAATTTATTTATTTAAATATATATAAAGCAAAAGAAGATTAGAACAACAACGAAAAACATCGAAACGAGATACTCAGGTAAAGGAAAAAGGGTAAAAGTCATATAACCCAATTCATTAATTTGCTATTTTGTTTAACCCTTTCACGACGGATGTTACTTTAAAGTACCACCAGAAATAATAATAAATTGTACTACACTGCCTCGTTTCTATAAATGTTTCTACATGTTTATATACAGGGTGAGCGCAAAATCCTTTTGCATGAAAAACAAGGGCAACATACATATATGTCGTAATTTCACTGCAAAGGGACTTTGTGGCCACTCTGTCGGTGTCATTTAGTTGTCGGGAAAGGAACCCAAAATGCGTATCATTTCAGCGACTACAGGGTGGCCACAAAGTACTTTGCATGAAAAGCAAAAGCAACATACAGATATGCTGTAATTCCACTTCAAAGGGTCTTTGCCTCTATGTGTCATTTAGTTGTCGGAAAATGAACCCAAAATCTGTATCATTTCAGTGACAAGTTACTAAAATATTTAGTTATGAAACTCTTTAGTTTTGAATAACAAAAAACCTATTCGTTTTGGTGACAGAATGACAGCATATGCTGCGAGAATCGTCCTCAAAGTTTTAAGGACTGAAAATATTTCGGATCACCTGAAGATCGGGGGCCCCGAGTCTTCTCTAGTTGGCCTTATAAGGCTAACTAACGAAAATATCACAACCTAACTTAACCACTCGTTAGGTCAACTGTATGCCCTTGACGACTGGTTAAGTTAGGTCGTGATATTTTCGTTAGTTAGCCTTATAAAACTAACTAAAGAAGGCTGGGGGCCCTGATCTTCAGGTGAGCCAACATTTCTATCATTTAGTTACAAAAATAATTAAAAAAAAAAATTTAAATCTGTATAGTTTCGTATAGTTAACCGAGGTAAAAGTTCAATATACAAGTGTATGCGTGTGTATTAAAGTGTATATAGGTTTATACATTTGTACATAGACTATGAAAGTGTACTTAAATTTAAATGAAGTTGCTACCGGATGTGTTTTTCTGATAATGTCGTAAAGAAAAACGTTTTTTAATTAATAGAAATAACTTTGTATAATTTAACTTCGTAAACAACTTCAGTCTAACTTCAGTATATTTAAAAAGAAATAATATAAAGTTTTCATTTTAAGATATCAGCACCTATAACTTATGTTTTATATACCTATCACCTCGTACACTTTGTAGTAGTAGTTGCGTGCGTTGGTCTCTCTTCACATGAAGGTCAAGCTGGTGGCTCGCTTCTAGCCCTGGCTTAATGGGGGAGCGAGATGCTCTCTTTTGCTCTCTACCGCACATAGCCATGTACACCCGGCTCATCTGGTAACCGTTCTGAGCCAGGCATCTAGTCTTCTTTCGAAGACCCCTCACAGCCAAGCTTATATATTTATATAACTTACATATACAACCTACAATATGTACAATACGTTAACGGCAAGGTGTAATATTATAAATAAATTAAAATCTTTAATTGAATATTTTAAATAAGATAAATTTAGTAAATTTAAAGTTCGCTTTGCGTCTTCTTCGTGAAAAAATAGCATTGTGAAGTGTTCCAGGATTCCGGTCCTTGTTCTCTTTTCAGGCTTCACGAACTCATTGTCCGTTTTGGTTTATACTCTATTTTCTAACATTTACGCTTACCCCACAAATGCACTCACATTTTTACAATGTGCCAGAGCGCAATTGGAGCACAAAATGGTCCAAGTTCAGTAAGTTTCATTGAGGTAGTAGTTCCATTCGGTTAAGGCAACAGTTCAGTCCGATTACGATACAGCAGCTCCACATACAGAGGTGTTCCGAATGATTAACCTTCTAACAAAATTATCTGGCACTAGCAGGCTCAAAGACGATAAAAAATTATTCTATTATTTATTATGCTATGCTTTGATACTACTGTATATTATTATTATTCAGTATTATCAATTCCAACTTAATTCTTTCCCTGTAAATAATAGTTACAATGCGGGAAGAACGACGGTATTCGCGCGTCTTTTCGGTGGTACTAAGGGGCTGGTGATCAGCGGCGTGTCGGCCTGCAATCCGTCAATCATACTTTTCAGTGAAAGACATCGTTGCATTAATCGTTAAAGATTAAACTATTGAAGCTCAAGAGCTCAAAGAGGCTTTGTAAATATAATTAAAAAAAGTAAGTGTACGCTTATGAAACAATAACAACTGATGTCAATAGGCTAATCTTAAGTGAATTATTTAAAGAATAATTAGCAATGAATAAGACGTCATTATATTAATATTTAGTTCAAGCATATTAGCCAATAATATACATTTGTATGTATTAACGTATCCATTTATGCATATATCCCTATTTTTTATATTAATGGTAGTTAATAATAGTAGTTAATAGGAATCAATGAAAGAAAACCACCCTCAAACGTTTCTAGTCAACAATGCCACCCTAAAAAATGATCAAGTAAACAATGCTACCCCCCAAAATCACTAAAGTAAAGAATGTAAGCAAAAACACCTTCATGTAAGTTTATTATTTATTAATAAGAAATAATGTTAAGTACAAAAAAATTGTATTTACGGAGAATGAAATGAAAATTTAAAGATGTCACAAATATGTTGACATAGTTTAAAGAAACTGTTTTCAAAGTAACGATCTTGTCACATCATCGAATATTTTAATGAAATATTAAAGAATATTTTAACGAGAATATCAGGACTTAACCTAACCAATTGTCAAGGGCGTACAGTTGATCTAACCGGGTAAAAAGAAATTGCGGGGAGAAAAGGAACAAGGGATCAATGAAGGAAAACCACCCCCGAATTGTGTCAATGAAAGAAAGCCACCCCCGACCCATTTGGGGGTGGCTTTCTTTCATTGATCCGTTAATAGTAAGTAATAGTTGGTAGTAAGTAATAGTTGGTAGTAAGTAATAGTTGGTAGTAAGTAATAGTTGGTAGTAAGTAATAGTTGGTAGTAAGTAATAGTTGATATTTTCAGTTCTACGTAAAATAAGTTTTACGCAGAATTAAGAGGCAGTATTAGAAAAAGTGTCTTAAACTTATTTTACAATGTGTACAGTAAAGCCCTTTTGTCATTAACATTATCTATTACTACCTAACATTAATTTTATCGCTATTTACTAATCAGATACTTGCAGTATATTATACTCATATTATACTTATATTATTCAAATTTTCTTAGGTACACATTCAAATAGATTCCAATGCTTAACATATACAAAATCACGAAAGCATTTACGAATCCGCTTTCACGCATCTATACTACAAGTAACATCGTAAATATGTCAAAACAAGTCAAACATAGTAATAGAAAAAAATTTAAACGAATTAAGCGGGTCACCTGAAGATCAGGGTCCCCAGCCTTCGTTAGTTAGCCTTATAAGGCTAACTAACGAAAATATCACGACTTAACCTAACCAATCGTTAAGTCAGCTGTACGCCCTTGACGATTGGTTAGGTTAAGTCGTGATATTTTCGTTAGTTAGCCTCATAAGGCTAACTAACGAAGGCTGGGGGCCCTGATCTTCAGGTGATCCAATTAAACAAACATTAAAAAATATACTATAATTATAACACGTATAAATGAGGATTATAACTGTCAGCTTTTTGAGCTTGAGGTTTCATAATCACTTCATTTATATAGGTTGGCTGATCGTCATTTCCAGAAGTTACAACGGGCCTAAACATTTTTCATTTTATATACGTGTACCTATATTCCATAAGACTTATATGTACAAGTCTCAATAAGTTATAGTTCATTTTTGACTGATTGTTGTTAAAGTCAGTTTCAAATCCCTGTTCTCACTGTCTATTATACCTATTTGAATCTAATTTCACTCGAAACAGAAGTAAACGTTTCGTTAGACGTTTCATTGTACCAATTTTGTGAATTTTTAAATACCTAATGAGTTAGACATTTCACACAAGTTAAACACTTCGTTAGATATTTCGGATCACCTGAAGATCAGAGCCCCCCCCCCACGTATTCTTGTTTTTTGCTTTACAGTACCAAATATAATAATAAATTAAATTGAATGCCCGGTTAGGTCAACTGTACGCCCTTGACGATTGGTTAGGTTAAGTCGTGATATTTTCGTTAGTTTTAACGAAGGTATCATTTGGTAATTGAGGCTGGGGGCCCTGATCTTCAGGTGATCCGATATTTCGGTAAGTCAATTGAAAGGTCTAAATTGTCCTAATTTTGGTAAATCTCTAGGAGCACTCCATTTTTCAATATTAAACATACACTCATAAAACATATACCATTTGAAAGCTTACATTTTTCTGAGTCTAAAAATGTAGTAATCCAAAAGTATCAATAGCAAATAAAAAGTAACTAGGTTTAAATATAAAACCCTATACCGATCAATTTGTGATGCGTGACCTTTACGGGGGCTCCGCCCCCGTACCCCCGAGACCTAAATTATACAAATGATAATGCAATAACATTCATGTTAGGTTAGGTTAGCGTAACAATTACCAAAATTACCATCTTACAACACAGACTGAAGATTTATAACTTAGCCAACCTTTATAATGTAGTTAATGACGTCACGCGTCAAACAATTAATTAAATCGTTACTTTTTATTTGCTATTGATACTTTTGGATTACTACATTTTTAGACTCATAAAAATGTGAGCTTTCAAAATGGTATATGTTTTATGAGTGTATGTTTAATATTGAAAAATCGAGCGCTCCTAGAGATTATCCCTAATTTTCTTAAACAATTAAAGCCTAGTCCGAAGTGTCCAATGAAATGTCTTACGAAATGTCTGACAATGAAACATCTAATGCACAAAAGTTGTTTGAGGGGTTTAAATTTAAGTATAAATTAAGTTTACATGAAAAGAATTGCTTAATAGCATTACTCTGAAAATCTTTTGACTTTCAATTTATATCCATATCTTCTTGTAACTGATTCTCTATCACTATCAAATAACTTCCCGTAATTTAAATTATCAAAGCCAATTATCACTTCTTTTAAATACACGAATTAGTTCTATAAGTCGACACTTTTCAAATGAATACATACCTTGCTCAGCTAATTTTCCTTAAAATATCTTACTTCTCAGTTCTGGATTTATTTCGGTTGTCCTTGCCCGAACCCTTCCTAATTTATCAGTGTCTTTTCTCCAGTGTAGGCTATCTAACTTACAGATTGAACCTAGGGTACACAAAGAGGCCTAGATCCAAGGCTAGGTTCAGGGTCACAGGCTGGTTCTTAATCTTGAAAGACTTTTCCAACCAAGGCTTAGCCAAATAATTAAAATTAAAAATGTACGGAAGACACTTACAAAACCTAAGCCTACATGGAAGAAATTAATAAATGCACAATATAATAAATGTTTACTCCTCTTTTCGGCATAGCCAAAAATAGGAACACAAAATAAAGTGCGTCACAATTTCAAAGTATTTTTAACCACAATGCGCATGCGTCTAGAGTCAAGACGCAAAGAATAGAAAACTAACTTGTTACACAAATGAAATTTTCACACATTTATACACTTAAATTTGAAACATTTAAGCATTGTTTTCAGATATTTAAAATATCTATTAAACACTTCAAAGTAGTTATTATTCATTTGAGAAAGCTAAATTCATAATAGGATGTCGAGTAGACGATTTATATATATATATTAGGGTGTCTCAAATATACGAATGGAGGATTTCGGGTCGGGGCGACGCTTGCCCGTATTACACCTTTATAAAGGATTGTTATCACAAACTTTGACAGCTGTAGGAGGATTTTTAGGGGTCACTCAAGTTCGCCACTTCTGTTTCACTTATACAAGATTTTCTTCTCTTTCGCAGGTGATGGTTACTAGAGCAGGAAACCAGTTGTGTTTGCTGGACAAGGCCCCAATTGCAGCGATTGTTTGTCCACGACCATCGAAGGAGCAATGCCTGCTCCTTTACTTCCACCACCACCAAGACCAAGAGGGAAGGAAGACCAAATCGGAGAGCATTCGCCTGGTGGTGGAAACCATCTGGCCCATCTGGGAGAAGGCCAACATACCAACTACCACCAAGAAGTACGCAGGGAGAAGCTGGCGAAGTTGATCGATACCTACGACGCACTCAAGAAGAACAGGACAAAGCCGCAAGAGGGTTACCGGTACAAGGAGGGGATGTTCAAGTCGGATTTGGAAGACGTGTTTGACGTGGCTCACTCCTCCGCGCTATCCTCCTCCAAGGTCCCTCAGGAGGACAAGGATTTCTCACCTCGCAGAGGGAAGACAGGATGTCGTCAAGTCTTGCGGGGGTGGACCAGAAGACAGCGAAGAAGAAAGCTGTGAAGCGGAAGAGGGATCTTGCAGCCACGGCTAGGAAGAGTAAATGGGATGCTGGGGTGACACAGCTCATGGAGGTAGCGATCTTGGAGGTGGATGGTAGCAGCACTGAAATGAACACGGAAGACGAGGATGATGACGACGAGACGTACCAAGTGCCCAGCACCAGCAAGGCCCAGACTCAAAAGAAAAGGCGAATGAATGCCCTCACGGACCCGAATCTCATCGCTGCTTGGGATCGCGACATGTCCGTGAGACAAGCAACGTCGTCCTTTGCAGCAGCAGCTCAGAGTTTGGGTCATGACCTGGATGACAGGTAATCTCGCCAGCAACTGTTCATCGAACACGGAACAAGATCCGAAAGGAGATGGGAGAAGAGTTGACCCGAAAGTTCGAAGCTTCTGGTCCTTTAGTCTTGCACTGGGATGGGAAACTGTTGGAAGATATCGCCAAGGAGAAGAAGGAAGTTGACCGGATTGCTGTTGTGGTGACGGGCGATGGAGTCGATGAGCTTCTTGGTGTACCGTTGCGGTGGACGGCACTGGAAAAGAACAGGCTGCAGCCGTACTCCAGGAAGTCCAGGCTTTTGGCATTTCGGAGCAAATCATTGGACTGGGATTCGACACCACAGCTGTGAACGCTGGGATGATCCAAGGTGCTTGCGTTCGCATTGAGCAGGAGTTTGGCCGTCCCATGTTGTGGTTGGCTTGCCGTCACCACGTCTTGGCGATCTTACTCAAGGATGTCTTCGTGCGATGTCTGGGGCCGTCTTCCCCTGACATTCTCCTCTTCAAAAGATTTCAACAGCGGTGGGCCTCCATTGACAAAGGGTCATTCTTGTCCATCGGTGACGAAAGCATCCCACAACAACTGACAACTGGGCAAATCAAGCGTCTTCCATGAAGAAATACCTGCAGCAGACGCTTTCCCACGGCACACATCCCCGAGAAGACTACCGTGAACTCCTCATCCTTTCCTACCGCTTCCTTGGCGGTCAGGTCCAGGGGGGATTTCGTCAGCCTGGGGCCTATCACCACGCCAGATGGATGGCCAAAGCCATCTATGCCCTCAAGATTTTCATGTTCCGTCACCAACTGGACCTGACAGCCAGGGAAGAAGGAGGACTTCGGCGGCTGTGTTTGTTCATCTCCCTCGCGTACGTGAAGCAGTGGAATGAGGCAATGGTCTCGAATCGAGCTCCACTGAACGACCTAAAGTTCCTTCGCCTGCTCGAGGCCTACCCTGACAAGGAAGTCAGCCACACGGCATCCATGGCCTTGAAAAGGCACCTGTGGTACCTCTCAGAGGATCTCGTGGGGCTTGGTTTCTTTGACGACCGCATTCCAAAGGACACGAAGCTAAAGATGGTCCAACGACTTCAATCCCCCGCCACGAAGAAAGGACTCAAGCGGATCGATCCGAAGAACTTCAATCCACAGCAATCCATCGAGCTCTTCGTCACCCGGAGAACAAAAGAAGTCTTCTTCCGCGCGATCCTTCCAGAATCTGAGTCTCCCACCTTCCTCATGAAAGATCCAGAGGATTGGATCAATGACCAGGATTGGATCACGGCGCAAAAGAGGGTGAAAGCCCTGAAGGTGGTCAATGACGCCGCCGAGCGTGGTATCGCTTTGATGAAAAGATTCAATTCCACCATCACGCGTGATGAGAAGCAGAAGCAATTCGTCCTCAAGGTGTTCGGGCTCACCAGAAGTTGATCCCCGTCAAGACGAAGGAGAGCTTGAAGAGTAAAATCAAGTAGTGTAGGACAGATTGATGATGAAAACAATCCATTTATACGCGCTTATTTCAATTAATGAAAGGTGCATTTCGTTTATTTTCATTTTTGTTCAGAAATAAAGAGAATAAGAGAATGATAGAAATTTTTTTTTTTCCTAAATAGCTACAAGAAAGTGTTAAACTTGAGTGACCTCTAAATACTGTTCGATTCCCATCATTTTTCGATTTTTAGAACCTCTATGCCTATTGAAATCGGGGCAGCATTCGCGAGCAAGAGAAAATCGAAAAAAAAAAAATTCTATGTATTAATGAGACACCCTAATATATATATATATATATATATATATATATATATATATATATATATATATATATATATATAACCAAACGTTTAGTACCACTGAGGGTGTTGGATATATAAACCTAATTGAGATGAATAAATAAATCAAAGAAACCAAGATATCACAATATCTTTGGTAATTTTTTAATTTAGAAGGAGGACACTGTAGATATCAGAAGGAGATTATAGACACCAATCAACCAGGGAAGTACTCGGGGGAAGTTAGGTAGAACACAGGGAGTGTTAGAGCTCCCGTTTCTCCTGTCACTGTCCTCCCTAGCTGATCTTTCTCCGTGTCTCAGCATGTTCTCAAAGTTCAATATACACACTTCTCTCCCTACTCTTCACCACACAAACATGCATCTTACACACTACATAATCTTTTCAAAATTAAAAAAAACAAAGGCAACGACTTCAAGAGCCTCGGATGCGCATGGAGAGGGGAACATAAATGTCCTCACTTCTGGCTCCCCTTTTGCCGATACCTGGAACGAAGACCCGGGCAGGGGGGGGCTGGTTCTGCTACCATTCGAGATGTTTTGGGGCTCTGCCTGATCCACTTTTCATAAACTTCCGCAACATTCGTGGCCTTCCCTCAAACTTTCAATCTGTTGAACACCACCTCTCCTCCTCTAAACCTCACCTTCTCTTTCTCACTGAAACTCAGGTGCCTGGGACGACTGACAGTAACCCCTTTTCTGTACCCTCCTACTTTATCTATACTCAATTTCATTCCAACGATGGATGTTGCGTATATGTACGCAATGACCTAACTTGCTTTCGTATTCCTGAACTTGAATCCTCAGAATTCTATACCCTCTGGCTACGGCTTACATGCCAATCTCCCTCTAAATACATTTGTGCTGTCTCCCTTTCTCCTAATTCCATTGACTATCCAAAATTCTTTGACTACCTCATTTCTAAAGTGAAATACATTCCATCTACTCTCTCTTTTGCTGAAATCTCCATTTTAAGTGATTTCACTGTTCACCACCACCACCACCTTTAGCTTTCCTCCCATTACACTAAACCCCTGGTGAACTAGTTTACAACTTTTCTATCCTGAATGACCAAGAGCATATTGTACAGTACAATTCTCGTATTCTCCGATCGCCTTGGAGATGGACCTAAGTTTCTAGGATTATTTCTTACTTCTCATTTTCTGTCAAACTTTCTTCTTCGTTGAGCTACTCCGACTATAATCTTATATCTGTTTCCTGTCTTATCGCTCCAATTCAGCCTTTGGATTCAGCCTTTGGCACTTTGTCTCCGCTGATTGGGAGCCCTCACGCAGTACTTCGCTGATTTCCCATGGAATGAGTACTGCTTCCGTGGCCGGGTCCCCTCCGAGTTTGATGAGTGCATCACGGAGGTGATTCTCTCGGGCATGAAGGCGTCCATTTCATATTCTATTCCTAATACTAATGCAAAAAAAACCTTGGTTTAACTTTACTTGTTCTAATGCTATCCGCAACAGAGAGGAGGCTTTTAGAAGGTACCGTCGCCATACAACTCCTGAATCTCACTGAACTTATATCTCTGCCCGGAATCGTGCAAAATCTATTCTTCGACTCTCAAAAAATTTCTTCATCAGACAAAAATGTGAAAACCTATCCAATTCTAATTCTTCTCGCTCTTTTTGGCACCTAGACAAGAACCTCTCCAACAATATTTCTTCATTCCCTCCCTTTTTTCAGTCCGACGGCTCAGTTACTGTCTCTTCTCCTGATAAAAATAAACACTTCGCTCAAACTTTCGGTTCCAACTAAACTATGAACGATTCTGGTGCTGTTCCTCCATCTCCTAACACCTCTGATTTAATTATGTCAGAAATTAGAATTTTCTCCAAAGATTTACTTCTGTCGTATCTGAGGTCAAGTCTAGGAAGGCGTACGATGCTGATGGTGTCCTTCCTGTTGCTCTCAAGAACCATGCTCCTGTGCTGACAGTCTGCCAAAGCAAATATTTTCTTCTTTTTCTTTCATCTGGTACTTTTCCTTCCTGCTGGCTAGTGCGCGTTCATTCAATCTGCCCCAAAAAAGGGTGACCGCTCTCAACCCTCCAACTATCGTCCAACTGCTATGATTTCTTGCCTTTCTAAAGTTTTTCAATCTCTCCTTAATTGGAAAATTCTCAAACACCTTTCTTCTCACAATCTTCTTTCAGATCGCCAGTATGGTTTCCGCAAGGGACGCTCTATTGGCGATCTTCTTGCATATCTCTGACTCTTGGTCATCCTTCTTTCGGGATTTCGGTGAAACTTCTACTATCTATATATATATATATATATATATATATATATATATATATATATATAATAACCGAATATACAGTATACCAGCATCTTTACTTTCGTCAGCACTTCTTCACCAACACCTTCAGACACTTTCGAAGATTTTCTTTTTGCCTCCATCATTTTTTCAGTGACTTTTACAAGCAGACACTTGCAGACATTCATTCGTCTAAAGTTGACACAAAATTTCCCTTGATCAAATCTCTACCGCAAAACAAGCCTCTCTATTTTTCAATTAGATTCAAGGACATGTCTCTCTGGAAGCTTCCCTCATATTCGACTTTGAGAGAAGCTTTCCTTCGGAACTTCCTCATTTAGCTGCCAACCAAGATGCCCGACGTTCCACAAAATATCGCGCGGACCATATTAATTCTTTAACTTAACTTAATCAAAATTCATTCAATCGCGCAACCTGTTTTCGTTAATCATTTAATCTACAACCGCAATCCATGTAACTCAACTAGTAAACTGCTGCACAATATACTTAATCACTCATTCAATTCAAATCACATTTATTTTGTGAACGTGCATTCAGTCAGTTATAACGTTAACATTAACGCACTTAACGCCATAATAACTAGAACTTAATTTCTTTTTGTGTTTTGTTTAATTAAAATAAAAAGAACGACGAAGCTTATTAATCTCCTTTAGTGACATTTATTATTGATATTATTATTCTCATCGAAAGATCTGGTAACCTCAAGGCTCAAGAATCATTAAATTTTTTAGTTAATATAATTACATTATTACCTTAATTACATTTTATTATAGGGTCTGCGACACAGACATTATATTTATATATATATATAACTGCCAACACTGGATCGATAAGAAAGAATTGCATATCGATGGATTCAACTTACTAAGAGCGGATAGAACAACGAGACGTAAATGTGGCTGTGCTATTTATATACATGAGAGGCATATGACAGAGACGGTAATAAGTAAATCCAACAGTTTCGTGGAAACCCTTGCACTGAAAATAAAGAAACTAAACGTGGTACTGATAGTCATCTATAGACCTCCAAACTCCTCAAATGAAAAATTTTCGGATGCCATTGATGATATCAGAACCCTAATAAAGTCCCTAAACTCTCCATCCCCTAATATTACACTCTGCGGCGATTTTAATTTTCCATTTATAAAATACAAAAAGGTGGTTGGAAATATATTTATACGACAAGATAAGGGGGGCACAAGAGAGGACCAGGAGCAAGCAAAAATGCTGATGGCTCTCACAAACGAGTTTATGTTGACACAGGAGATAACAGAAAATACCAGGAAAAATAACTGCCTAGATCTGGTATTCACAAATAACACGAACTTCATTGCCGATATAAAAATAACCCCAACTATTATCTCAGACCACATTATAATCGCGTTATCAACAAATATGGCGATAACTTTAAAAGACAATACACATACGGAACGAAGAAGCAAATTTGGGGCGTTTAACCTAAACTCCAAGACCATAAATTGGGAAGAAATCAGATCACACATGGCCCAAATAGAGTGGAGAACAGCTTTAGAGAATAAGACAACTGATGAAATGCTAACAACCTTGGAAGAAAAGATGTTGAGAATTTTGGAAAAATATGTTCCGAAAGCACAGCCAAAAGGAAAGAGGAACTGGTTCGAGAGGTAAAAGAGAAGAATATTCCTCAAAAGAAAGAGAGTAGCGACGAAGTTAGCAAACTGCGGAGACAACAATGCCAAGAAAGTAATACAAGAAAAACTGGAGAGTATCGATAGGGAAATACAAACTCTGATAAAGGGCCATACAGACAGGGAAGAGGAAAAGGCGATAGAAGCAATAAAGGAAAATCCAAAATACTTCTACAGCTATGCGAAAAGGAAAACAAAAACGTGCGCTACTATCGGGCCCTTAAGGAAAGGGAATAATGAACTAACAGACGATCTAAAAGAAATATCTGAAGCATTGAGAACCCAGAATGAATCTGTCTTCAGTACCCCAAAAAGTGACAAAGCAATATCTGACATAGATGCATTCTTCGAAGAGAAATTGCAAGGAGAATGTATAACAGACTTTGATTTTACCCCAGAAGATGTAGCGAGAGCTATAGGACAAATGAAATCACATTCAGCTGCAGGTCCGGACAAATGGAACGCACTATTAATTAAAAACTGTAAAAATGAAATAGCTACACCCTTATACTGAATGTGGAGAAGGTCCCTAGACACTGGGGAATACCGAGCATATTGAAAAGAGCAAACATTGTCCCTATATATAAAGGAGGGGATAGATCTCAAGCAAAGAACTATAGACCAGTGTGATTGACGTCCCACCTCACCAAAATATTTGAAAGAATAGTCAGAGAGAAAATCTATGACTTCTTGGAGATACTGGAAAGATTCAACGAAAATCAGCGCGGATTCCGATCGGGAAGATCATGCTTATCACAACTTATGGAGCATTATAACAATATCCTAGATGCACTTGAAGGCAATGAAAACTATGATGTCATATACACGGTTTTTGCTAAAGCTTTCGACAAGTGCGATCATGGTATAATAGCACATAAAATGAAACATATGGGAATAACAGGCGAAGTGGGAAAATGGATCTATAACTTCCTCAGAGAACGACTACAGGTCGTCAAAATTCAAGGTGTATCATCAGAATCAGAAGTACGCAGCTCAGTGCCACAAGGTACAGTGCTGGCCCCACTCCTGTTCATTATCTTCCTAACAGACATAGACAGTGGAGTTAACAGCAACAGTATAGTAACATCATTTGCGGACGATACAAAGATCAGCAGAAAAATCAGCGATGCAAATGAAGTGGAGGCCTTGCAGAGGGACACAAACAAAATATACAAATGGTCAGAAGACAACAATATGACCTTTGACATCGAGAAATTTCAGCTTTTGAGTTATGCTAGAAATGAGGAACTTAAACAGACTGCATATTATGCTCCAGATAGACAAGAAATTCAGAGAAGCACGAAAGCGGTCGACTTTGGGGTAATAATGACCGATGATGCCAAATTTGAGACACAAAACCAAATAGCAATAAACAAAGCAAAAAGAGTCGCGGGACAGGTACTAAAAACGTTCAAAAGGAGGGACAAGACAATAATGATTCCCCTGCTGAGAACACTGATCATACGAAAACTTGAATACTGCTCAGTTTTGACGTCCACATATAAAAAGGAAGAAATTAATAAACTAGAAGAAACGCAGAGACATTTCACAACCAAGATTGATGGCTGCAAAGAACTCAACTACTAGGAAAGACTACGTAAACTAAATTTGTACTCCCTGGAAAGAAGAAGAGAGAGGTATACCATAATCTACATATGGAAAATGATCGAAAAACTGGTACCAAACCTAAAACTAAACCCAATTACCATCCAAACAACGCTGGACAATAGGAAAGGCAGAGTATGTAGTGTTTCTAAACTAAAGACCCGAGAAGGGACCTCCTCAACACTGAACGAAAATAGCTTGGTTGTCAGGGGTCCAAGACTTTTTAACCAGCTTCCAAAGGACCTCAGAAACGTTACAGGGGTCAAAGTTGAAGTCTTCAAGAGAAGACTAGATGCCTGGCTTAGGACGGTACCAGATGAGCCGGGTGTACATGGCTATGTGCGGTGGATAGCGCAAAAGAGCAACTCGCTCCTCCACCAAGCCAGGCCTAGAGGCGGGGCCACCAGCTTGACCTTCGTGTGAAGAGAGACCGACGCACGAAACCGCAACGAGGTTAACGAGATGTGTGTGCGTGTGTGTGTGAGTATATAATATATATATATATATATATATATATGGTATACATCAGTGGCGGCTCGTGGTAATTTTACTTATGCATGCAGTCACATGCATTACAGTGTAGTACATATTAGATAAGCTGTATTTTGTCTTTTATGGTATTCTTATGAGTTATGTAGTAACCGAGGATAGAACCAATATTATATTAATGCTATGACTTCAGTACAAAGCATAGGAATAATTATTATGAACAAATAATGTTTGAGAAATTTATGCCCATATCCCATCCATAAAACATTGACAATTATGACTTACAAGATACCACAGTTTATTAAAAACATGAAGCACTGGAATATACAGTATTAAATTGTATATTATTGGTTTTAAAGCATTTATTTATTACTTACCTTGTTCAATTCCTAAAATTATTTAAACTGAAATTCGGCTCTTTTGTTTTTCTGCAAAATTGTTCAATGACTTTGTTATAAAAGTCTTCTCTTTTTTCCATTTGTTTTTGAGAAAGACTTTTCAATTGAAATTAAGGCTAAATTCGATAACCTTGCCTGCTCTTGCGTATTTCTTAAGTAAGTTTTTATTCTTTTTAGCGCCGAAAAAGATCTTTCAACGGACGAAGTTGTAATTGGCAAAGTTAAGATTAAATTTATAAATGAATGTATCTCCGGAAATACTTCAATCATTTCATTGTTCAGTAAATATTTGTGAAGTTCATGAATATCATTTTGACCAAAAAATTTGTGAGAGAATAAGACAGTTAATTCTGATTTCAGGAGAACAAAATCGAAAAAGGAACTGTAGTTACTTTTCAAAGATTGATAAGCCTTTTCCGGAAAATATAGTTCATAGGGCTTTACTTTATTGGGAGCCAAAAGCTCTAAGAATTCCATATTTTTAAGGACTTAAATCGCTCTTTCATTTGCTCAATGATATTATCACAAAGTTCAAAGTAGACTTGTCGGTACTCGTCTCTATTGGGGTGCTACTTTTTTTTTCTTGGAAGGAAAACCAAAATCTTCAACAACGGTTTTCCATATTTCATCGAACATCGAATCTCTAATTTCTGAATTTGGATATTGTGATTTCAACCGTATTCGACCAAAAATGATGTTCATAGATTGTTTTGCAAATTTAAACAAATACTCAGTTAATGGAAAAATTTTAGAAAACACTTTCAATAAAAATTGAAATCAAAAGAGTCCAACGCTACAGATAAACCTCTTGCTTCATTCTTTGTTTTATCATCAAACATCTTTGGATTTCTTGAATATAATCGAAAAGACTCTTTAAACTTTGTCTATTCTCTTTGACAGTTTCAACTAATCTAGAAGAGTAATTCCACCTGTCGGAGCAAGCTTAGGAAGCGTTTGCCAACTATACTATCAAGCAAGTTTGTTCGCTTTGTAGAGCTGCTAAAAAATGATGATAAACTGGCTAACATGAAAAGAATGAGTTACATTTAGAATGTGTGAAACTGCTTGGCTTAATACAAGGTTACTTATGAGCGTAACAATGTATGAAAAGAGCTTCTGGGGCAGAATCCTTTACCTTTTTTTGACACCATTAAGTTCGCTTGCCATAACTGCAGCACCATCGTATGATGCGCGACTAACTTTTTTAAACAACCCAACTCTTTAATTCCTTCAACACCAACGCGGATATATCGTTAGCACTTCTACCTTCACTTACATTAGTAATCCTAAGAATCGTTCACAATGTTTCCATTCGCATTGACGTAACGCACAACGGTAGAAAGTTGTGAACATACAACTAACATCGGAAGTTTCATCCAAAAGAACTGCAACATGCTTGCATTTTGGCAAGCTCATTTTTTATTTCATGTAAAAGTACAAACTTACTGAGTCTATTATATCATTTTGTATTGTTTTAGATAGTCCTTTAAAAACTGTAGCACCCTTAAATGGTTTCCAGTTTTTCATCATACTCAGCTAAAAATGGGCAAACTCGAAAGTTTCCTCTATTTTCAGATAACTCACTTTCATCATGACACGAAATGCAAGTTCTTGTGTTCCTAATAAACACGTTATTCTGATTAGTCTCTTTAAAATTTCTCTATTTTTCAATACCTCTTCATTGTGTTTACTAATAGCAACTTCCTTTGTTTGTCAATGCCAAGTCAATTCGACTTTTCCAAATTGTTTCAAATCAAAATGTGCTTGAATATGACTTACTGCTTTTTTCGTGACGTGAAATTGCCGTATGTATGTTATTTAAATCTTCGTAGCCTCTATTCACTTCGCTCCACACAGAATTTTCTCTTGAAAATAATACATGGCCAACAGTAGAGTTTGTTTGTTATATTACTACACCAACCACGGACACACTATCATAAAGTTGGTAGTTAATTTTCTTATAAATCCTTTGTTCACTTTGGTCAAATTTATTTTTGGGGTAGGCTTTCCATTACGTATTAGAAGCTTTTTTTCATCAAAAGTGAGCGTTTGAAATGGTTTCGTTTTCAATTCATGAATTATATCAAAATCTGGATCGTCAGCCATTGCTAAAGGTAATTTATCATCTAAATAAATAATTTATACAATTAGTCCTTACACAAATATTTGCATCACTGTACGTAAAAGATAAAAAGTTAATACGCTATCAACAAGATTAATCACAAATTCACAACTTATCATTAAGTCTGAAGTAAAACTAAGTTGGAAAATTAAACAAATGCGCTAATTGGTAACTCTACAATCGAAAATGATGCCACTTTTTGCAGATTTGATTTTCAAACTACAGTCACCAGCAATTATAGTTCTTATAAATAAAAGCATAAGATTCTTTTTCCATTGTTTTATTATTCGTGAAATCACTACTCAGATTGATTACGCCGTCAGAATGTGATATCATTAAAACATGTTATTTATTCATTTTCATGTAGAATATTACTAATATTAATGCACTTTTACATTCATAAATACAATTTTAATAAATGCATTCCAAAAAATGTGAAAATAACGGAGAAAGTAATTGTTTATTTCAACTACTTGTACATAAAGGTCAATATTGCTCGTCCTTTGGCTCGGGTTACGCCTTTTGTTTTCTATTTCGAATCGGTGATTTTTACTCATGTGGAAATAAATACTGTATTCAGTTTAGATTTTCAGTAAATAAATTCATAAAAAAAATCTTTAAGCTATTTTAATGAAAACCTAAAACTGAATATTTATAAAAAAATCGACTAGACACATTTAAATGATGAACTTAAATAATAATTGCCATCAAGAGATTAAATAATATAATAATTTTAACTTTATTTTTTTAACTTAAATAATAATTTTAAATTCATTGAGTATTTTATTTACGCATGCCTTGCATGCATTGCATTCATTAAGAAGCCGCCCCTGGTATACATATACCCCAGACCGTGCATGGAACAAGGAACTCTTCTGGGAAAATTAAATCCACTATAGTCCGAATAAGTAATTGTAAGTAACAAACACTATAGTTTTTCCCTTTCATGATGTTAGCCCGACGTGGGCTCACTCGCAAAGAGGCCCCAAAAATATAGCTTCCTTCACCAGCTATCTGCAAAGCAGATGGGATCCAGCTTTGGGACAGGATCTAGGGGTTATCTATCTGTTTTGCAGATAGCTGGATAAGGGAAACTGTTTAACCAGCTGTCCAAAGAACCAAGAAACATGAGTGGTGTTGCGGTGAACATCTTCAAAAGAAGATTAGACGCCTGGCTCAGAACAATCTCAGATGAGCTGGGGGTACCTGTCTATGTGAGGTGGAGAGTACAAGAAACCAACTCTCTACTTTACTAAGCCAACTCGAGAGAAAGGGTGACAAGCTTGACCTTCGTAAAATGAGGAATTATTGCATGGAACATTTGATAGGTTGAAAAGAAAGGTATATATATATATATATATAATATATATATATATATAGGGTGACAATAAAAATCGAAAGTTGGAGTTTTTATTGGCCATTTGTTCAATGCTGCTACTACATGAGAAAACAATGTACTGTAAATATTAGGTCATTCAGATAATATTTAAGGGTGTCTCAAGTGAGGTAAATAATTCTCCTTATAACAAAAATTAATTATTCATTACCTAGTAAAAATAAATTAATATTTTTTTAATTAATGTAAATAAACGTTAGTTTTAGTTCATAAGGTTTAAGTGCAGGCGTACTCCAATCGTAATAAGTAAATAATATATTTACTAAATATATTCCAGGGTGTCTTTCAATCAATTGTAGACCACCCATTAATTCTTGCTTTTCCTCAAGCCATACCCCTTTTTCAATGTACCAGGCTGAGACTTCCTATGATCCTCAACAACCTGCAAGAGATGTTGGCGCTGTTCTTCATTCTTCGTAATCTTTGTATTGAAGGCCTGGATCAAGGCAATTCCCCTCTCTGCCATGTCATTGACGACTTTTAGTCCTTCAACTATAGTCAAACCAGTCTTGAAATCTTCGTCGTCCGGCCAGGTCTCTGGTTCCTTGGACAAGAAACCATCATTAATTTTTAGAAGTTCAAAGAGAAGCTTTGATCCTTTCGAGGCAAAGTCCGAGAGCTGCTTTGTTGAAATGGAAGAAACAGCAGGTATTGGGGCTCGCTTTGGAGGATCTTCAGCAGCTTCTTTTTCGAGGATTGATCGAGCGATATTCTTTTTCGTCGTTGCATTGATACCTTTATCAAAGAGTGCGAGACCAATCAAGTACTCGCTGAGGTATCATAAGTGACGACCGAGGACACCAAGGCAGGATGCTGAGATCTTTTCATCGTGGTACTTTGCTAGGTCTTGAAGAAGCTTCAAATCGTTCGCGGGAGCAGATGAAGGACTGCTGGCCGTGAACCACGCGCTGACATATAACTCCAGGGCAAAAAATACAAATCGTTTTTAAGCCAGACATTTCACGAGTTGTAAGTCTGAACTGATGGGAAAGCAGCAGGATTTTTAATGAATAAATTACTTTTGCCATCCAACGTGCTCGGTGAAGTGCTCCAGGTCGCCGAAACCTAAAGTAGGTAAATTACCTCCAAGGATTGTAATCGACAACTCCAAGAATTCACGGTAATCATCCCTCGGCTGATGTTTTGTCAGATATAGATTCCAGCAAGCGATCAGTTCTTCTCGATTCTCATTCAGACTCGATGGAAGGTCTGACAGGGTCTTGTACTTATCTTGGCAAATTGTATTCCACGTCTCTTTGAAGCGGGAGAATAGGAGGATATCTGGACCAGATGATGGTCCCATGCATTCCATGTACGCCTTCTCAAAGACAAGTTCTAGGATGTGATGGCGACATGCAAGGTATAAGAGTATGCAAAATGAACTTGAAGCACCAAAGCTGATCATCCAAAGATTGATACACATCATATTATTTAACGATTTATTTATGAAAATTTTAATTTAATGAAATAAATTAATCGATTTGCATAATCTATAGTATGAAATAAAGGAAACAATTCTATTAAATTATATAATACACTTGCATTCTCGAAACATTTTTGTTTTTGAAGCGTTGTCGAAACTCGTTCATTCTTGAAATTTCTTCCGCGCGACAGTTTCATTCATGTGACTCGAGGCACCCCTAAATGCTTTCCGAATTCCATGAGATTTCGTCTCCGGTGTTTCCTCATAGGGTGGCAGCATTGGACAAATGGCCGACAAATTCTTTTGAATTTCAAATTTTATCCCTATAAGAAGTTGTCACCCTAATATATATATATATATATATATATATATATATATATATATATATATATATATATATATATATATGACCTAAATTGATTAAAAATAAAATAGACTTCAATATGCTTCCGCTCTATAGTATTCTATTCCGGATTTACTTACAGTAGATCTGTTAAATTCCATGAGTATTTAATTCCAGTATATCTCATTCTGATTTATGTTATTCTCAATCTATTTAGTCTTGTATATACAATACATATACTGTCCATATATACAGTATAATTTTTGTTTTTTACTTTTTCTTCTTTTAATTTTCTTTCTCTTCATTTTGTTTAATTTCACTCGTTCATTTCTCCCTTTTCTTCTTCAATAAAAGAGTGTAAAATCACCCTTAAATCAGTTTTACGTCATTTACTGAATATTTTGTCGCGCGAGACCATTTCACGCATCTGGCAAAACATTGAACTATATTACACTTCGGAAGGAAACTTTATGCTTCGTGCAAACGAAAACGTCTTTTACTTCTTCATTATCTTTCGTTGTTTATTATTTTTATTTCATTATCTTCTTTTATTGATGTACTTGTATGTCTATATTATTTATTATTTATGTTCATTTTTTTTATTTTTTGTCTACGTCTTTATTTACTAAAAAGTTATTTTGCTTTTTAACTTCATCGAAGAATTTCTGTTTGCTGTCAAAATTTAAGCTAAAAAGTTTTCATGCTAGCATCCGCAGTTCGATGGGTAACACCGTTTCCCTATACGCGAAGAAACTGAGATTGGGGGTTCGAGTCTCCCGATGATGCTGGTAATAATAAGAATACAGAAGTTAGAGTAATGGGTTACATAAGCTGGCCTGGGCGTTGTGCCAGTTTCTGGCCCTCCTCAGTGATTATTAAGTAGTTTCTTTATTTTATCTATTTCGAGATAAACGCAGTAAATTTTTTTTAACAATGAAAATAAAAATTCAAACTTCTGTTTCCTATTTCGCAAAGGTTTAAAAGCTAAATTAAAGAGAACATTAAACGCTATATCTTAATTTCAGTACTATTAAAAGATAGTTTGGGAAACTACTGATCATATATGTGTGTGTGTGTAGATATATGTCGGCACAGGTGGATGTTGCATATACTGTACGCACGGAACGACCTAATTTGATTTCTATTCCCGAACTTGAATCCTCCGAATTCTACACCCTCTGGTTACGGCTTACGTGCCAATCTCAAACTAAATACATTTGTGCTATCTACCTTTCTCCTAATTCTATTGACTATCCAAAATTCTTTGACTACCTTACTCTCCCACTCTCCTTTTGCTGAAATCTTCACTTTAGGTGATTTCAATGTTCACCACCACCTTTGGCTTTTCTCCAGTTTCATTGACATCCCTGGTGAACTAGCTTACAATTTCTCTATTCTGAATGACTAAGAGCATATTGTACAGCACATTACTCGTATCCCGATTGCCTTGGAGATAGGCTCAACATTCTGGATTTATTTCTTATCTCTCACTCTCAACCTTCTTATTCTGTCAAACTTTTTTCTCCGTTGGGTTCCTTCAGCCACGATCTTATATGTTTCGTGTCCTATCGCTCCAATTCGGCCTCTGGATCTTCCAAGAGGAGACGCCTTTGGAACTTTAGCACCGCTGATTGTGAGACCCTTAGCCAATATTTCTCTGATTTCCAATGGAATGATTATTGCTTCCGTGGCTGGCCCCTCCTAGTGTGCTGAGCACATCATGGAGGTGATTCTCTCAGGCATGGAGACGTACATTCCGTATTCTATTTTTACGACTTTCGCAAAAAAAAATTTGGTTTAACTTTACTTTTTTATATATAGGAAGGAGGAGGTAAGGGCGAACGCCCGCAAAAATGCCTCCCCCTCTATATAAGCAAAAGAGAGCCAAAATCAATCAAATGTAAATTGTTCTAATGCTATCCGCAACAGAGAGGAAGGACGCTTTCAGAAGGTACTATCGCCATCCAACTCCTGAATCTCACTGAGCTTATATTTCTGCCCGGAATCGTGCAAAATCTGTTCTTCGACTCCCAAAAAATTCTTTCATCAGACAAAAATGTGAAAACCTATCCAATTCTAATTCTTCCTGCTCTCTCTGACACCTAGCCAAGAACCTCCCCAACAGCTTTACTTCTTCTTTCCCTCTACTTTTCCATTTCAACGGCTCAGTTGTCGTCTCTTCTCCTGACAAAGCTGAACTGTTCGTTCAAACTTTCGCCTTCAACTCAACCATGAACGATTCCGAAGCTGTTCCTCTATCTCCTCCTCCTTCTGACTTAATTATGTTAGAAATCAGAATCTCTTTCAAAGATGATACTTCTGCCCTATCTGGGCTCAACTCTAGAAAGTCGTACGGTCCAGATGGTGTCCTTCCTGTTCTCAAGAACCGTACTTCTGTGCTGATACCCTGCCAAGGGAAACTCTTTCGTCCTTGCCTTTCATCTGGTACTTTTCCTTCATGCTGGACGTTCGCTTCAGCCCGTCCCAAAGAAGAGTGACCCCTATCAACCCTCCAACTGCTTTCATTTCTTCCTTTCTAAAGTTTTTGAATCTATTTTTAATAGGAAGATTTTTAAACACCTTTCTTCTCACAATCTTCTTTCAGATCGTCAGTATAGGTTCTGCAAGGGACGCCTTATTGGCATATCTTCTTGCATATCTTTTTGACTCTTGGTTATCCTTCTTCTGGGTTTCACTGAAACTTTTGCAATTGCGCTAGATATATCAAAGCTTTTGATAGAGTCTGGCACAAATCTTTAATTTCCAAACTAATTATTTTTCTCTCTGTGCCTTCATCTCTAATTCGCTTTCTGACTGATCTCTCGCTGCGGTTGTAGATGGCTACTGTTCTTCTAAGCTATTAATAGTGGTATTACTCAAGGCTCTGTCTCCACTCTTCACTTCTTCTCCACCCGCTCACAAAGCGTCCCTCTCATCAGACACTCGAGGCTTCACGTAGGATGGCTATGATACACCTGACATCTAATCTTTCTACTATCCCTGATTGGGGCAAAGAAAACCTCGTGGCTTTCAATGTCTCAAAAACTCAGTTCCTTCATCTGTCTACTCGTTACAATCTTCCACACGACTATCCCCTTACTTTCAACAATACACAACTCAATCCTTTCTCTTCTCTTAACATTCTTGGCGTTTTCTTTTCTCGCGATCTTTCCTGGAAAGATCACACATACTCTTTCAGCAAAACAGCTTCTGAGAGGTTTGGTGTGTTGTACCGACTGTACAGTTTCTTCAGCCCCACTCAGTTGCTGTCTCTGTCCAGGGGTCTTGTCTGCTCCTGTATGGAGTACGCTTCTCATGTGTTAGTTGGCTCAATCCACAGAACTCTACTTGACCGGGTGGAATCAAAGTCTTTTCTTCTCATCAATTCCCTGGTTCTTACTGACTGTCTTCAATCCCTCCCTCTGTTTGCCGCAATGTTGCCTCATTCTCTCTTTACTACCGCTGTCGCTTTTCTGAACTCTCTCACTGCATGCCGCCTCCCTTAAGGAGAGCACGCAGTACCAGACTTGCGACACATCTTTAAATTAAAATAAATTTTAGTAAATTCTTCTCTTTGGTCTTCACTAACGAAAATATGAACAACATTCCTGTTCCTCTTATGCTCAGTGATGATCATTTAAAGCTTCACGAATTTACCACGAATGAAACTGACGTGCTCTCGGCCATAGGTAAAATTCATCATAATAAAACTCCCGGTCCAGATAAGCAATACCCTAGGGTACTTAAGGAAATATACTGCGTAATAGTCTCTTCTCTCACCTATATATTTAATTAATGCTAATAATAAGTCGTTACAGTCTGGAGAAGTTCCATCAGACAGGAAACTTGCAAACATTACCCCAATATTTAAACAAGGGTTTAAATCGGTTCCGGGAAATTATCGTCCCATTAGCCTCACTTTAGTAGTTGGTAAGCTTATGGAGACGATCGTTCTGGACAAACAGTTTATCACTTAGAAATTAATAAATTAATCAAAGATTCTCAACACGGCTTTCGACGTAATCGTTCTGTCTTACTAATTTGCTCGATTTCTTAATGATACTTAAGTATCCATAACGAGAGTAAAATATATCATATATTTTCATTTTCAAAAGGCGTTTGATAAAGTATCACTTAGAAGATTATTAGCTAAACTTCATTCACACGGAATTGATGGTAATGTCTCAAATGGATCGAAAATTGGCCACTCTCTAACGCAAGGCTAAATCGATCGGTATTTTCAATCTTTCATCTACTCAAACCGTGAACTCTGGAAAAATATTCCTCAATCCATCATTACACCCTGTCTATGACCTCTAGCATTTCAAACGCAGAGTGTCCAGGCATCTCGAAAACCTTGGACCTTGATTCTCTTCTTCCTTTATGAGAGTGGTGTTTTTGCGGGCATTCGCCCTTGACATTTCCTGCTAAAAAAAATATATATATATATTATATATATATATTCCTAATTTCTGATAAATAACTATACTTTTATTTAATATTTTTCTCTATTATTTTTGTTGTAAATTATTGTGACACGATGCAGGGATACATGCTTCGGTTAACATTGCTTTACTTTTAGTATATCCTCGCATTTGTTATCCATAAATTATATTAGTTATATATATTATATATATATATATATATATATATATATATATATCTATATTATTTGAGCAATGCTTGTCAGCTATAATTTCCCGTGGCCGCAGGTAGGAAGGAGGAAGTACGGCACAAATAAAAAAAATTTCAGTAGTCTGTTTCTGTATTTGTTTTTAAGAAAAGGAAGTGTACTAAATATTTGCGCGCTCTCTCTCTCTCTATCACACACACACACACACACACATAAGGTTCACGGAGGTAAATAGACACCTCCAGTTTTCCCATAGTTTTTGATTTGATAATAAAAGTCTATCCATCTTACCCACATTACACCTACACGCAGCTCTCAAAATATTTCGAAGAAAATAAGCTCATATCGAAGTATCAATTTAGTTTTAGGGAGGGCCATAAAACAAGAGACGCGATTTCAGCCGTATTAGACGTGCTATATAAAACTTTAATAATAAAGCGTCTTCTGTTCTATTGCTCACGGACCTATCGAAAGCCTTTGATACAGTCTTCCATGACACACTTATTTATAAATTATCTTATTATGGCATAAAGAACGTTGCCCTAAATTGGTTCAAATCATACCTATGCAACAGAAGTCAATACATCACTCGTAATAACCTTATCACCACCGAACTAAAATTTGCACATGGAGTTCCATAAGGAAGCGTTTTGGGTCCCCTACTATTTCTGAGCTATATAAATGACTTTCACAACTCTCATAACAGGAAAAGCTTCCAACATGCGGATGACACCTCCATGATATGAGGGGTCCCGCGTCTTAAGGTGCAATTTCTGGCACAGAATGATTCCATTGATGTTTCATCACTATCACTAGCACGGTGAGACATTGCTGCACACGTTGATAATAGTTAGAAGCCGGGTGAATAGAATATTCCACGCAATATTCAGCAATATGAGCACGAACACAGGACGCCTGCTAACAGCAACGCGAATCTTAAGGTACTGGCGGGATGTTTGTGTCGTGTCCCTCTCGGCGCGTGGAGCGGGTCGCCAATCAGAAAGCAGAGCGGCGTGGCTGCCATGTTTTCATTGGCTCGCGCTCCTCCTGCTGTTCCCGCCACCCAGAGACCGAGCGTCCCCCCCCCCCCCCATCACCTCCCACCAGTTGAACGATTTGAAGACGCGCATCACATCTGGGCGGCAGAGCCCAGCTGCGATAGAGGTGAAAAAAGTAGTTCGCTTCATAAGGTTTTCAACCATACTTCTACTGTCGTAAGGTCATTATAACCCAAACCACGCGATAGAGGAAAGGTGAAAATAGTTATATCTATCAAAAACAACGTTTTCGCCTGTGGTGGCGCTTAGGTACCTTAAGACGCGCGACCCCTCATATGCTCTGACAGCGATCTCACTTCCTTTAACGAAATAGTAAATAGAGACATCGCGAAAGTGTGTGACTGGCTGAAAGCCAATAAATTATCGTTAAATAAAACTAAAACAAACTTCCTGCTATTCACAAAAAAGAAATTAATATTATTGTTGGCCTGCACAGGTTATCGTGTGTCATTGAAGGGAAATTATTAGTTGCGCTTGATGACAAACTATCCTTTCGTCAACATAGTGAAAATATACTGCAGGTCATAAACTATAGAACTTCTCCTTTATATTAACAAAATTACATTTCCTTCTCACAAATGCACTCAAAACGCTATACTTTTCTCTAGTTTATCCACATTTCACATGCAGTATTACTACATATGGAAGTGCATGTGATTATATCATCAACCTTTTGATCATAAATCATAAGATTATTATTCGAAAAATAAATAAGTGATTATTATGCTCATACATCAGAAATCTTCAAACAACTGCTTACGTTAAAATTTAAAGACAAATGAAATACAGATGTACTTTCTAATGTTGAAAGTTACAAAACAACTTGCCCCGTCTATAGTTGTCGAGAATATAATGAACAATCAGATATGTTACGAACATCAAACAAGGTATATGGAGAGTGAATATATCCAAAGGCAAACTATACTCTTCAATGTAGTAGAAATTCTTACTTATTTAGTGATGGAATTATGGAACACTCTACCGAATGAATTAAAATCAGTCAATGATCTGGCATTTTTTATAAAGCGATTAAAACTTAACAAATTACAAAGTTCCAATTCCTTTCTTTACTGCTGTTATTATTTTTTATTATTGTTAACTAGAAGAGACCCACAAAACATTTGCGGTCAAATTAGTATCTTTATTGCAACATTACTTCTTTAAATACAGAATTTCTACTTATTCTTTCATCAAAGACTTTAAAAGAATCGAAACTTCTCACTCTAGAAAACGTTACAGATTTTGTTACAAATCAACCACCTTTCCATTTCCAACGATTGCCCCCATTTCAATAATAGACTGTCTATGATTACCTTAATATAATAAATTTAAAAAAATATTGGTTTATTACTAGCACACATGTTTCACTTCATAATTTTGGGTGGAGCCAGGACCCCCTGGCCCATGATGACTAACCATCGCTGGTGATCTTAACCATAAATAAACACTAAAATGTATTTATTTAATTATTTATTCCCAAAGAACCTCATTTAGCTGCTTTTATGCTATAATTTGACACTTACACTGGTCGTTCAGTATTCCTGTTTGCCGTTAGTACACTCACATGGCTCCCCTTCCCTTTCTGTGTGTTGTGCGGTGGAGCCCCACAACTAAAGGTTTGGATTTTTTAGCAGCTTGCATGCGCAAATAATCTAGGTTTCAAGCGACAACATAAACAGATCGGTCAATCAATTCCAAAAGTGCTTGGTAGCAGCACATGACAGGTCTTGTGGAAACGCTTCACAATCGCCATATTAAAAGATAAAATTTTTTTAAATATTTGATCGAGTTTCCCCTCATTTTCAACTACTTCGCTGAGACATAAGTAATGAGAATCTTTATCAGCAAAATTCATATTTATAAAATTGGGCGGCCCTTAAGGATGGACGTACATAAGATTTGAAAAAACTTGGGGGGATAGTGTATATTCGAGGGAATGAAATCATATGAAGAGAAAATGAAAAAACTTGCCCATAACTATAAGATATATGAAAGAAAGAAAGTAAATAATGAAAATGAAAATGTTTATTGGCAGACCATGGTCCATATGACAAATATTAATAATACAATGACAATTCACATCTTAATGAGAAATAATACAGTAATGTCGAGGTTAAGTGGAGCTGCAGACAGACGTTTTCGTACCATGAATTCCATAGCTTAGAAGACATACGGCAGGACTCATGAATAGCTTCGATAATCGGGTTAGTCGATTTTCTAATTCTTTGCATTAAACTGTATTGAGAACATCTTGTTACCTCCGTGAAGCTCGGGACATTGCGGGTAACAAACATTTGTGAAGCTGAGCATCTCGGAGGTAATTTATGTAGGAGTTTAAAAGATCTGTTGTACAGCAAATTTAAAAAGGGATAAGTTAAAAGACACTGTACAAGAAACGTTGGATTTCTGACTCTTAACTTTGTGAATGGAAGCAGTAATGATTGAATTATGAAGAGAGACGTGAAGAGAGATGTCGTATACACATTATTTTCGCATATGTAGGTTAGTGAAAGTGTTTCTATAACACAGACGAGTGTAAAGAATAAAACGAGAGGTAAAGATACAGTTAATATTAAACAAATAAATGGTAAAAAATAAAAAATTTGCTAGTATATATTTCGTACATGTTGGTCAAACTGTGTGAGTGTGAGTTTAGGGAAAGATTCTGGAATGAGATGTTGATGAAAGATTAAGTAAAGATAAATACATCATAAAGAGTAGATAACACTGAGCTAGAGCGACGATGCATACACGTAAATAGCCATAATTTTGAACGTACAGACAAGAATGAATTTATATATTTTTTATTTAATTATTATTATTATTATTTAATTTGAAAAGTATGCTCTTCAGAAAATTTCAACGAGGAAAAACCTCCTTCATGAATTTGTAACAGATGTTGAAGTGTAGTTGAAGGTTTTAAACGTCCCCTTAAATATTCCTCGTTAGAATCTCGAGTTACGTTACATAGATTTGTTATTGAGTATCGGAAAATTAAAATTAAAAGCTGATAAACTGAACGTAAAAAAGAAAACACATTGGAAAAATACTGATTTTTTACCAAATAATGCTAATAACAATAATAATAATAATAATAATAATAATAATAAATTCCTTAAGAATTATACTGACGTGTGTTATTATCTAGTTCTTCTTTGTTATTACTACTAAAATCATGCATAATTCGAAGGGGAACGGAGTCCTATGTATAATACCAATGTAATTCATAAAATACATTTCAGCCGCATTATAAAATAATAACAAGTTTATAATAAAAAGACTCGCATAATGATGAGGTATGCGAAGATCAGAAGCTCAGATTTGCTTCGGATATAGTCGTGGAAGCTCATTAGAATCATTTTATTGTTTAAGTTTTGTAAATGCGGTAAATATGTATATGCAAAACTAGTTCCTGAAATGACTACGAGCAACCGGGATACATTAATTCCTTTTGCGTGCGTTATGTACGAGTATGTTCCCATATCTGACTTATCAAACACATTCTTCACGAATGCATTTTACGATTGTGTTCAACGAAGCGCTGATCTGGAACTCTAAACGGAAGCTCAAACCGAAATTATATTAATGCTACTCGACTGCTGAATGTGTTGCAAAATATAAAATAGAATTTTACTGGACCACTTATTCGAAGCGAATTCGTGGCGACTGATCACGAGCGACTGATCACAAAACGCTCATACGATGTAAGATGGCGCCGCGCAAGCGCGCAATAGTACGGAATGCGGCGTACTCAAGAACGGCGCAGTCCCATGATACCCCTTGAATAGAAGTGAGGACTCCGTAATTCTGCGCAAGGTGCGAGTATGGAAATGGAAGGCATGACGTCATGAATCAAAATAAACTAAATGTTTTCTAAATTCTTTCAAAATGTTCCCTCACTTTCTTTCAAAGTTTACCTTATGTTAATTTACACGAGTTTATTTAAAATCATCATCTTTACAAGCCCAAACACCGGAAATTGAAAGCGGGTCCGGTGGATTTGCAGTCAGCAATGTGTTATATATATATATATATATATATATATATATATATATATATATATATAAGCAAACAACCACAGGGAAAAGGAAAAAAGAAACACGAAATCCGAGCGCTTTCGTGATATAATCACATCTTCAGGGAAAAACAAATAATTATTTGTTTTCCCTGAAGATGTGAATATATCACGAAAGCGCTCGGATTTCGTGTTTCTTTTTTCCTTTTCCCTGTGGTTGTTTGCTTATTAATAAGATCACGTGTTAGTCTGTGATTTTACTGCATATATATATATATATATATATATATATACAGGGTGACTCAAAAGTCTCCATACATAGGAAAAATGGTCATGATAAATAAATTATTTATTTTTTATTTTTTGCAGGTGATGTGCTGAGATGACTGGGACGAACACATCCATATGTGCATTCAGTGTAATGGTGCCCACATAGAGCATATTTTGTGACTTACAAGTGATTGCATAATAAAGTGACCATTTTGCCTATGTATGGAGACTTTTGACTCACCCTATATATATATGAGGGGTAACAGAATTCGCCCAACATAGGATAATTAATATTTCCTTTTTCAGATATGATTGTACCATGATCACACTTGTCGAAAGCTTTAGCAAAATCCGTGTATATGACAGCGTAGTTTCCATTGCCTTCCAGTGCATCTAGGATATTGTTATAGTGCTCTATAAGTTGTGATAGGCATGATCTTCCTGATCGAATCCGTTCTGATTTTCGTTGACTCTTTCCAGTGTCTTCAAGAAGTCATAGATTTTCTCTCTAACTATTCTTTTAAATACTTTAGTAAGATGGGACGTCAAAGACACCAGTCTATAGTTCTTTGCTTGAGATCTATCCCCTCCTTTATATATAGGGACAATATTTGCTCTTTTGAAGATACTGGGTATTTCCCCAGAGTCTAGGATTTTCTCCCTATCCAGTATATGGGTGTAGCTCTTTCATTTTAACAGTTTTTAATCAATAATGCGTTCCATTTGTCCGGACCTACAGCTGAGTGTGATTTCATTTGTCTTATGGCTCGCGCTATATCTTCTCGGGTAAAATCAAAATCTGTTATACAATCTCCTTGCAATTTCTCTTCAAAGAATGTGTCTATGTCAGGTATAGCTTTGTCACTTTTTGGGGTACTGAAGACTGATTCATACTGGGCTCTCAATGTTTCACACATTTCTTTTAGATCGTCGGTTCGTTCATTATTTCATTTCCTCAACCCCTTAAGTCCGGAATTTTTTTGTAGGGTTAAGTTATGAATGCGTGTATTTGAAACGCTAGCAATTTGGTGGTCCTGAAAGGGTTAAGGGCCCGATAGTGGCGCGCGTTTTTGTTTTTCTTTTCGCATAGTTATAGAAGTACTTTGGATTATCCTTTATTTCTTCTACCGCCTTTTCCTCTTCCCTCTTTGTATGGCCCTTAATCAGTATTTGTATTACCTATCGATACTCTTCAGTTTTACTTGTATTACTTTTCTAGTATTGTTGTCTCTGCGATTAACTAACTTCTTCGTTACTCTCTTTCTTTTGCAGAAAATTGTTCGCTTTTGCCCCTCGAACCAGTGCCTCTTTCCTTTAGGCTGTGCTTTCGGAGCATATTTTTCTAAAGTTCTCAGCGTTTTTTCTTCTAAGATTGTTAGCATTTCTTCGGTCGTTTTATTCTCGAAAACCATTTTCCACTCAATTTACGCCTTGTGTGATCTGATTGTTTCCCAATTTATATTCTTGGCGTTTAAGTTAAAGGCCCCAAATTTGCTTCTTTCTTTAGTATGGGTATTATCTTTTAATATTTTCGCCATATTTGTTGATATTTCGATTATGTTGTGGTCTGAGATAATAGTTGGGGTTATTTTTATATCAACAATCAAGTTCGTGTTATTCGTGAATACCAGATCTAGGCAGTTATTTTTTCTGGCGTTTTCTGTTATCTCTTGTGTCAACATAAACTCATTTGTTAGAACCATCAACATTTTTGCTCGCTCCTAGTCTTCTCTTGTGTCCCTCTTGTCCTGGTGGTGTAGTGGGGCGCCTCGGTGGTGTAGTGGTTAGCGTCGCTGACTACGAATCCATCGGCCCCGGGTTCGAGACCCGACGGCAGCCGGCGCGCAGCAAAACCCAGCTGTTCATCCTTCCACACAATAAAGAAAGTGGTTGGTAGATAAATGGGTACCCTAGGTGGTCTAGTGGTTAAGACGCTGGGCTGCTGATAGGGCGTGGTTCGGATTCCACGTTAAACTGTAGGTCTAAGGTAGAGTGAAAAGCTTGACCTTCGTCAGAATGAACAATTCGGGCGGAAGCTAACCAAAGGTTAAAGGTTATTATACCAAAGGTATATACGTACAGGGTGTCCCAGGAGGAAATGTCAAGAATGCACCATTTGACTCTTTGGGTATTTCTAAGTAGAAAGTATTATATCGACATGTGCCTGATTCCCAACCGTTACCGAGATACAGGCCTCTACATTTGAGCACCACCTCACTACGGCAGGGAGGTTACTACATACTTAAATCAACGGTTTCCGGGAAGGTGGATTGGACGTGGAGGACCTGTGGCATGGCCCCCTCGTTCGCCTGACTTATTTCCGCTAGATTTTTTTGTCTGGGGGTTCTTGAAGAGTAACGTTTATCAGCTGGGTAAGCCCGAAACTAGGGAGCAGTTGGTTGCACGTATACAGGATGCGTTCATAAACCTCAGAAATGAACTTCCGCGTTTTCCTTGGCAAGACTCGATGGATCGGAGGCTCGCCGCGTGCATTGAAGAAGGAGGGGGTCACTTTGAAACCATTCTGCAATAAGTGCAATAGTGTATTGTATGTTTGTACTTTCTGTAAACCACAAGTGTCATTAAATAGTATCTAAGATCGCCTTTTTATTATGTTTTAATTACCCAAATGTAGAGGCCTGTATCTCGGTAACGGTTGGGAATCAGACCCATATCGATATAATACTTTCTACTTAGAAATACCCAAAGAGTGAAATGGTGCATTCCTGACATTTCCTCCTGGGACACCCTTATATATATATATATATATATATATATATATATACATATATTATATATATATATACATACACATATATATACAGTATATATTTCTACCCACCTTTTGGTATTTTATAAATGGAAAATTAAAATCTCCGCAGAGTATTATATCGGGGGATGGAGAGTTTACGGACTTTATTAGGTTTCTGATATCATCACTGGCATCCGAGAATTTTTCAGTTGGAGTGTTTGAAGGTCTATAGATGACTGTCAGTACCACGTTTTGTTTTTCTATTTTCACTGGTATGAGTTCCACGAAGCTGTTGTATTTACTTATTACCGTCTCTGTCATATGCCTCTCATGTATATAAATAACACAGCCACCTTTGCGTCTCGTTGTTCTATCCGCTCTTAGTAAGTTGAAACCATGTATATGCAACTCTTTCTTATCAGTACAGCATTTGCAGTTATAGCAGTTTCCTTGGCAATCCTTAAGATGTGTTTCTGTGAGGCATGCGGTGTTTTCGTCCATAAATTCTTTCAAGTACGAAACTTTGTTTAGTGAGTTGTTTGGTTTTATTCCTTGAATATTAGCCAGGACAATATTTGTTATATATACACTACGTTCCAAATTATTAAGCAGATTACATTTTCTCCAATGTTTTCAAGTTTTTCACTGATTTCATACCAAACCGAGTCAGCGAAGTGATAAAAGAGCTATAAGAAAAGTGACAAGACGTCAAATATCTGTAATCAAGCGCAAAGTTGCAAAGCAGCCATTGTCCTCAAGTAAAGATGGTTTTGATCAGGCTGGCATACATAATGTACCAATCACATCTCGATGTAGAATCCTTCAAACAATTGGCAAGACGTGGAAACTTACAATTCAGCCACCATTAACACCCAGGCACAAGAAGCAGCGTGTTGAATGGGCACGTTAGTACGTGGAAACAGATTTTAAAACCAATCATCAGGTCCATCAAGGGTTGCTCTGCATTCATCGGTGAACAATACAGTCAGACACACTAAAAAATTTCGCAATTGTCTCGAACTCGTTCCCACAATTTATCACGTGCTTGGACTTCTGTAACATAAACTAAGCTTTTTAAATGACCCCACAAGTACAGTAATAATCAAGAGGATTTAAATCTAGTGACCGAGGTGGCCACGGAATAGGACCACCGCGCCCTATCCACCTGTCAGGATACACAAGAAGTAAGGACGAATTTCGAGCATTTAATGAAGCAAATGTGTTACATTGTGTAGTTGTATAAAATGTAAAAAATCTTTAGGAGTTTCATTTTTCTTTCCCGTGCTATAGCTCGAAACCTACTATGGGTTTCTCGACCTATGTTTATATGGTCTTTTTTCTTTACTTTTGTCTAAAGAATACACTCTGCGATTTATGAAACACACTTGTGCATCACCCTATATATATATATTTTTTTTTTTTGGTGTGTGTGTGTGTGTGTGTGTGTGTGTGTGTGTGTGTGTGTGTAGTCTTAGCTCTGGCTAGTTTTTATTATTACTCGTTTCAGTACGTGTCTTATTTTTCTTTTTCTTTTACTCTTAATTTTTAATTTTTTAATTTATTATTATTTGATTTATCGTATCGTTTATTACCTTCAAGAATATTATACTATTTTATGGAATTTATATCCTTTCAATAAAGCTTATCATTATCATCCTCTTTATTTATTTATTTATTTATTTATTTATTTGTGTTTGTCTGTTGCAGTGGATATAGTTATAAAGAAAATTTAAAAATACACTCAACCTACAATCAATAATAATTAATTAATAGGAATTAAAACTAGAAAAATCTTAGCATTATCTTTTATTGGCATTGGAAAGTCTATAAAGTGAAACAAGAAAAATTGCGATCGATAATTTGGACATTCACGTCACCATAACGAAATTTTGTGCAGAAAATTCAGAAAAATTGCAACGATTTTTTTTAATTATAAATTTAAAATGCGCGCCACCAAAAAGATGCGTAAATTTCATTTGTGAATTTTTATAACGAGTTCTATGAAATGTTTCTCTCTTATTCATCTTGGATAAATTGAAAGCTTCTAGAAATTGTATCCGCAACTACCCGCATAAAATGCGGTCCCTCGCTCCTTTCTTCTAATTTTTCTACAGACGAATAGATCAAGGAAATCGAGAAAGAACCCTTTAAAGAAAAATCTAATTCACGCGATGCCCCACGATAAAGTTACTGCCCCACACTCCGGCTTTCAATCGAGTAAAACCAAGCAAACACGCGTACCGATGGAATCTTTTTTCACTAACCTTCCCAAAAGAAAGTGTTCCCACGAGAACAGAACATTTCTAGACAGACTTTGGCAAAAAGAGTGTTCCCTCGTGGAACACTCGAATCATTAATCTTCATTGCCACAGGGTATCTAAAAAAAATCGCAAAGTCTGTTTCTTAACATACTTTTAATCCACTATTTTGAGATAAAATATTTATAAGAAACTCTAGAACAATGGTTCCCAACCTGTGGGCCATGGCTCACTTGCTTGTCTTTTAGCATCATGTTAATAAATGTTAATAAAAAATTTTGTTTATTAAACCTTATATAAACATGATACCAGCTTAGCAACATGGGAGGTGGGCCATGAGTTATTCGAATCAACTCTAGTGGGTCATCGCTTCAAAAAGGTTGGGATTGGGAACCACTGCTCTAGAATGACTGTAAAGAGTTCGAACACTCGCTGCGAGTGTTATGCAAAATATTAATTAATGACCGATAGTTTACTGATTTACTTGAATAAAGTATGATTGTTCATTATTATTTTGATTTCTTTGATTGATTTCAAGCTTGACAAAATTGCATTTCTGGAACAATTGAAGGCCAATAAAGGGAAAGTTTGCTACATGCAATTTCAGGGACATTTTCGGAGAAAAATGATGTTAAACGCCATGTGAAGAATTTACGGATAACTCCTCGGCGCTGTTTGCTCATGAAGCCTGCTACGTACACTGCTTAGTTCTTAACCTACAAGATTCCTGAAGTCCTCCGGTGGCGTTCAGCAGACTTATTAAATTTAAGGATTTCATGAATGTAGCAGACTTTCCCTTTTTGCCCTTCACATTAAGTCATCTCTGCACAAAATAACAGCAAAAGTCACTAGTGGAATTAATCAATATTAAAGCTTAAACGTAACACTGAATAAAAAAGAGTGATTAAAAAAAAAAAGAGTGAATTATCCGAACAAAATCCTTTGCGTAAAAGGAATTGTAGTTTTGGCCTATTCTTTATCTTTAAACGGAGATTTGTTAACACCTCACTTTTCATTTGTTCGTTCTCCCCTCATCTTTTGCGGAACGCTCTTCTACACAAGTGTCGTTCTTTACATTAATTATACTGTGTTGTTTGCAGTTAAAATGTGTGTATATATATATATATATATATATATATATATATATATATATATATATATATAAAGATGAAGCAAATATTTTACATATGCAAATATTCCTTCGCAGAAATCGAATCTCCGTCAGAGGTTCCGTGTTCGAATGCTGGTGGGGAATATATATGTATAAAACATTTTTCTCGTCATATCTTTTAAAGAACTTGCGATCACCCCCTAGAAATCCTCAGATACCCGGTTGCGAAACACTGCTCTTCAGTATTTTTGGCAGCAATGGCTAACGTCCCCCAGTTCAATTTGGAAGTTTTAGAACATTGATTAATTTCTCATTTCCGTCAACCGTTTCAGGCCTGCCTGAAATATATGGCAGGATTTTTCTGTCCCAGTGGCTAACGAATGGATGTGGGGATCGACATCAAGTCGAGTTTGATTCGGAATGAAGTCTGGGATCAGTGTCGGACACGAGTTGTACGGGTGGACGGTATTAAAGACGCACTTTTGTAACAATAAAGTAGTACCCCGATCGCTTGCTTTAGTTCTACCAAGAGCAGTATCCAACTCCGGGATAACAATGTTTGTTGGTCTTGGTCACTGACGGACATCTTGGGTCAGCATGAGAACTCAGAAGATCCTGATTCCTCACTGCCGCTGCTCACTAGAACAACTGCTTCCCCCACTTGACAGCTCTGTTCCTCTTCTCTACGCATCATTCTTTGGGCAATGCTTCTCCTCCTCTATCTCATTCTTTTTTATTTCTCTGTCAATTCTGTGTTCACTTTTCCCATATATTCACAATGGCAATCTCTCTGTTGGATTAGGCGTTCTCTATCCTCTTTGAGGGTGATAAAATCCATAACACTAACATGTGCTGTGTCTAAGAGGGTTTTCAGATCCTCAGTAAAGGTCCTTTCTTCTTGAATTGAGTTTCACTTTTCGTCTTATCCAATAGTGGAGATTTTTCCAAGAGGGAAAATAGACGCTCCTCTCGGGTATAACGTTCCTTATGCGTTGACGGGACGATAGTTGGCGCTTGTTTTACTCAATGAACACTTGAAAGATTTATTGATGACGCCCAAATTTTGTAGGAAATAGTTTTTGTCCGAAGGCATCGAATGGTGGCCTAGCACTCTAAGAATTCAAAAACAAAATTTTCACCCCCACACTGGTGACCACTCGAATATATATATACAGGGTGGAACAGAACTGGCACACCATAGAGTTAATTAATATTTCATTTTCAGATATGGCTGGGAAATTAACGAAAGCACCACATGTTCAAGTATTACACTTTACAGTTTCTGTGTGTGTATATATATATATATATATATATATATATATATATATATATATATATATATAAACATAAAAACTGTAAACTTTAGAGCTGTATTTTTTCAGATGTAAACAATTATGACCATGGAATGGATTTCAAGAATATGGTATCTGTTAAGTGTGAAAAAGACGGCTGAAAGGAAACTAAGTAAGGCCTCTATCATTAATAATTCAACAAAGTTAGGTAAATAAATTTTAATTTTTTGAAACTTTTTTCCCTGAAATGAAGAGAGTTTTGAAGCGCAGCTTAACTAATACTAATATGTATAATCTGTGGTTCTAATCAGGTTTTGGTAGTGTTGGCGTAAAGTTCTCCTCGTCATATTAGCTTCGTAGTAGTTAATTAGTTTAGATGGGAAGTACTTTTTGTTTTATATATTACACCATAATCCTTTTCACTCATTTTATCTTTTTATGCTCTGATGAGTGTGCTTATATAGATACCAAAAGCACTTACCATTTGATTTTCTTCTCCTTATTTTATACATGTGTGTGTGTGTTTGTAAACCTAGAATGCACAGTAAAGTGCAATAACAGCTTAAAACTTTTACTTACAAATTTCATGTAATGCAGAGGGAGAACTAATAACAAAAAGAAATAAAAATTTCTCATTCAGGAAATAATAATGAGAATGAACGGTGTGTGTGGCATCTGTTCTTTCTCATGGATGATATAAAACTATGGTACATAATTTGTTTTCCTTGGCTTTGTGTCTTTTTGATTATGACTCGCCATTGAATTTAGGGGTAACAATAATTTTTGGATCATTTAGTATTTTGTTTAGTATTTATCATGAAATACGTTTTAATTTCTTTGCGTTACTTCATTTATCATGACTTTTCGTTTTGATCAGACAAACGGAGACAATTTGATTATTGCAAATTTTTTTGAGTTAAATTTGTAAAAGTGGTCATACTTATTCGTTAGCCAGATAATGGAAACCCTTCTTCCCCCCTCCCGGCGCCTAGGGAGTTTACGCCACAATGTGTTTTAAGAAGTTTCTGGCATCCAAATGTAAAATTCAGTTGGTTGCCATTTGAGAATTGCTGCTGTCATCTAATTTTTAGTAACTTAATACAACCAGTGTCATTAGCCTAACCATGCTTGAAAGTGAAAATAGGGGTAAGTAACGATAGAGAGTAGTCCATTCTACCAACACGGTTACAAGTTCTGCCGAACTATATCACATGAAGTATCATTGAAAAAGTCTTTGAATACTCTACTCCATAGCCTTACAGTTTGCATGTAATTATGAAGGAATGATGTTATTATGACGTCATACTGAACTATGTTATGGAAACTAAATTTTGTTTCAGGCTCGATGTACTCGACGTATTCTTGCTATAAAATCATTTGTTTGACTTTTATTAATTGTTTTTTTTTTTTGTGATTGTTAATGGTTGTGCGTACAACTATTCCCTCCTTTTATTTATTTTAGACTTCAGACGTGATGGTCGATGAACATCTTGTTGATCTGAAGGTTTCGCGGGCGAAAAGGACGCATCGTCGCAGCATTGACACAGACAGAATCTGAGTAATCCACAACAGCCTGTGGTTAATACTGTGGTTAAGCCTGTGGTTAAGCCTCTGACTTCAGAAGTCAACCAAAAACTGGAGAAGTTCTTCGTCTAAGGCAGACATGTGATGATCCAAACACCCGACTTATAATATTTGCAACGAAATTCCTTCAGTTCTAGGTGATAGGTGTCACAGATTCCATAGATGGTGCTACCAGACGTTCACAAATATCAGATACTGTATATCAGAAAGAGGCAGCATCCCATTGAGGAGACAAGTAATCAAAGGCCTTCTACATCCAAGAGGAGAAGATCTGATGCCACACCAAAGAAGTTATTTCCGTCATAGGAATGTATATTTTGCGGGCAACAGTACAAGTGTATTTCTGGAAAAGGAAAAGGTAGACGTGAAAAACTGATCAAATTTGTGACCGAAACTGCAAAAAAAGAAACAGGATGAAAATTTACTATGTCGCATTCAAGATATTGATCGGTAGCCAGAGAGGCACGTTACCATAACTGTTGTCGGCGTGACTATACCCGTCGCAACAACGGGTGATCACCCATGAAACACTTTCATTCTTCCTAAGGAACAAGTACTGTACACGAGGATAGATGCAGGGACTCTCCACTGATATTCCTCGCGGGAGAGGGATTTTCCTGCTCTCGTGGTGGGACAACACCGCGAAGTTTGAACAACTCAATATGTCACTTGCCACATAAACACCTTTCACGGCGGGAGACCCTAGTTGAATACTTGCGACATTCAAAGAGTTGGCAGACGCATACACATGACAGACATCCAATTACAGAGAATGCGCTCAGACACTTTCTACCAGTAAAGCATAAGGCTTGATGGTCGGGTTGGGTGAATGGGTGGTCTAGTTTCACAATTGTAAATTGTGAAGGTGCTGCATTTTTTATCAATAAAGGTTTCTCAATTCATAATAAGTGTTTTATGGAAATGAACAGTATTATCAGGGTAATCGGACGCAATATGATAAATCTTCGGTGCGGTGGGTTTGGCAGGTTACGGAGAAATGATGCGACGACGAAATGATGTCTTCTTGTACATAATAAATAAATAAGAAAATCCCTTAAAAAATGCATGGCATAGATTAGATTAGATTAGTAGTTTAGTATTCATGCTATCCTTTAGTTTCTGCTGCCATTTAATGCCTAACTGAATACACGAGATAAGTGTACGCATGGTGTGCATGAACTCCGAAGCTATTTTTTTCACATTTTTTCCTCCTTTCCTACAAATCTTCATTCAGCAGTGGCTGGCAGAGGAGGGAGAGAGCCTTGGCTCTTCTATACTTTGCTATTACTATTATTCCTGCGTGAAAGTTTTACACGTTCGTAAGTATAAGCATAGTATAAGTTTTCAGTGTCCTTGTTTTCATTGCTATTTCTAACTTTATTTCTTTTTAGGTTATTGGGCTAGCCTGAATGGGTCTCTCTCTCTCTCTCTCTCTCTCTCTCTCTCTCTCTCTCTCTCTCTCTCTCTCTCTATCCAGTTTTCTGCTACTGCTAGCATAGTTGAAAGACAAAATTTTCCCTGGCACCCGTTGCCATTGGTACCTCCTCGGTATGGGCCGCAAGGCCTTTTGAGGTACTACTTTTCCTTGTAACTCTCTCTCTCTCTCTCTCTCTCTCTCTCTCTCTCTAGCCTGAATGGGTATAAAGGTTATGCACATTTCTTCTGGATGTAGTAAACTTTATACTTGGGGTGTGACAGCCCTCCGGTCCCGAGTCGTGGGATTCTAGAGGAACTGGCTGCCAGCTCCTTTAGGTTCTCTCTCTTTCGGAGGGCGGGTAAAGTATTTTGCACAATCCCGTCCCGTGGGTTACTAGGACCCCATCCCATCCCTACTCTGTCCTTTTAGATTACGTTAAGGTTGTTCTCCTCTCACTGCAAAAAAAAAAAAAAAAAAAAACTTTTCTTTTAGTATTAAGTCTTTTTCTCTTCTTTTACTATTAGGACCCTACTGCTACCTCATGCGTGGGAAGAGAGGCTTTGGAACCTCTATAAATAACACCATTTAAGGCTCGTAGGTTGTGAGAGACTGGGATGGAGGGGTCCCAGGCGTAGGGGCGCGATGAATGGAGTGTGGCTAGTGCCCCGTTAAGCCCATTCCTAACGCGTAATGGCTTGACCAGCCCCCTGTGACCGTTCTTTGGTGACCAATTGATGGTGCTTGGCTGTACTGCTCTGAGGTGAGAGGGCTTTACTGCCCAGCTGGCTGCCAGGCCAGCGTAAAGTCTCGGCGTAGCCTCTGGGTCTGGTGGGATATCCCTTGAACACTGGATTCTAAGAGTCTGGCCGCTTGTGAGTGACTAGTAAGACTTAGTAAGGGGCTGCATCTCGCTGTCGCTCCTGGCGGAAAATCCGTGACGCTTGCGTCGCGAGTGTTTGTCAGTTGGTAGCTGCGACACGTTTGGGACGGTCCGGCCTGGGGAGACCTTTGGTCGGTGCGGCAGCAGGAGAGGTGTAGTCTTCTGGAAGGAATGAACGTCACTTGCAAAAAGGCGGATGCGTCTACGCGCGGGATGAATTCACCCCCCCCCCCTTTTTTATATACTGGTCATAACGTTTTTGGATAGTTTTCATTGCTAGAACGCTTTATCTTATTCAGAGTATTCAGAAAAACAAAAAAAAAGAGAAAATATGGCAGGTCCAGCTAAATTGAAAGCAGAATGCTTTAAATGTAAAGTTAATCATTGGTGCGTAAACTTCCCAGAGGTAGTATCAGCGATATCACATCCCTTAGTGTATGTTTTTTTTGTAAACTTAGAGACAACCACGAAAAGGAAGTTAAAGAGCTAAAGGAATTAGTAAAAAAGCTTGAAGCTAGGGTCGTAGCACTAGAAATCCAACCCAGTGGACAAGATCAAATTAAAAACCACCAGCAGATTCAAACTGTAAGATTAAGTATCTAGAACAAAGGGAGGGCTCAAAGAAGGGGCTGATAGAGAAGGGTGGGAAGGGATCGATAGAGAAGGGTGGGCAGGGGCCAATGAAGAAAAAGGGTGGGAAGGGGCCTGCTGATGGCCCAAAGAAACCGAAGGATGTAGCTACCTGTCGGGGTGGGTCGGGTGGTGTAACTACGTGTATGGGTGGCGACG
Organism: Bathynomus jamesi; assembly: GCA_023014485.1. Lineage (NCBI taxonomy): Eukaryota > Metazoa > Arthropoda > Malacostraca > Isopoda > Cirolanidae > Bathynomus > Bathynomus jamesi. The sequence goes on along the minus strand of JAJOZX010002422.1, from coordinate 518,108 downwards.
GGTTTCGAAAGGTCTCGGGCAAGAAGGCTGCGAAGCCGAAGCCTGAGACCCCAGTTGCCCCTGTCAAGACCTCTAACCGCTTTAGTCTCCTGTGCTCGAAGGAGGAAGACACCGTTTTGATTGGGGACTCGCAGATCAGGGGCCAGGAGAAGTACTTTGCTTCAGCAAACCGGATGGGAGGAAGGTAAGGTGCTTACCTGGGCGGGGAACGGCGCACTTAAGGAAGGAGGTAGAGAAGGTGCGCGTGGCTAGTCGGAGGACTGCGATCGTTGTCCACGCTGGTGGCAATGACCTGTTCCTCAAAGGCGGTGGGGTAGGTCTTACTGAAGGGATCATCACCGAGATCATGTCTCTTGCGGATGATCTAAAACTGAAGACAGACAGGGGAATGTTAATGGGTATTTTACCGCGAATGAATGTCAGTGACCACGCGCTCAGTAAGGTCATTGGCATCAACGAGAGGGTACAAGACTTGTGCGTTCCGCTGGGCGTGAAGTTTATTGACCCCTTCGATGCATTTTCGGGTAGGTGGGACCTTTACCAGAGGGATGGTGTCCACCTCAATAACAAGGGTAAAGGTGTGCTAGGCGCGCTGCTCGACCGGCACCTATACAGAATGGTGAGGTCGAGTCCGGGGAGAGATGATGGGCCCCCACCGGGGAGAGATGAGGATGAGCCGGTGGCGGACATACCTTCGACTGAAGGGTGCGTCGAAGTACAGGTGGGTGACCCTCCTCCTACGTTGGAGGGGGCTCAGTCTCCTGCGGAAGTTGCCCCCTCGTTAGTGAGGGGATCTTCAACTCCCGACAGCCCTGGCTGTTCGGGAAACGGGTCGTGCTAGGGGGCGGTCAGAATAGGGAAGGCTCCCTCCGTGCAATGCTTTTTAATGCTAGGTCAATTAGGAACAAGTTTTGCGAGCTACGGGCGCTCTTAGCATCAGAATACCAGGATATCGTTGCTATCACCGAGTCCTGGATTCATACTGATCGTAGGGACTACGTTGGGGAGTTCGAAATTCCCGGGTATAGAATGTTTCGCAAAGACCGCACCCGTGGGGAGGGGGGTGGGGTACTAATATACGTCAGAGACACGTTGAGTCCGGTTGACTGCCAGTTCCGGTCGGAACGGGAGCTGCTTGGCGTCGATCTGAACGTGGGAGGGACGAACTATAGGTTAATCTTGGTGTACAGACCTCCCATCTCCTCCTCGAGGACGATACAGCCCTGTACACCGAACTCAGTAGCCTGCTAGGGGATAGGGTGTGTGTAGTTTTAGGAGACTTCAACTGTCGCGGCATAAAGTGGGAAAAGAGGACTGCCGATGCTGAAGGGAGGAGGCTAGTTGACTTTGCTGATGAGAACTTCCTCACTCAGTGGGTCAACGAGCCTACACGAGGCGAAAGCGTTCTAGACTTAGTATTCACGACCGAAGACAACCTCGTCACTGGCCTCACCGTTGACGAATCGTTGGGCGGGAGTGATCACGGTCTTATTAGGTTCCGTGTGTGCGTCCCTCGGGTGAAGCGTAGTAACTCGAGAGGCAGTAAGCTCGATCTCCGGCGGGCGAACTTTGTTAGCCTCAGGGATAGCGTAGCAGAGATGGGGTTAGAGGTTGGCGGCGATGTTGAGGGAGTGTGGAGTGCATTCCGGGATGAGTTTATGGTGCTGCAGTCTGCTGCCATACCCTCAAAACCGGTCACCCCTGCTTCAACGCAGCCTAAGTGGTTCAATCGTGGCATCGCTTCGGCTATCCGAAATAGGAAAGTAGCGTATAGGAGGGCGAAGGCCAATCGTTCCCACGAGAACACTGAAGTGTATGTCCGCCTGTGTAGGGAAGTGAAGGCGAAGGTTAGGCTAGCGAAACGTAACGAAGAACTACGGGTGGCAAGCCTCTGCAAGGGGAACCCTAAGGAGTTCTTCAGTTATGTTAATAGTAGAAAGCCCATTAGAAGCATGATAGGTCCTTTAAAGGACGGAAGCGGCGTTCTGCGGACCTCCGACGCGGACATCGCTAATGTGCTTAATGAGTACTTTGCGGGAGTGTTCACCAGGGAGGATACCCGCGTCATCCCCGAGCCAGCTGTGAGGCACGAAGGTGCTGGCCTGGATAGTGTTAGATGTACCGCGACAGTCGTTGCTCATAGAATAGACAAACTGAGCGCGTTTAAGGCTCCTGGGCCAGACCAGTTTCTCCCCAGTGTTTTGCGAGAAGTGCGCGACCAGGTGGCTCCCCACCTGGCTACAGTCTTCAACAAATCGTTGGTGATGGGCCAGGTGCCTGGTGACTGGAGGGAGGCCAACGTGACCCCTATCTTTAAGAAAGGGGATCACGAAAGTCCAGGGAACTATCGTCCTATTAGTCTCACTTCAGTTGTAGGTAAATTATTAGAAAGGATAATAGCTGATAGAATCGTTGACCATTTGGATTCCTACAAGCTGCTTGGGGACTCCCAACATGGGTTTAGACGGCATAGGTCGTGTCTCACCAACTTGCTCGAGTTTTTCCACGTCATGTTGAGTGAGTACGATAAGAGTAGGGCGATTGATATACTTTATCTCGACTTTCAGAAAGCCTTTGATAAGGTACCTCACCACCGGCTAATGGCGAAAGTGCGCGCGCTGGGTATCGGTGGGGAAATAGGTAGGTGGATTGAAAACTGGCTGAGGAATAGGCGGCAGAGGGTGGTAATTAAAGGGGCTAGTTCGGGTTGGGCCTCGGTCACTAGTGGGATTCCTCAGGGTTCCGTTTTGGGGCCACTGTTGTTTACCATTTACATAAATGATATCGACGGTGGCATCGTCAGTCGGATCGCCAAATTCGCTGATGACACCAAGCTTGGGGCCAATGTTGGGACGCCCGAAGCGATCGAGGAACTGCGTGCGGACCTAGGTAGGATAGGAGAGTGGTCCGAAAAATGGCAAATGCCGTTTAACTTGGGTAAATGCAAAGTGATGCACATTGGCTACGCCAATCCCAAGTCGGACTACTCGATGTTGGGCATAATATCGAGGTGACTGATTTAGAAAAGGACTTGGGTGTGCTAATTAGCAGCGACCTTAAGTTTACGAACAGTGTGTAGAGGTGGAAAAGAAAGCCCAGAAACTACTGGGTTATATCAGGAGGCAATTTCAGTTTCGGAACAAGGAGATTGTGCTCTCACTGTACAATTCCCTTGTTCGGCCGTACCTGGAGTATGCTGTGCAGTTCTGGTCGCCCACCCTCAGGAAAGATATTGAGAGGCTGGAGCGAGTGCAGGCGAGGGCCACAAAGTTAATCCCTTCCATTAGGCATATGGGCTACATCGACGGTTACGCGCCCTGAACTTGTTTTCGCTTGAAACTCGGAGGCTGCGCGGTCAACTGATCGAGGTTTTCAAGCTCTTACGAGGGTTCAACGATGTCGATTTTAGAAGTATGTTTAGTTTAAATGATAACCAACTCGCAACAATGGTTGGAAGTTGGATTTGAAACGGTTTAGGACTATTGTGTGTGGGAATTACTTTACGTATAAGATCTGTGACACATGGAACAGGTTACCTTCGGAAGTTGTGAACAGTTCCTCTGTAGATCAGTTCAAGAAAAGGTTAGACGAAATCTTGCACACTATTTGAGTGTGTAAAGACATTTAGGACCTCAGTCTGCGGAAATTTCTTTTCCTATAAAATAGTTAATATCTGGAACCAACTTCCCTCAGAGGTTGTTTCCAGTCAAAGTGTAAATCTGTTTAAAAATAGGCTAGACAAAGTACTGAACACACTCATAGTTTAAGATTAAAACCTCAGAAAACTCTGCAGGAGTTCGCTTGCTGGGTGTCTCTGTGAGCAAGCTAAATATAGAGCTATTTATATATTCTCCACTTTCCTGTAAAATTTCCTTGGCTACTTTTCCAGGGTCAAGGTATTTTCTTCAACCTTTTTCCGTACCTGCCTCTGGCAGGGAGGGAGCGGAGGGTGGGGAGAGAGCCTTCTACTTTTCTATCCAGTTTTCTACTACTGCTAGGATAGTTGAAAGAAAAATAAACTTTCACAAAATTTTCCCTGGCACCCGTTGCCATTGGTACCTCCTCGGTATGGGCCGCAAGGCCTTTTGAGGCTCTCTCTCTCTCTCTCTCTCTCTCTCTCTCTCTCCATCATGGGCGAGGAACACACTGTGGTGATTTTGGAAAATGCCCCGTGTCACAATGATGCCCGCCTTCAAAATCTCCATCAAATGATTAAATATTTGCCTCCCCATTTAATCCTATAGGAAATACCTTCAATGCATTGAAAGCAATACTGAAAAGAAGGCTGGGAGACCTATAAGATCTCATGACAGCAGAGAGGGCAAGAGAGGCCGGAATGACACGCATTCAATTGAGGAAAATCACTCGTATCGAGTTATCTCAGACGCCATACTGCACGTGTCACTCGAAATTATTAATGACTGTTGTAGACATTGTACAACGTACCTACCAAATGTCTTGATAAAGAGGATATTTGGAATTGAGTAAACAGTATATAGTTGAAAGTATGTAGTATACCGTATATTAGAAATGTATGGGCTCAACTTACGTTATTGTTTACGAATTTGAAATGTGTACGTAACCTAACAATTGTTTTTGAAAACTGTTAAATACATTGTTGTAATTGACGATGTATATTAACCTTTTATGATTTCATTTTAAGTTTGTCAAGTAGTAATGAAAACCGACGGACATCGCGGAAAATGTTGATATTTAAATGAGCACCGTTCATTCCTAAAGTAACTATATTTTAAATCTGGCGATATGTCAAAGGTTAATCTGCGATTCTAAGTGTTGTGCTTGCTATGGAATTGATCACAACTTTAAAAAAAGCTGATTCCTTGTAGTTGTTATTTTATTTTTCATCTCATTTGCAAAATTATTTTTCAAAATCGAAAATAAACCTTGACGTTATTTTAGAATTTCTCTCAATGCCATTTATTAGAAGTTACAATTCAGATTGCACATTAAGCGCATTTAAAGTGGGGGTGAATTTGTTAGTTAACATGTTGATCGACATGTTAACTAACAAATTTGCCCCAATGTAAACATTCAACATTGTCAAAAACATGTTATCTAACATGTTAGCTTAACCTGTTTTGGAAACGCTTCGGAGCGAAAAACCCTGCTGTCCACTGGTAAGTTAGCAGACAAATATTTGTGGCTTTGTGACATGCAGTTTCTTTTATATCCGGCAGATGGCATCAGATGACTGAACATGCTAAATACACGTGTTCCACTGTAAACGGTACACACTAATTGCGTGTTAGATAATAATGTTAGCTTACATGCTAAGCCAACATATAGATAACAAGTTAGCGTCAATATAAATGCGGCTTTACAGTATAACAAGTTTAAAAAAATTATAAAAAACCAAGTGTGTGTCAGATGAATGTATGTAAAAGAATTGAAATTCCTGATAACTCAAAACTTCAATTTAAATAAATTGAATTAACTGAATATAAAATTTAAAAATTATTAAATTGATTAGAAACAAACGTGTTAAAACCGAGAAATTAAAAAAAAATCTATACATTTTAAAAATAGTGAAATATCTTTGGATAATTGGCCGAAAACGTGGAAAAATGAGGGATTAACTGGAGATTAAATCTCAAAATATTTTTTAATTGAAAACATGAATTTCGAGTGAGTTTAAATTAGAAAGATTTGAAAATTAGAATTGGGATCAACAAGGAAGTTGTTTGATACGTTGGTGAACAGGCACAGGATATAGGAAAGCCAGGCAAATTGTCGACTGAAGTAGTCCTGAGTACGCGTCCTCGGAGGGAGTCGGTGTAATCCAATGATCTATGTGATTTATGCTCACAACTCGTTCCCAGTTGAATGGCCTGAAATTACGTTACGCGAGTAATTCTCCATATTGTGAAATAAACATTAAAAATGGAACGTTTCTGTTTAGCAGTTCCTCCTATAAAATATAAAATTCCTTACCCTTACCAAGCCCCCCATCAGTAAATAAAAAATATTTGAAAAGATGTCAGAAATGGATTACAATAAGTAATCATGTTACAATGTACAAAATCATCAAACAAATGTAAACCGCGCGATTGAAAAATGGCAGAGGAAAAAGATTCTCTTCATGAGGGAACAAAAATGAAGTCAAATATGAAATAAATTCAATTGTACAGTATACAAATGAATTTACTAAAATTAATTAAAATTAAGTATTATAATTAAAAGTAGGTAAATAAAACGACTAAATTAAATAAATTTGTTAAATAAATCAATTAAATTGTTAAATTTATTTAATAAAAAATGGGATCATGTCAAGAATAGCGAACCCAACACCTGCAGAGTTCGCTATTCTTGACAAGGGAATTTTTGGGTTCGCTATTCTTGACATGGGAAGTCCTCAAGGACGTTTTCATAACTTCAGACGGTAGGTTTATGTTTCCCAATTTTAAGTAATTAGTTAAGGACGTATTAAATGCTTTTATATTAGTCTTTTTTTAATTAACCAAACTAGCACGACTTAACCTAACCAATCGTCAATGCCGTACAGTATAAAGAATCCTCTTCTCTTAATATATAAAAATAACTAAAAAAAAATTTATTGTTTTTATTTATTTTTTTAGGTTAATTGTACGCCCTTGACGATTGGTTAGGTTAAGTCGTGATAGTTTGGTTAATTTTTGCTACCCGCGACCCGCACGAAGGGCGGGTCTTAGGCTAGTTGTAACATAAGAGAAATTGTAATATTTTAATATTTATTATATAAACAAATTTATAAATGCAAATAAATAAAATAAGTATTTTTACAATAATAGGACTACCAATCTCAATAGAGACTACGTTAGCTTAAATTAGTATACGGTTCATTTTCATTTCAGTAGATTGTTTTATTTATTCTTTCATCAATAAAGTGAAGATTACATATGTTTAACTTTTTCCTTTACATGATATTTATATTGGGTTTGCTATTCTTGACATGGGAACTTTTGGGTTCGCTATTCTTGACAAGGGAATTTTTGGGTTCGTTATTCTTTACATGGTAAAATTGGGTTCGCTATTCTTGACATGATCTAAAAAATGTATAGAGATGATTAAGCTCAATTGTACTAATTTACCGTCTAAAACTAAGGAACGAAAAATAGTAAAAAAAAAAAAGTATACTTTTGTTACCATTCCAACGTTACTGTGAAAGGAAATGGGAAACATATACAGGGTGTAACAAAAGTCCGTTCTCATAGACACATAAGATTATCGTTACTGGAGCGACAAAGACGAGTAGAAATGTGTGAACGGTTACATGGAATGCAATTTGAGCATGTACTGGATTAATTGGTAAGTTGTGGTTGTTGTTGTTGTTGTTGTTGTTGTTTAGCCGATCAGCCCACCCTGATTGAGCAAGCCGGCGGCACGCAGGTAACCGATCGCCCTCTCCGGAGTGGACCAGAGGTTCAGCGCACTTGTGATGTTGTGTTGTGTTCGTTGTTGTGCTAGAGCGGTACAGTCTGTCATAATGTGTTCAATTGTTTGTGGTGTGTCCTGGCACAGGTGGCAGGTGTCGTCTATGTTGTCTAGTCTGTGTTTATATGTCCGTAAGTTGGGGTGATGTCCACATCGGAATCGTGCTAAGTTAACTCGATCCGATCTGCTCAGGTTGATCTCTGACCTGTTAATGGGTGGCGGCTTCGCACCTAGGACCGCATTCGGACCGAGTCGTGTTATTGCTTTGTGGATTAGGTGTGTGTGTATGTGTTTTCTGTACTGTGTGATGTCTGTGGGGCGTGGTATGGAATGGAGTATTTGGTTATAATGTGTCTCTGGTGTTACCTTAATGGTGCGAGGTGTTGGTGCATGATTGTACATGTAGTGGCAAGGGTGTTGTGGGTTAGTTGTCGCTGCTGCCATGAATTGTGTTCCCCTCATGTCTAAATGTTCCCTAACTTTCAGTATTTTTGTTTCTGTGTGCAGGTGTTCTATTGGTGTTGTTTGAGTGCATCCTGTAATGATACGAAGTGCGTTGTTTTGTATTGTCTGTAAGGTGTTTATGTGTGTGTTTGAGATAATGGGTGCCCAGCATGGGCTAGCATAGTCCATAACTGAGCGAATATATTGTTTGTATATTAGTGATGTTGTTTCCTGCTGGTGTCCAAAGTTTGTGCCTGTTAGTACCCTAAGCGTGTTAAGTCTCGACGTACATTTGTTTTTAATGTCCTGAATGTGGTTTGCAAAAGATAATGATGTTTGTATGTGACCCCAAGTATTTTGGTCCTGTGAGTGTGTGGAATGTTGATGTTGTTTAGTGTAAGCTGTGGAATTACCTGGTGTTCTTTTGTGTTGCTTGTAAGCAAGGTGATAGTTGATTTTGTGGGCGCTACTTTGAGTCTATTGTGTGTGAGCCAGTCTTGTATACTGTTTATGTATGTTTGTAGGTTATTTGTAGCGGTGTCGATGTTGTTGTGGGTGGATGTTAGAGTGATGTCATCTGCATATGATGATAAGGTAAGCTTGTTATCTATGGGTGTTGGAATGTCATGCATGTATAAGTTGAAGTGTGTTGGTGAGAGAACAGAGCCTTGAGGGACCCCTTTCGGAAAAAGTTTGTTTTTGGATGACTTGCCATTAAATGTGACATGTGAGTATCTTCCTGAGAGATAGTTGCTCAGCCACCTTTTGGTGTTATTGTGCATGTTTGTGTTGAGTATTTTGTTTATGAGAGGGAAGCGTGGGATAGCATCAAATGCTTTACTAATGTCTATTGTTGCTAATAGTGTACGTTGAGCTGGTCGTCTGGAGTTGATGCGTGAGGTTAGTGAGTAATGTCGTGGCTGAGTGGTGAGGTCTGAATCCATGTTGAGTAGGCGATAGTAGAATGTGTGGGTTGGTGATTTGTAAGATTAGTCTTTCTGTTACTTTGGAAGGTGTGCATAGTAAAGTAATGGGTCTATAGGAAGCTGGTTCTGTTGGATTTTTGTTTGGTTTGAGTAGTGTAATAATTTTACCTTGTTTCCATATGAGAGGAATAATACAGTGTTGGTATGAATATGTGCTGATATTTGTGAGAGCTAGTATTCCTTGTGGGCCCAAGTGTTTAAGGTGTATGGTAAGTTGATTGTATTGTTTGTAATGTATAGTTAAAACTATTTTCTCGCTCAATTCTGTTATATCTTATTTCCCTTTGAGAACGGACTTTTGTTACACCCTATACATATATACACACTGTTATATATGGGGAATTTAATAAGATTAATTAGTTACTGGTTATAAATTAACCAAGAGATAGAATTGCTTATGCAAACGAAACGAATTTGTATGTGTAAATATCAAAATGAAGTAAAAATGGTAGAAAGAAAGAATGAAATAATTTTAAGATCGATTTCATGTTACGCGAACATTAAGTTACTTTTTTAAACTTAGGGTTGAAGTTGACCAGAGGTAAGCGTAGAAAGGGTGTAAATCATGCTCGCGTTATCAAAAAACAAACGGTTGTTGACGCCTCAAGAGTGAATGATTGCTAAAAGTTGTTTTTGTTTACCTTTTGGTTTCGCCTGAGGAATATCCTCGAGAGGAGATTTTAAATTTTAATTTAATAATTTCTTTAAGAAAGACGGAATAAGTGTAACGAAATTGAAATTAGAAAAGAGAATCAGTGTCTCTCGAAGCTTTACATAAAGAGGGTCCCGTGAAGGTCCTGTGTCCAAAATTAAACAAAATTGGATTAAATTCCTCTTTTTGAACTTAACTGAAGTTCATACTTACAAATATCGTGTGTGGCATAAGGTAGCATTTCTGCGACTTGAGCATAAATTACCCGAAAAGCAAACGGATTGGCTTAAAATAAAAAATAAGACGTAAAAATCGTCTCTCCTAAAAAGTTAAGAGAAAGAAAACGGAGGAATCTGTGTACATTTTGGTGATTTAAAAAGACTCGGAGAATAGTCTATCATAAATATTCCGTACAGAAAACGGATACTGAGTTCCTTACATTGGATATATAAATATGTAAAAATTGTATATGGTATTCTAATGTGTATAAATTACCAATTAAATTACAAGAAAGTAACCCGATTCAGAAGGGAATATTTACCACTGTTTAAAAGGAAGTAGGTGAACATTGTAATTAAGGTATGTATTAGACATATTATCGTCAATTAACCAAATAAAATTAAAATAATTCTCTGAAAATGTATTATGCACTTAACTAATACGGTCAAAAGGCCAGGTACAGAAACAATTGTTATTCTAAAGATAGTTCAATCTAAATTGTATTATGCATGGTAGCAAATACGGTAGAGGATCAAATAAACAAATGGTTATAATTCAAAAGCAAAGCTATTTTGATGGTCTACTCTATTCATTCATTTTAATGGTCTTGCAACTACTACAATTACGGTTGTAATCAATTAAGAATTAACCAATAGCTTAAAGGAATTAATTACCTAGTATTAATTTTGAATCTAAAATTTCTAAGGTAAAAGTCAGTTGTCTCAAATGTCATTTCTTTAACAAATTTTCACGAATGTAAAAATTTCATTTTTGCATTGTAATTTGTTTAGTGTTAAACTTTTTGATGAATATATTATTTTTGTAAAAGGCTTTTCAATTATTCTCCCATACGGAAGTAAAAAGAAACCTAAATGGTATTATTTTTATGTGTTGGCTTGAATCTCAAACAGGCGTAAATCAAGTATAGCCAAAATCAAGGTCCAGGGTTTTCGAGATTCCTAGACACTGCGTTTGAAAGATGGGAGGTCATAGACAGGAGGAAAGATGGATTGAGAAAACTTGTTCCAGAGTTGACGGTTGAATAGATGAAAGACTGAAAATACCGATTAACCCTTGCATTAGATAGATAGTTGGACAGGAAAGGAATGAGAAAGTGTAGAAAGTCTGGTACTGCGTGCTCTCCTTAAAGGAGGAGGCATGCAGTTAGAGAGTTGAGTTCAGAAGAACAATGTCCGTTACATTAGCGATAGTAACGAGAGTGTGAGGCAACATTGCAGCGAAGAGAGAGAGAGAGATTGAAGACAATCAGTAAGAGGCGGGGAATTGATGAGACGAAAAGCCTTTGATTTCACCCGGTCAAGTACGGCTGTGTGGGTTGAGACACCCACATATGAAAAGCATACTCCATACAGGGACGAACAAGACCCCTGTACAGAGACAGCAACTGAGTCGGGGTGAAGAAACCGTGGAGACAGTATAGCACACCTAACCTCTTAGAAGCTGTTTTAGAAAGAGAGCATATGTGATGTTTCCAGGAAAGATCACGAGAAAAGGAAACGCCGAGAATGTTAAGAGAAGAGGTAGGACTGAGTTGTGTGTTGTTGAAGGTAAGGTGATAGTTGTTGTAGAAGATTGTGACGAGTAGACAGATGGAGGAACCGAGTTTTTGAGGCATTGAAAACCACAAAATATATAAATATATATATATATATATATATATATTTTTTTTTTTGAGGCATTGAAAGCCACAAAATATTATTTATATATACACAGTGTGTGTGTGTATATATATATATATATATATATATATATATATATATATATATATATATATATATAATATATATATATAATGCCACTGAATGAGAAGGAAGTTGATGTAACAACATTAAATAATAACTGAACAGAGATGAAATATACAAAATCTGTCTACGATGAACGACAACAGTGAGTCGCACACAATCAGTTGCGTAATTTGAAGCGAGAAGTGAGACGAGAGGCAACTAAGCGATGTATCAGAGGGTGACTCGTCTCGTCGTGTTTTGAAGGTCAACCTGCCAGGCAATGTGGCAGGGTGAGATTGTGGCACTTTCCGTTTGTTGAAGGCCAGCTGCTGCCCGCCACTCAATGCAATGTCGCTCGATGAGAGGAAGGATTTAACGGATTGGGTAGGATTCCGTATTGTTGGAATTACACAATATTGCAATTTTGCATTCTCAGGTAGATTCCAATGTCGCACCTGAAGGGTCATCGGTGACGTAATTTTGTCTCTCGTGGGATAATCCAATATCGTACGAGCTGTTCTCGCACAGGATTTAGGGAGATTTTCATTGTGGCCCTGAAATCCTTGATGGTCCTAAACTCCTAATCCTACAGGATATCGCAGCATGTTAAGCGTCTGTGACCATTGATTACAGCTGGGAAGTTACTGCGAGCATCTACAGCTTATGTGGATGAGAGAATGATTAAAAATCAAATTACTTGAATTTTGGAATTCTTGTTTGAATTTTGATTGGAGGTGAAATTTTTCTTTCTTAAACACAATATACTTATTTACAAAATGAGTTAGAGCCGGTTATATGGTAGCGGCTTAGATTATAGATTATATTTTTCCATACTAGAAGAGGGATGATTGTCACTTAACGAAATAATCGGAAAGGAAAACTGTTAAATTTTCCCAAAGGCTGCTTAAATCAACGGCAGTATCAGATCAAAGAACAGCTTGAATGACCTTTTTCAATTTTTATAACTTTGGAAAGTGGAGGAAAACAACCAATACGAAACAATAGAAATTTGTAGACTGAGTTTAGTTTATAACTCATGCATAAAATTAAGACTGAAAGGCGCCAGATTGTCAGAGATTTTCTGTAAATTTAGGTTTCCTTGGGAAAGTTATTGATTTAGGGAAAATTAAGCTCAAACAAGGGATTCTATGGCTGGAGCGAGCATTTTCGATGAAACTAATGACAGGTGACAAAATTGCCGGATAGATTTGAAATTTAGGATCACCTGAAGATCAGGGCTCCCAGCCTTCTTTAGTTAGTTTTATAAGGCTAACTAACGAAAATATCACAACCTAACCAAACCAGTCGTCAAGGGCGTACAGTTGACCTAACGATTGGTTAGGTTAGGTCGCGATATTTTCGTTAGTTAGTCTTATAAGGCTAACTAAAGAAGGCTGGGGGCCCTGATCTTCAGGTGATCTAAATTATCTTTCAAATGACAAAGAAATTAATTTCTATTCGTATTTCACTAGAAAATTTTGAGCAAGTGTAGTTTACGTCCTTCTGACGCAAAAGGGGACACAAACTACACTAGGTCAAAGTTGGGGAACGTAAACTACACTAGGATCTTTAGGAGACATTTTTTAAATAAATCCATCAAATAAAACGTTAAAACTAACGAAAATATTGCGACTTAACCTAACCAATCGTCAATTTATATATACAGTATGTATATATATATATATATATATATATATATATAAATATATAAAGGGTGATCCAGAGAAATGGGACCCAAAAGAAACCCCTGTAACTCTTAAAGTATAGGTCCTTTTATAAAATCATACGCATCATTCGAAAGAGGATAGTTACAAGTTTGTACAGGATTGTATAGGTTTTGACAATACAAGACAAGATAAGATACAAAACAAAATAAAAGCATGGCAGTTTTGCGTCAAACGTTTCCAGGCGAGTTAATCTCAAGATTTGGAGACGTTGAATGGCCCGCAAGGTCTCCGGATTTTTCCCCTTAGATTATTATCTCTGGGGATATTTAAAGAGTAGGGTCTACAGAAATAACCCAACGACCTTGCAAGAATTGAAGGCCGCCATCACAAATGAGATACAGGCCATACCACCGCACACTCTTGCAAAAGTGATGCAGAACTTACAAGCGAGAACACTGGAATGCTTGGCAACTAATGGAGCACATTTGAAAGGAGTCATTTTTAAAAAATAAATATTTCATAATAAACTTGTAACTCTACTCTTTCGAATGATATATAGTTTTTATGAAAGGAATTAAATATTAAGAATATTTGGCTTTTTTTTATGGGTCCCATTTATCTGGATCACCCTTTATATATATATATATATATATACACGGTGAACCAAAAGTAGGTGGACAGTCGGTTGAATACGGTTTGTGTTATATTATATTATAACTATGGTGTTCATTATAACTATGGTGTTTGTGTTATATTATATTAAATATTATAACTAAATTTATTTAAATATTATTTTGTATTATAGTATACAAAAAATTAAATATGTATTCTCAAAATAAACGTTATCATTTACTGTCCACCTACATTTGGTTCACCCTATATATATATATATATATATATATATATATATATATATATATATATATATATATAAATTGACGATTGGTTAGGTTAAGTCGTAATATTTTCGTTAGTTTTAACGTTTTATTTGATTAGGTATACGCGGACAAAGTTGAGGAACGCAAACTACCCTAGGAAAATGTATGGGAACGTAAACTACACTAGAATAATATCCATCCATCCATCGTGTTCTGCCTATCAGGCAGGTCGAACTCATGTGTCCCGCCAAAGCGTTCTATCCTGAGCTATCCTCAGGATAGAATAATAATAATAATAATAATAATAATAATAATAATAATAATAAAAGAAGAACAGGACAAGAATAACACAAAAACACATTTGGCGTTAAAATTTCAAAATTAAAAAAATATTTAGCGGCAACTTTTAGAAAGAAAACTCACTATGCCCTTTAATATTTTCCAGATTCACTTACCACATGTCACTCTAATACACTGAAACTAGAATTTTCATCGAGATTATAAACGGTCTGTTATCAAAACACTCCTGATGATTAACCCATTAGATCCTATGGATGATCTATCAAACAAACTTTCCAGTATCTTTTGATATTTTGATGAATAGAAGCCAAATAAAGAGAAATTGCAATTTCACCTATTTCTATTTTTTATTACAAAATTGGTTTGTGAAGCACGTGATAAGAATTAACCTATTTATTAGGGTGGAATGAGTAGTACTAGGCCTAAAGAGATAATATAAACCATTAACAGCGGTGCCAAATATTCAACGTGTGCAAGAGTACCAATTTTAAAACCGTACTCGGGCGAGTACAGTGGGAAACAATGGGTTAATTTTATATATATATATATATATAATATATATATATATATATATATATATATATATATATATATATATACAGTATGTGCATAATAATAATAATAATAATAGTAATAATAAAAGATGAATCATCAAGAGTACCTAATGAGTTACTGTTCATGATTTTAAATACAAATTAATTATGAAGAGTGTCTCATCTACCCTGTGAGGCTGTGACCAGTCCAGCATGCTCCCAAACACACGCTTATCCCTCTATTCCTCATTACACATACAGTACATGCATCTTACACATTACACATTCTTTTCAGGTTTTAAAAAATGGTATAGTTTTTAACAGCCTCGGCGACCTTGATTTCGACTCTCTCCTTTTCCTTCTACGGGCGAGGGCGGGGGCTCGTTTTTGCGGGCATTCGCCCTTGACCCTTCCTTTCTGCATAAAATAAAATATTAATTCGAGGGTTTCACTGACGGGCAATTAGGTAGAAAAGTCGGTCTAGGAAGGGCCATAAAAGACGGGTTATATAATCAAAGGAAACGTCCTTAAACTTTTAAGCATCATTTGATTGATAAATAATAATTAAAGAATTACACCGTGCTTGGATCAGTAATAAATAGCCGTAGAATCACTAGCTTTCTGTGAATGCCCTCATCGGTGCCAGTTTGCAACAAGTGACCCCCTCATTAATCCGTCTCGCTCCTCTATTCAAGCACTCATCCACTCGAGCAATCTAAAAAAAATATATATATATATATATATATATACATTCAACTGCAAAGAACACGCAGTATAAATAACGTAAAGAACGACGCTTGTATAGGAGATATTCCGCGCAAGACGAGAAAGAGAAAACAACAAATGAAAAAATGAAGTACCACCTGGGAATCGAACCCGGGATCTTCCGATTGCCGGTCAGACGCGATACCACTACACCATGGACTTCACTCTTCCAAATGCCGTAATTCCTCTACATACTCGCAGAAACCAATGCCCCAAAGGGGCACCTCCCGCATGCCGTAACATTATATACATTCAACTGCAAAGAACACGCAGTATAAATAACGTAAAGAACGACGCTTGTATAGGAGATATTCCGCGCAAGACGAGAAAGAGAAAACAACAAATGAAAAAATGAAGTACCGCCTGGGAATCGAACCCGGGATCTTCCGATTGCCGTTCAGACGCGATACCACTACACCATGGACTTCACTCTTCCAAATGCCGTAATTCCTCTACATACTCGGAAGATCCCGGGTTCGATTCCCAGGTGGTACTTCATTTTTTCATTTGTTGTTTTCTCTTTCTCGTCTTGCGCGGATATCTCCTATACAAGCGTCGTTCTTTACGTTATTTATACTGCGTGTTCTTTGCAGTTGAATGTATATAATGTTACGGCATGCGGGAGGTGCCCCTTTGGGGCATTGGTTTCTGCGAGTATGTAGAGGAATTACGGCATTTGGAAGAGTGAAGTCCATGGTGTAGTGGTATCGCGTCTGACCGGCAATCGGAAGATCCCGGGTTCGATTCCCAGGTGGTACTTCATTTTTTCATTTGTTGTTTTCTCTTTCTTGTCTTGCGCGGAATATCTCCTATACAAGCGTCGTTCTTTACGTTATATATATATATATATACATACATTTTACTTATTTACTTATTTATATATATTTTTTTTTTTTCTTTGAATTTTAAACGAAATCTGAATTTCCATTTTGACGTAATATTTGGTAAGAATATTTGAAGTTACATAAAGCATTTTAATTTCTTAAGCTACTCCTTGTAAAGAATAATTTTCCCTCAAGATTTATAGAAACTATAAGGTGCTACTGTAGTATGCGGTCTACCTACGATTCGGCGGTCTACCTTTTAATTATAGCTTCTTATCTTCTTATTATTTTATTATTAGGTTAATTGTACGCCCTTGACGAATGGTTAGGTTAAGTCGTGATATTTTCGTTAAAACTAACGAAAATATCACGACTTAACCTAACCAATCATCAAGGGCGTACTGTAGTATGCGGTCTACCGTTAAGTATGCGGTAGTAGTATGTTTAACTTCTTTAATAATTCCTTAATTGTGTAAATTAAATTATAATTCCTTTCAATTCATTTTCAATTCCTTTTAAATATTTTGAACGGTAGACCGCATACTACAGTAGAAACTTAACGGTAGACCGCATACTACAGTAGCACCAACTATAATACTCGTAGGTCGGATCTTAAACGGATTAATTAATCCTACTATTAGAAATATTATCACTGTTCCTAAGGATATCCTTTAGTTCTCTTTACCTCGTATAGGATCCTTAAGTTTCAGTATGAAGAATAAACTCTTGAAACTAAAAAATTGTATTCGCTTTTACTGTAAGTATCAGAGTTATTTTTGCTCTTCTCTCACCAGTTTTTCATTTCCTTAAATACAAAGATACTATACCAACGCTGCTTCACTCTTCTATAGTTTACTAATGCAAGTGTAACCACTGTATAGGATCTTGTATTGGTAAAACTAAAATCTTGTATTTATGAACATCTGGATAAATCAATCCGTACGAACGAACTCTTTAGCGAACCATCTAATTCTCATATACGTAATGATGTTCACAACACTAACCATCCAATTTCCAAGTCAAAGTTTAGTATACTAGTTGGCGGTAGTTCTGGTCTCAAACTTAAAATCATGGAATCTATTTTTGTTTACAAACTGAAACCAGATCTTAATTTTGACGATTCATGAATAGATTTATCGTGTTTTACTCGAGGTATTTTATACTCGTGATTTGCTATTTTTGTCGTCTTACGATTTTTTTTTTTATTATCATTTTACATTGGTCATTATACAAGAGTTTTTGTACGAATCTTTTGTATTTGTTTTATATTGATTATTTCGATTTTTAGCCCTGATGATGGAATCAGTGTGTTCCGAAATGTTGGCACAATAAAAGAATGTAGAATGTTTATCGCGTCTCTGGTGCTCCTTTTTGTTATTATTAGACTGTGTTTTCCCCGTAATCAATCAGTCGCCGATATATATATATATCTATATATATATATATATATATCTATATATATAATATATATATATATATATCGGAATATCGGAATATTTCTAAATTAATGAAAAAGATAGATTGGAGATAAGAACTAAGAGGGGTATATTGAAAGTTCGCATACCACAATTTCCACAATTTTATTAATTTAATTAATAGCAGGAAATTACTTGCAAACTTTGGTGTACAGAAATATTCGTTTTATAGCTATTTGCATTATAAATAATTGCATTATAAATAATAAATAGCCACAGTGTAGCAACAGTGTTTATCAAACTATTTGAGCTGTGTACCCCTTAGATAGTGACTTGTTATGTACGTAGGGTAACCTGGGGGAAAGTGAACTGCTTTTGAGGGTTTTCTAAGATAATTTTTTAAAGTTACAGTGTTAGAGAATAAACACATTGTTTAAATTTGCATTATAGATTTCTATTATTAGGCAAAATTGATTAAAATAAATAAAAAATAATGTAGATGAGCCAATGCTTTTAATTTTTTTAAAACCAGGTTTACTAGATCACTTTACCCCAAATGTGGGGTAAAGTGAGCTATCTATAATTTCACGCCAATAGTCACTTTACCTCCGGATGTCTTTTGTTAAAGGTTGTTGTTATTATTAGAGGTTAATAATAACAAAATTAAATTAATTTAGATTTTTAAAAAAATCAGATTTTTTTGACTGGAAATCCAAATTCAGAATGAGTTTGACATTGTGTTATGAGATATTTTTCTTGTTTATTTGATAGATAAGTATGTCATCATGCACCTATGTTTGTGCACTTTATCCCAGCACAATACTTTGCCACGGTTTCTCTTGGGACCCCAAATACTTCCGCAACCTTAAGCTTGACATGTCATCATTATTTACATCACTGGCCCTTTCTAATTTTTCTTTTGGGTAATTTTGTATTCGCGAGTTAGCTATTCTTGTGTAATTACGAGGCATTATTCACTTGTCTAAAATAACTTAAATAAAGCATATTATATATATATATATATATATATATATATATATATATATATATATATATGTGTGTGTGTGTGTGTATGTCATAAATGCGTCAGTTGATTAAACATGTGTGTAAATTTTTGTCCGTGACCATTTTTTACCCAGTAGGTCAAACAGGTTATATATTTATATTTTCAAATTTGTAATTACTTTCGCTTGTGTTAAAGTACAGGTGTGGTATTCGATAAGAAAATTTAGAAAAAAACGATTTTTTTTTTAACCTTGTACAATGTTATTTTTTTAATTTCATTCGCGTTACGATTTTAATTCAAAACTCGAAATCAAATAAATCGTCTGTTATGTTTCCTCAGACTTTACACGATAGATTAAATTAGGTTAATCTGGGTTAACGTAACTTAACCTAGCGTAACAATCTCAAAAAAGTAGGTCGTGCAAGAAAATCCGACTTGTTTACAAAGTCCGACGTAATTGGTAAACATGGTGGCTTACTACTATTGGCGCTGCTTGGGGGGGGTTTAAGCATATATATATATATCGGGTGGCGCGGAAAACACGCGTCCTGTTTGAAGAGCCGCTGTTCCATTAATATGATTAGTAAACATCTGAAAATTTTGCAGTTAAATAAAGACATATCCAGAAAAATTCCATAAGATTTTTATTCACATAATATAATTAGAAACAGAGTTATAGCTATCTAAACTTAAGGTTCAAAACAATGGCTTTCCGCATCAAAACATCAACTTTCACCAGTTCCCCACAGTGCTCAACTTCCAGTACCAAATCCTCCTGAACATGTAAGTTTAAGTGATGAGGAATCAAACGTAGCTGTAGCATATCACGAGGAAAAGATGAAGACATTTCTGATCCAACATTCCAGGCTACCTTTTCCTCCAATGAACCACATTTACTGTCACAAGGAGATCTAAATGACCTAGTTCGTGATTTGAAATTATCTAAGAAGCAGGCTGAACTTTTAGGTTCAAGATTAAGGGTTGGAATCTACTGCAACGTGACACTAAAGTTTGTTTTTTTCCGCAGCCGCCATGATGAATTCAAAGAATGGTTCTCCCATGAAGATGGACTTGTGTTTTGTAAAGATGTTAATTCAGTCATGGGGGCTCTTGGTCATGAACATAACGTGGATGAGTGGCGATTGTTCATTGACTCCTCAAAAGTCAGCTTGAAAGCAGTCCTTCTTCACAACGGAAATAAATTTCCTTCTGTACCTATTGCACATGCTGCAAACATGAGAGAGTCATACGACAACATGAAGTTGCTTTTAGAAAAGTTTCAGTATCAGAATATAAGTGGAATATCTGTGGAGATCTGAAGGTCATTGCACTTTTGCTAGGGTTGCAGCTAGGTTACACCAAGTACTGTTGTTTTTTATGTGAGTGGGACAGTAGGGACAAGCAAAACCACTACGTTAAGAAGGATTGGCCAAAACGCACCTCACTTGTTCCAGGCAAGAAAAATGTTGTGAATAGTTTCACTTGTTGACCCTGAGAAAGTGTACCTTCCTCCTTTGCATATCAAGCTTGGACTTATGAAAACTTTGTTAAAGCGATGGATAAAGCGCAAACAGGATTCACATACTTGAGAAATAAGTTTCCCCGGATCAGTGATGCCAAGATTAAAGAAGGCATTTTTGTAGGCTCTCAGATCAGAGAATTGTTAAGAGATGAGAGATTTGAAGGAGAGTTGAATGAAGTTGAGAAAGCTGCGTGGCAGAGTTTCAAAAGTGTCTGCACAAATTTTTTGGGAAATCACAAGGCCGAAAACTATCCTGAAATAGTAGGAGATCTTCTTAAGTCTTACCAAGCAATGGGGTGCAATATGTCATTAAGGTTCATTTCTTGGACTCTCACTTGGACTTTTTTCCGGAAAACCTGGGTGCGGTAAGCGACGAACATGGTGAGCATTTTCATCAGGATATTTCTGCCATGGAAAACCGTTTACCAAGGCAAATGGAGCCCCAGTATGCTGGCTGACTATTGCTGGACTCAAGAGAGAGACATGCCTGAGGCAAAGCACAGCAGAAAATCAAAACAACTACTTTTTAAACTACAGTATGTCTTTTCGATCATATTTTAATAAGTATGTAACTATATGGGTTTTTAAAAATTAAATTGCATGTCACACAAAAAACCAGACCTGATAGAGAAATTTTACAAACTTTTTGGATTCAGCACAGAAAATACTATAAGAATAAGGTATTTTCATTCTTGGGACACGAAAAAGTTTTTTTTTGTTGCCCAGTGTAATCATATTATTTCAATAGAAATTTTATGGAAATTATTTGGATATATTCTTATATAACTGTAAAGTTTTCAGACCTCCAATCATCATATTTCCAGAACGGTAGCTCTTCAAACAGGATGCAGATTTTTCCGTGAACCATTTGACAACTTGGCGGAACTACGCGATCGTACTGAAGAATGTTGGGAACAAATACTACAACACCAAATTCAGGCTGTTATTCGCTAATGGAAACGACGTGTGATAACAATGATTAATAAAAATGGTGGTCATATCGCACGTAAGTCTTACTAAGTATCCGTTTGTTTCCAATGAAAGTTGATGTTCTAATGCGGAAAGCCAGTGTTTTGAACCTTCAGTTTAAATAGCTATAACTCTGTAATTACATTATTTGAGTAAAAATTTTATGAAATTTCTTTGGATATGTTCTTATTTAACTGCAAAATTTTCAGGTGTTTACTAATCATATTAACGGAACAGCGGCTCTTCAAACAGGACGCGTTTATTTCGCGCCACCTGATTACTGTATGTGGTAATCTAAAATGATTATCTGTGATAGTTCCTTTACCCCACAATATAGTACCTTGAAGGGGTACAGTTAACCAATAAAGGTAATCCTTAGGAGGCGTTTCAGATGTATTTTTTTCATTCAGTGTAGGTATGTCGTCAGAATTTTATCTTTCTTAGTATTTATATACCAAATATGGATGGCATAGTTATTAGTTATAATATGAAACTAATCTCCTATTCTTAGTACTATCAAACCTTCTGTATCCGAAATTTTGAACTTTTTGCAGGTTTTTCTTTTGATCAATATATTTAATAAATAAAATTCTACGACCGTTGCGGTATGGTATAGTATAGCCGAGATATATAGTAGTCTTTTTAAGTTTCTTTGGTAGTTTAATGTTTTCAATATCTTTCAAATACTCAAATGGAAAAAGAAGTTCACTTTACCCCATATTTCACTTTTCCTCATAGTTCACTTTACCCCATATTTCACTTTTCCTCATAGTTCACTTTACCCCATATTTCACTTTTTCTTATAGTTCACTTTACCCCATACTTCACTTTTCCTCATAGTTCACTTTACCCCATAGTTCACTTTTCCTCATAGTTCACTTTACCCCATAGTTCACTTTTCCTCATAGTTCACTTTACCCCAGTTTACCCTACCACTCTCCTATGTTGCCAACCCTATTTCACAGTGTTAATAAATTTGTGCCACAATATTATATATTATAAACTTAATTATTATAATATTATATTATAATCTAATTAATTAACATTATAAAGCAAGACAAAATAAAATATTGTTAATACACTTAATTCTCGCTTTAAAAACTAAGATTCATTAATTACTTAATTCATTGTCTGGTAATTATTCTCGTAGTAATGTCGCATCTCTGAAGCAGACTGGTAAGCCTCGCAGTCTATGTACGTAATCAAATGGCAAGGGTCTTCCATAATTTGTAGATAGATGGCCAATTCTTTCTCTTGTTGGGGCACTAGTTTTCGTACTTTCGTGCAAATAAAGAAATGTAGTTTTAGTTTGGAATTTTCTTCTATTGTGTCTTATCTCTTGTTGACCTCTCGCGTACCACAGTTTGAAAACAGCTGTTCTACATCATTAATTATTAGAGCGATAAGTCTGTCATTAATATAAAAGAATTTGGTAAAATATATCCATTTTCTTACAAAAACCTAATAATTAATAACAGTATCAAATGTGGCTTTGTTCGCATTTTATTTAAAAATTAGATAAAAATTAAATGTCATAATAAATCTACGGATATAATATTTATATTTTGAAATTCTTAATCTTGACTGCTATACTTCACAAAGTTTTTACTTAAAATACACAGAAACATAAAAACACACACATAGGGTTTGCAAATCATGTAATATAAAAAATTTGAACATTATTTGAGCAACTTACAATATATGCAAAAAGAAACCACTTTCAGAGAATTATTTTCCCATGAAAGAAAAAATGGTTGTATTACCTATACAGGCAACTACTGTATGTTAAAAGGTACATACGTACTTTTTTAATTAGCGCAGCTCATTTACCATGCAACAGCTTTCTATACCTTATCCTGGCGAAATATTTTATGAGTTGAACTTCAAAGATCAATGAACCAACTTTCTTCCAGGAAACCGTTTGTGCAGATCGTTGCATTGATGAATTCGTGAATAATTTAGTTAATATTGATTGGAATACCTTAAACAAAATTAAAGAGGAGCATGACCCTTAATCATTCCTTCTCCGGTGATTGGATGTTTCCGAAAGATCCAAGCCACATAACGCAACACACCTTCGACATGATGCAGCGCCATATTCAGTTACGCCTATTAAACAACGAGGATCAATTCTAGAACCGCCTGTAATTAAAGTGGGCCATGCACGGTTACAGTTCAGTTCACAGAACATGTTGCCATTATTAGTTCATTGTATAGAATTTTACAGTAAGGTTGAATCAGTAAAATGGGTTGAACTAATAAAAAAGAAAAAAACAACACTTCGTGACGAGAAATGGATATTAAGAGGAATTGCATAAAAAAAAATATTTTGAAAAGAAAATTCTTTGAAAGGTAATTGAAAAAGTTAGAGCAGATTAAACAATTCTTTTGTTTTTATCAAAAGTGTTTCTTAATTTGATGCACATTTATTTTTCTTTAAAATAAAAAAATTTTACTTATAAAAATGTGAAGAAACGATTTTTCAAATTAAATGTTTTTCTCAGTTCTGGAAAACAAATCGACGAAACTACTTATATATTATATATATATATATATATATAAACAAATAACTAACTAGTAATTTCTTTATTTTTCTTTTGGAAAAGTGGGGAAGGCAAAACCTAAACAATTAAACAATTAATTAGTATGTTTTGGAAACGTACCTCGCATCAAATTTTGAAATAAAGAAATATTAGTCATAAATTACACTAAAATTTAGGAAGTCCAAACAAATTAAAAAAAAAAAAACGTAAAAATCTTTCTTCTTTTACATGATTGTTTACTCTGTAGGGTGCACGAGCACCCAACAGAGTAATGGCACTGCGCATGATGGAAGATGGTGCTGAAAATAAGCAGGTCTGGTCGTTCTAATGATTATTTGCTCTCATGCATATGAAATATTATTATTATTATTATTATTATTATTATAAAGAAATCTTATCAGTATAATATAGGTAATTTATTCAGTATTCAGTAAACTGAAGATGTGATAGACACGACGTTACTTATGCTGCACTTCTTATTAAGTTCTTTTGCAATTTCGTTTATATATACACACACTCGTGTGTGTGTGTGTGTGTGTGGTGTGTGTATATATATATTCTATTGCATTTCGTGCATTTCAAACCAGTGTGAAAAGAGGAAGATTCTTTAAATAATGCGGTACATTCTTAAGCTGTAAAAACATACCTCGCAACCAAGAGAAGAGAAGGAGTACATATCACTAAAACACAGTATTTTATATTTATTTTTTAACCCTAGATTACACATCTTCATTTTACTTAAAAACTTACTCAACATTATTAAATAATAATAATAATAATAATAATAACTTGCTTAATTATGACAAACTACCATAAAAATTAGGGATACCGAGGACCCATTTGGGTAATCTATTGGGTTCAAAATGGTTGAAAGCATTTTGCGCGTATTAAATATGAATAATTGTAGAATAACTGAGAAAACACGAGGTGAATCCCAATTAGCTCGACACGTGCCGAACTTAATTTACTCTAAAGTGACAGCGCAGCTTTAACTATAGAGTTCAGGTGCATCCTAAAAAAAAAAATCTTTGAAGCAATTAAAACTTGAGGGACAATATTTTTAAGAGAAAACGCAACTTGCGAAAGGTTTAATTTATCAAAGAATGAAAACAAACAGAAGAAAAGAAAAAGAAAAAGTAATCAAGTAAAGTTGATTTAAGTTCTTTTCAATTGCTTTCAACAATTCTGTTATTATTATTATTACTATTATTACTACTATTACTATTATTATTACTATTACTATTACTATTATTATTATTACTATTACTATTATTATTAGTATTATTACTATTACTATTATTACCTTCAAACTTGATTTTGCTTTCTTATTAACTTCTAAACATTTCTTTGGATTTTAGTATAGAGGTCTTTTTCCTGGTTAGATGTATATTACGGAAGTATTACAGAAGTTACATGATACCAAAGACCCGAGAATCCACTCTTGAGTAGGACAAAGAAGAAAGTAAAATTTCAAAGATAAGGAAGTAAACGGTGGTAAACAGTTATGGAAAATTTAAAGTACGACTCTCATACCATGCTTACGCAAAACATCGAGTATCCAGACACACGAAAATTTAAGGTACTTAGAAGTAGAGGACGACAAAAATGGACAGCGCGTAACACCAACCTCTACAATCTATCCTACATCATGCGTTTTTTTCCCCATTTAAGGATTGTTTTTTAATTTATTAACCCTTTAAGGACGAAAGGTACAAATTGCTAACGTTTCAAATACAAGCATTTATAACTTAACCCTACAAAGTGTTTTTATATCTTTTCTCATATATGGGGAACAAAACTGTATGGCGTACTTTAAATGTGGTCGCACTAAGGACTTATATAAAGGTAATATGATATCTTTAGATTTGTACTCGAAATTTCGCAATATAAAATTCAACACTTTATCCGCTTTCTTACTGGTATCGACGCATTTTTTTGAAAACGTGAAGTCATTCGTAACTATAACACGCCTAAATCTTTCTCTGTCGCTGAAATAAGGTCTTTATCTGCCATACAATAACTAAACTCCCTATTTCAAGAGCCGATGTTCATTACTTTGCATTTGTCGACATTAAATTTCACCTGCCACTTATCCGACCAATCAATGACTTTATTAAGATCACTTTACAACGCCTTTCTATCAAGTCTACTGTATTTCTAGTTTCACACAGTGAGATGCGTTCACACACACACACACACACAGCCTGGTTACCTTATAAAACCGCGCTATTTCCACATTTTCAGTTGTGTATGGCGACATTTAACCTAATCTAAGCAACCTAATAAACTTAGCCTAACTTATACTAATCGAACCTAACCTAGTCTAACTTTTATTATATTCCCTTTTCATAACTTTCAATGTTTTTTTATTTAAAACAATAAACCTGAAACTATGGCCACATTGTTAATGTCGCGATGGGCTCGGTATATATCTTAAAGATTGTCGCGGTTCTGTACGAAGCCAAAAAAGCACACACACACACACACACACATATATATATATATGTATGTATATATATATATATATATATATATATATATATATATATATAAAGATAGCAGTGTTTTCATTACAATCTAACGACATATGCACAAAGATGGATGAGAATCAGCCTCTTCTATGGATTATAACAGAGCATTGTTGCTTCAAGTAGTGATGAACCACGTACGGAAGCCTCGTTTGTACGATGACTATATATTGGCAATCAGAGCTGGGCACTTGCGGTTTTTTTTGCGGTACTGCGGTACTGCGGTACTACCGTGTTGGTCGGTACCGCGGAAAGTACCGCGGGAAATTTGAATGCGGTAGCGGTAATGGCAATGATACTACACACTGGTCATATTATACTCTGAATAGGTGTATGGGCGCCGTGGTGCTTTATACAAAACAATGAAGCTTTTTCTAAGCTGTTGATATACTGTATTCTCTCCAGCAATGATATATATATATATATATATATATATATATATATATACACACCGGGTTGCCCAGAAAAAAGTAAGCTATTGCTTTTATCAACTATTATATTTACTATTGTCAAGATTTGCTTGCTTTTATAACGATTTAAATAAATAATTTGCTTTTATATGTAGCACTTCTATATATATATTTTTAATATTTGTTTTTAATATACTGTACTCTATTTATCTTTGTTGCATATTTTTCAAAAATATTTAATCACCCATCAAAAATGCCTTCATATAGTCAAGAAGATCTCATACTGATATAACAATTAGGTATTGAGAAACACTATGGTGCCAGAAAAATTATATCAATGTTTCGAAAAAACCATGGACTCGTTCTGGTGTAGAAAAAAATATTCGTAAAATTGATAGAACTGGATGTGTTGCTAGACCCAAAGGTAGTGGAAGAAAAAGAGAAGTTCGCAGCGATGAAAATATTGCAATGGTTGAGGAAATGGTTCTAAGTCAGAAAAAAAACCTGGAACGCATATGACACCAAATGAAATTGCAGCAGAAGCCGGAATTTCAAGAAGTTCTATACAACGAATTGTCAAAGAAGATCCGCAATTGACAGTTTATAATGCTATCCGGTGCAGATCTTGAGTGAAGTCAATAAGATGAACAGAATGGAAGCGTGTCAAGCTTTTCTTGAAAGATTTCCCAATGTCAATAGAATCTGGTTTAGTGATGAAAAATCATTTTCAATTCGATCACCTATCACCACTCAAAACAATCGAGTGTATTCTACAGCAAGAACCAAGAGAGAAGTAACACCAGAAAGACTTTTAATTCAACGGTTTAACTTTTCTAAAACACTAATGATCTTCTGCTGTCTCAAAACTGGGTAAAAGTGATGTTGTTTTTGTTGAAAGCGGTGTTAAAATGAATGCTGTTTATTACTGCAACAGTATATTAGAGAAACATCTACCAAAAATTCACGAAATTTCGGCAAATCGATATACATTTCAGAAAGATGGTGCAACAAGTCATACCGCTCACCTTACAATTTAATATTTAAACAAAGAAGTTCCTGACTACATAAAACCTAAAGATTGGCTTGGCAACAGCCCAGATTTGTCTCCTCTTGATTATGTAATATGGGATGAACTGAAGAAAAAGTGTATAGGAATACTAATTTCGCTAACATTGATCAATTAAAAGAAAAGATTGTGGAAGAATGGAATTCGCTACCACAAAATTTCATAAACAGGCAATTGATAACTGGCTCCATCGTTTGGAGCTTTGTGTCCAACAAGGTGGTGGATATTTTGAGTATTTGCAATAAACAGGAGTATTTATTAACATGTATTATTTATTTTGTATTTCTTTCTATAAAAATGAAATAAAATCTTAAAAGCAATAGCTTACTTTTTTCTGGGCAACCCGGTATATACGAATTAGTGGTGAAAGATATACTTTCCAACAAGATGGAGCCTCTGCTCACAGAGCACGCCAAACTGTCACATTCATTGAGAACGAAACACCGGGTTTTATCGAACCCAATATGTAGCCGGCTAGTAGCCCCGATCTTTCACCACTAGATTATGGTGTTTGGAAAGCCCTGAAGTTCAAAGTTTACATCCCTGGTACAAATATAAGAGACATAGATGAACTACGCGAAAGAATTCTGCTCGGCTGGGAGAAGGTGTCTCAACGATATGTAAACAGGTGTATTGATCAGTGGCGTCCACGTTTGGAGGCCTGCGTTGAGCAGGAAGTGGGACACATCGAGCAACTTCTCAATTAAGGCGAACAACATGCTAAGGTAAGCATCTATGAAGTTTGAGAGCTCTAGTCCCCTTACTTTTTTTAATATGACAGTTTACCTCTAAGGAGTCACTTTTTTACCCACTCTGTGTATATATATATATATATATATATATATATATATATATATACTTAAATCCCCAAGTAACGCCAATAGTAAGCCACGTTATTTATCAATTGGTAAATGTTAACTCAGGTTAACATAAACTAACCTAAAACAAATCAGAGGGTATGTAAAGTCTGAGGAAGCGTAAGAGACGATCTATTTGACTTCGACGTTTTTTTTAATTAAAATCCTAACGCGAATGTAATTCGAAAAATTAATCATTGTATACGTCAAAAAGACTCCTTTCTCAACCGCTTTCTCTGAGCTATATATATATATATATATATTAAACTTATAGACCCCCTCCCAACTCCTACTTTAACACGAGCGAAAGTGATTACATATTTGAAAAAATATATAACCTGTTCGACCTATTTGGTAAAAATTATCACGGACAAAAGTTTACACAAATGTTCGACCAACTTGGCCATTTATGACTATATATATATATATATATATATATTATAAAAGGCACGTAGAATACAGTTCTCTATACTATTTAAATATAAAAATGCGTACCTCAGTTCATATTATATCTCAGACAAAGGCAAAAAGAAAAAAGTTTGCAATGAAAAACGAAGCAGGCTAAAAATTAGCTTTCTAAAAAATTTTTTGTTATTCAATGTATAACTCTGCTTCTGTATTCAGGACAAACTAAAAAAAGCCTCGTAAGTACCTTTTCAGGTTTATGCCAGTGAAATTTAAACTATCAAATATCAAATGAAGGGTCTTCTGATTAGTTCTACTCTTAATTTGTTGTTTTTCACAGTAAAAAGTTTATTTACGAATTTCTTTATATACTCATTAATAATGACATTTTAAAATGTATCAACATATTCTTCCAGAATGTCTCTTAACCACGCCTTTCTCTTTCTTCTGTATGTGAATTTTATGGTCGATTTACCTGGTATCAACTAAGTACTTAAAAAAAAATGTTCACTCGATCGAACCAATTTTATTCTTTTGAGCTGCAAACTGTTGACAGGACTATGTATCACCACGCTTCTCAAACTAGGGGTCGCGACCCCTCAGGGGGTCGCGTAAATATTATTGGGGGTCGCAGAAACATTTGAAAATATTATTTTTTTCATAAATATACAGTGTTAGTACCTATTGCTTTTATGACATTGAGTGAAGGGTCGCGAAAAAATTTGTCTGATCCAAAGGGGTCGCAAGTGAAAAAAGTTTGAGAAGCCCTGATGTATCACACTCAAACTAACCTGCAGAATGTGTTCGGCAGCTGGATAATTTGATAAACAAATATAATCAGTATAATCAGTTGCCTATCAAATTCCTCTCGTGGTAAAACCATTTCAACTGTAGGACTGACTCTTAAGCCAAGGCAAACAGTTTTATTGAAACGAAGTTAAATGTGAAGGTTTGTTTAATATACATGGCTATTGAAACTGATTCACCTGATTTCAAATGAGAATATTTTTTAATGTTACAAATACAGAGTGATTTGTGATACATCAACCAAAAGAAAAACTGTTCAAATTTTGTCTCTCACCTCATAAATGCTCTATGTGACTTCCCCTAGTTACACGAGCAACGTCGACACGATAGTCGAATTCCTCCCATACTCGCTCCAGCATGTCCGTTGTCACTGACTCTACGGCAGTAACAATGCGAATGTTTCCTCGAACTGCCGATACCACCGACGGATGCTCTGAGCAACCGGTGGATCTGTTCTGTAACGTCGACGAAACTCACGCTGCACTGTGACTACCGATTTACAGCTCGAAAACTGCAACACACAAAACGCCTTCTGCTGTGCGGACGCCATTTTCACACTGACTGTTTGTTGCTAGGCTAGGCCACGGCGCGACTTTGGAGCCCTCTCGTGGTGATCTTGTAAAACTCGGAGATTTCCTCTTTCATGTGGTGTATGCCCAGTTGATGCACGGTTGATAGGTACGGAAGTATTCTCAGTTGAAATCGCATGAATCATTTTCAATAGCCCTGTAATTATAGCATAAATAACAAATATACTCGTAAATAAATAAAGCCATATCTCTTAAACACCCACAACACACACATATATATATATTATATATATATATATATATAGTTACCGTATATACGTAATATGTTACGGCCTTTTTGCAAAAAGGCCGGCCAAGTTGCAAAAAGGCCAATATGATGGCCTTTTGGCAAATGGGCATTACAATGCTGGCCACTTTGGAAAAAGGCCAGCATATTGGCCATTTTGCAAAATGACTGATAATCCTGCCGGCTATTTTGCGTATATCCTTCGAAGCTGTGTCGAACTGGACATTGAATGCCCTGTTAGGTCAATTGAATGCCCGGTTAGGCTAATTGAATGCCAGGTTAGGTCAACTGTCCACCCTTCACGATTGGTTAGGTTAAGTCGTGATATTTTTGTTGTTTAACGAAAATATCACAACTTAACCCAACCAATCGTCAAGGGCGGACAGTTGACCTAACCGGGCATTCAGTTAACCTAACCGAGCATTCAACAATTTAAATTTCAATAATTTCAATAATTTCAATCGAACTGGCTTGAATCTCTTAACTGAAGTTTTGCCTTTTCGCAAAATGGCCGGCTGGATAACCAGCCATTTTTCCAAATGGCCAATATGCCGGCCTGTTTGCAAAGTGGCCTGGCATTTAATGCCATTATGCAAAAAGGCCGATCTTTTTGCAAAATGGCCAATTTCGCAAAATGGCCGTAACATATATAGTATACAGGGTGTCTCAGAAGTCGCGCACCATAGGCTTTATTCAGACTTACGAGGTTTACGAGTCGAAATGGTTTATAAGTGATGTTTAATTACAATATACGTTCGATAATGTGCGAATAATAAAATTAATGGTATGTACAATTAATCAAAAAGCTATCTTAAAATAATTAAATTGAATGAAGCTACATTAGCCAATGGTGTCTCACAAGTCGCGCACCATTGACTAATATAGCTTCATTCAATTTAATTATTTTAAGATAGCTTCTTGATGAATTGTACATACTATTACTTTTGGATCAATGAAAGAAAGCCACCCCGAAAAGTTTCTAGTAAACCATGCCACTCCAAAAATTACACTGGTCAACACTCATTTTATTGCCAATCATATTAGAGTGATTTTGGGGTAACTTTGTGGTGCTGATTCCGAATATGACATCGGTTTTGCTAGATTGGCTCTAATTTATGA
Organism: Bathynomus jamesi; assembly: GCA_023014485.1. Taxonomy (NCBI): domain Eukaryota; kingdom Metazoa; phylum Arthropoda; class Malacostraca; order Isopoda; family Cirolanidae; genus Bathynomus; species Bathynomus jamesi. The sequence continues at coordinate 486,201 of JAJOZX010002422.1, read as the reverse complement.
GATAATTGGTACCCCATTGAAACACGTAAAAATGCAAAAACTTTAATGTTCAGGCGGAGCCTACTTACAAATCGCATTGAAATTGTCTCAAATCATACAAAAGTAAACACATGAAATACATAATGGCATTTTATTCGGTATAATAACAGATAAACACAGTAAGCTGATTCGCATAATTACAATTAATGTATAGTAAATCTCTGTTTGTACGATTCTCTTTTATGTGGGTTATCGGGACAATCACGTTGGAGGTTCCAGCAATAGTCTGCCATCATGTGTCTGTCCCATCTGCCTTGATACCTTTCCTCCATCACCTTGATATCTTGATGAAACCTCTCCCCTTGTTCCTCGCTAAAATCACCAAGATTATCCGGAAATCTGTGTAAGTGGCTATGGAGAAAGTGTACCTTTATGCTCATATTAGTACCCAACTTTTCAAAGTTTGTGAGCATGTTTTGCACCAGTTCTTCATAATTGTCTGCTTTGTGGTTACCCAAGAAGTTCTTGACAACTGAGACATAACTGCACCAGGCAGAAGCTTCAACACCATCCATAAATTTTGTGAAATTAGAATCCTTGATAAGTGTACGGATTTGAGGGCCATCAAAGATTCCAGCTTTTAGTTTTTCCATACTTAGTCCAGGGAACGATCTACAAATGTATTTGAAGCAATCGCCATCTTTGTCCAAGGCCTTAACAAATTGTTTCATTAGTCCCAGCTTGATATGAAGTGGTGGGAGGATGATTTTTTCCCTGTCAACCAAAGGCTCGTTAATGATGTTCGCTGCACCTACAGTCATGTTTTCTCTTGAAGGACATGCCACTTTTTTCCAATGATCTTGCCTTACCCTACTGTCCCATAAACAGATGAAACAAGGGTACTTCGTATATCCACTTTGCTGCCCAAGCAAGAAGTTTACCATCTTTACACGTACCGCTCCACTGCCAACTGTCAACTGACTACTGGTTGGGTGGCCGATGACTTATATACGGAGGGGGAATATTCTAGAATGATCGCGGAGTAAACACTAAGAATATTCGCGTGTCTCACCATCTAGAATGTTCCGGTAGTTTCCCATATGCACGCGTTATGGTTACGTTTCCTATTAATTGAGGGTATTCATTATCTCAAGAACTAGAGCCAAATCGGAAAAACTACTTTCATTTTGGAATTCAGCAACCCCAAAATACCCTAAATTCGTACGAATTTCCTTGGCAACGAAACAAAAAAATTTGTTTGTTGAGCTGTGTTATCAAGTAAACAATGCAACCCCCCCCCAAATCACTAAAGTAAAGAATGTAAGTAAAAACACCCTCATGAGGAATTGTTTATTATTTATTACTGTATGCCCTTCATGATTGGTTAGGTTAAGTCATGATATTTTCATTTAAATTAACTAAATTATCACAACTTAACCTAACTTAACCTAACCTAAATAACCTATCTACCTAAATAACTTACAGATCAATGAAATAAAGCCACCCCCGACCCGCGTGGGGGTGGCTTTCTTTCACTGACCTTTACTTTTATTGTTCGAACATTATCTGAATAAAGTCTATGGTGCGCGCGCGCGCGCGTGTGTGTGTGTGTGTGTGTGTGTGTGTGTGTGTGTGTGGAGAGAGAGAGAGAGAGAGAGAGGAGAGAGAGCTTTCATTAAATAAGAACCTTAGACAAACATATCCGCATGTGTCCGGATCGACACATCTGAAGAGCTTTATATTTTTTCTTCGAAGAAAATACAGCTGAAGATGGAAGGCAGAACTGAGAGACACTTCCTTCAGTTGTTATTATCTATTTTCAATTTTTATTTTTTATTTTTAAGGTTTTGTTTATTTTAAACTTGTTTTTTCAACCATTTGGTTTTTACCTTCAACGATAATTTTGATGCGCGTTTTCTTATTTTGGTGAAGTGGGAGAATAAACTTAATACATTTAAGGGTGTATTTTTTGTATTTAAATATTATTTTCATAATTATTGAAATTAAATGAAATAAGACAGAATGTAATGTAATACAATATTAATCAATGTTAACTCTATGACCATTGATATATACTGTATATAGAATGTCTCCAAAAAGTGACGCCATTTTTATTTGCCCGTTATTTTATAATGGTTTGTATTTTTTCATCAGGGTTTCTCCTTCAGAAAAGTAACACTCTGGGTTTTTTATTCCACATATACCTATATGCATATACCTATACGGAACAATATGGCTAAACCTCAAACAGTGATGGCGCGTTTGCAGCTGAAACAGAAAATCAAGATCGTTGAGTGGTTTCAGGTGGCAAATTCTATGACGCAAGTGCGGAGGAACTTTTGCAGAGAATATGGATGCAGAGATCCACCCGATAGAAAGACAATGTCACGAATTGTTAAAAAATTTCCAACAAAAGGAAATGTAAGCAATCAACATAAAGGTAATAGTGGTAGGCGACGATCCACAAGAATTGTGCAACACGTAAATATGGTTCAAGAAATTATTGCTCGCAGTCCAGTAGTGTAGGTATTTCACGAACATCTATGCATCGTATACTTCGTACCAAATTAAACTTTCTCCAAATAAAATTCATTCACAAGTTTTACTGACAAATGTTCAGACGAGTGTTATATACAGTCCCCCGCAATAGTTACGCTCCACTCCGAGATGCGGAGGCAGCGCAGTCCCGCTTAAACCCCAGTCCCCCACCCTCACTCTCCTCCTCCCCCTCTCAGGTGTTGTCATAGTAATACTTTTATTTTTTTGAAAACCAATGACTGAATAAATGTATTGTTCACTGTAGTTTTGGTGGTAATGCTAGGACGACTTATGTATTTTATTCATGCATTATTCCTAAATTTAGGGAATACAGTAGTTAGGTTATTTCACAAACGTAAGATACTTTAAAAACTTTCAATCATAGGATTTTGATGTGTCAACAGTTCAATTTCCTCTATGAAATTCACTTTAGAAATTGAAAAGGATATTTCCATTTCATCCTTTGATATGATTATTCACGGAACAACCAATGGTTTTAAATTCAAAATTTATCGGAAGCCTACCAATAATAATTCTTCTGTGCATTTCTTTTCCAACCGCCATAATTCCGTTGAAGGATCGATAAGAGCCTTGAGAAGAGTTAGCCTAGAACTTTTAGATAGTGAATTTAACAAGTTGTTTTACATTAAAAAAAATTGTTATCCTAACTATTTCCTGGGAACTGTCTAAATAAAGCTATGAAATCTTTTTCATAACGCTAACGAAGAGAAGGAAGCATTTAAAAACATATTGTGTTTACCATATCATAAAAACTTCATTCATCTCACTCACTTGCTTAGAGCCGTGAATATTAATGTTGTGTTTACTTACAATAATTCGGTCAAGCGTTATTAATTAGTGGATGTCCCTGGATGTGTTTACTCTATTAAATGTAATTTAGTACATACCGGGTGTACATAAAGTCAGGATCTATTTTTGTGAAGCACTTGGAAATTATATGGAATTCAATCATAAAATGATAAAGTGGTAACATTTATTAAATAATTAAGAGTAGGATTCGACGTGACGCCCATCAGTATCCCTGCACAGCTCAAATCCTTCCGCAGCATTTTTAAACACATTCTGGAGCATTTGCGGGTTTACGTTATCTGCAGCAGTTCGTATACGTGTACGTAAGTTTTCAAGACTCGTAATCTTCGTCTGATAGACGTGCGATTTGATAAAGCCCCATGCAAAGAAATCTAAAGGGGTTAAATCTGGTGATCTCGCTGGCCAAGGTCTGTTGCTTCCGCGTCCGATCCAGCGATTTGGTAAACGTCCATTTAGATAATCCTGAACAATTTTGGCATAGTGACAAGGAGCACCATCATGTTGATAGACGACGGTACTAACAATCCTATTCCCGTCGTCTATCAACATGATGGTGCTCCTTGTCACTATGCCAAAATTGTTCAGGATTATCTAAATGGACGTTTCCAAATCGCTGGATCGGACGCGGAAGCAACAGACCTTGGACAGCGAGATGACCAGATTTAACCCCTTTAGATTTCTTTGCATGGGGCTTTATCGAGTCGCACGTCTATCAGACGAAGATTACGAGTCTTGAAAACTTACGTACACGTATACGAACTGCTGCAGATAACATAACCCCGCAAATGCTCCAGAATGTGTTTAGAAATGCTGCGGAACGATTTGAGCTGTGCAGGGATACTGATGGGCGTCACGTCGAATCCTACTCTTAATTATTTAATAAATGTTACCACTTTATCATTTTATGATTGAATTCCATATAATTTCCAACACAAAAATAGATCCTGACTTTATGTACACCCGGTATCAGTCAAACAGCCAAATCTCTGGCCACTAGAATCAAACAGCATAAATAATATATTCGCATAGCCAATAGATGTAGCGCCATATTTGTTCTTGTACGTAATAATAATCATGCGATTGATTTGAATAATTCAGGTGTCTTGTTGAGAAATAATAACACTGTTGAAGGAAATCTTAATGAAGCAGCGTGTATTAAGCATATTAGTAATTTTAATATTAGTTCCGGTACATACAAACGTATTTCCAACTTTATTTTTAATCAATACAAAAACAGTTTCCCCCACCCTTCAATAATCCGAAACACTAGATCCTTGGTGAGGTTTCTGATACAGCATATAGTTTGTTTTCCTGAAGAGGAGTTGAAAGAAATTGGAAAGTACTCGGAGTGGATGTTTCATTTTTCCTTGCGGATTATTTCAGAATAAGGAAGTGAATCTCAGCCATATATATATATATATATATATATATATATATTTTTTTTTAGTTCAGGAAGAACCGATTCGCCTCTATTTAAAGGGCATATCTCAGCGGAAAAACAAAGAAAAAGTGAGAGGAAAGACAGAGGAAAAAGAAAGGGAGGGGACAGTCGAAGTGGAAAAAGACCAAGGATGACAAGGACTGCAGGGTCGAGCCCCATCATTTGTGGTGCTAGGGCCTGAGGGCGCACGTGAAACCTCCAGGAACAAGCGTACAAACGAGCACAAAGAGCACTCAAGAGCACGAGCTTAGAACCCCCTTGCGGGGATATATATATATATATATATTTATATATATTATATATATATATATATATATATATATATAAAGTTAGTTAGCAACCAGAGGTCCAAAAAACGCATCTCAGAGAGACAGAAGGAATATTTGACCCAGAAATGACCCAGAAAAAATGAGCAAACTGCTTAAGGAACAATTTACCTCTGTGTTTAGTACCCCTAAGTCCGAGAAGAAAGAAAAAATCCAAATAATTTTTTAACAAATGATACAAATTAGCCAAGAACAAGTTCAGGCGCGAATCTATTAATAGACCTGGAGTTCTCGGAAGATGCAATTAATGCTCTACTACAAATGCCAGAAAATTCAGCACTAGGGTCAACATATGGAGTGCCACGTTTCTGAAGAAACGAAAAGAGACATTACCAGGCCGCTATAATACTATATAGAAAATCACTCGACACAAGACAAATTCCACTTTCATTGAAGAACGCCAACATTGTCCCCTTATTTAAAGCAGGTAACAGAGTAATGCCTAAGAATTATCTGCCAGTAGCTCTCACCTCCCACCTTATAAAGTGTTTTGAACGTATGATATAATTAGAGGCAAAACTACTTACTCCCTACATGAAAAGAATTTATTCAACCTAAACCAACATGGCTTCATAGTTGGAAGATCATGCCTATTACAGCTATTAGACCACCAGGAGAAAAAATTGGGAACATTGTGTCGATGACAAAACATAGATGTAATATATATACTGACTTTGCTAAAGCTTTCGATAAATGTGACCATGGAATTATAACATAAACTTAAGAATACAGGAATTACTGGAAAGCTAGGAAGATGGATATTTAATTTTCTGATTCAAAGAACAAAGAGTGGTAGTAAATTGAGTTAAGTCAGAAGTCTCAAAAGTCATGAGCTCTGTCCCACAAGGTACAGTATTAGTTCCCTTGCTGTTCATAATGATGATTGCAGACATTGATGCAGATATTAAGGACACTATTGTATCATGTTTCGCGGATGACACAAAGATACACAAGGAAATACCAAACGAAGGTGATAGAAAAATTACAAAATGACATTGAAACATTATTCAAGTGGACACAAGACAACAGTATGAAGTTCAACGAAGAAAAACTCCAGCTTCGAAGATATGGTAAAAACAAGATCCTACAGAATAAAGAGTACAAAACTCTGCAAGACAAACAGAAAACACCAAACGCACAAGTCAGGGACCTTGGAGTAATAATGTCGTCGGATGCAGAATTCAGAGAGCCGAATAACATTAAAATTAAAAAAATAATGGGAATCATCTGGAGCGGCTTCCACAGCAGAAAAGCAAATATCATACTAAAATTATGGAAGAGTCTAGTCCTACCAATAATTGATTATTGTTCAGTACTTACAAGCCCATACAGAAAACGAGACATTGCGAACATAGAAGTCATACAAAAAACTTTTACGTCTAAGATAGAGGAAACGAAAGGTGAAGACGCTGGTCTCGTCTACAATCCCTGAAACTCTACTCTCTGGAAAGAAGACGCGAACTACGCTGACTACGAATCCATCGGCCCCGGCTTCGAGACCTGGTGACGGCAGCCGGCGCGTAGCAAAATCCAGCTGTTCATCCTTCCACACAATAAAGAAAGTGGTTGGTAGATAAATGGGCACCCTAGGTGGTCTAGTGGTTAAGACGCTGAGCTGCTGGTGGGGCGTAGTTCGGATTCCACGTTAAACTATAGGTCTAAGGCGCAGTGAAAAGCTTGACCTTCGTCGGAATGAAAAATTTGGTCGGAAGCTAACCAAAAGTTTTTTATGGAAAATACTCGAGCTTTTTGTCCCTAACCTTAGAAACGAAATAGAAACACACTGGAATGAGAGAAGAGGCAAATTTTGTACTATCCCAGCTGCGGTGGGACATGGTCTATGAAAACGAAGATAGAAAACACCATCAGAAAACGGGGCCCAAAACGTTTGAAAGTCCTGCCCAAAGAACTGAGGAACCTCCAGTACACCTCCTTAAATAATTTTAAGAACCAGCTGGTCAGGTTCCTGTGCAAAGTTCCTGACCAGCCATGCGTGGCTGGCTGCGAGGACAGGAGGAGGTCAGAAAGCAATTCCTTCCTCACTAAATCCTACAAATGAGGTGGGATGTTGCAGAGAGATCGACCGCAGGTCGATCCTGAGCCGTCGTTCAAGCCCTCACAAAGTAGTATAAAATAAGTATATATATATATTATATATATATATATATATATGTGTGTGTGTGTGTGTGTGTGTAATCACAGTAATTTAACTCCAACAACCGCAAAAGGGCCTTAATTAATTTCATTAACTTTGTCTTTATTCAAATATAGAAGATACTCATCCACTTCTGTTGACAATTAATCGCCAACACAAAGTAAACGTCGATTTTCTCCAGAACGAATCCAATACCTCAAAATTATCCACAAAATTTGTGATGAGAGAGTATTGTCACGAAAATGATCATCTATTGATAGTCTAGTAGTTCAATATCAGAGACAAGACAAACAACAACCAGCTAAGAGAATTCGGTATTCAAGAATCACAACACATTATCTTTAACCAAATGAGGTCTTTGTTAATTATAATTAGGCTGACCATACGTACCGTTTTGAACGGGACAGTACCGTTTGTTTTATATTTCCTGGCCGTCCCGTCGTTTTAATAAAAATGTCAATTTTGTCCCGGTTTATGTACTTACTTTTTCATGAATACAGAATATTACATAACCCCGTCCCTTTTTTGCCATCCCAATGTCCCGTTTTTGTCTCAAGGAAATATGGTCAGCCTAATTATAATATATTCATTTAACTTCTTTATGCTGTGCACCAACATTTTTAAATTTGCAACAGAGGCATTTGAATTGGGAATTTCTTTGGTTTTAATTAGCAACTTCTTTCGTTTCAATTTATATATATATATTATATATATATATTATATGAAATTATTTCACGAAAGTAACACGTGAAAAATATTTATGATGAATAAAACCACGAAGGAAAGGAAACACAGAATGGTGCTCAAGCGCTTTCGTCTAATGACATCCTCAGGAACACTGAAGTACATAAAGAGTTACAACCTATATATAGGTTACAGAAAAAAAGAAAAAAAAATTATATATATATATTATATATATATATATATATATATATATACATATATATATATATAATAGGGAGAGGAGGGGCGATAAGCTTGACCTTCGCGAAATGAGAAATCATCGCGCGGAACCTTTGTAAGGTTGTAAGGTATATATATATATATATATTATATATATATATATATATTGATGACATTAGAAAGCTAATAAAGGCCATAACCCTCCATCCCCCAATATAATGATCTGCGGAGACTTTAACTTCCCATTTATAAAATACAAAAAGGTGAATAGGAATATATATATTCACCAGGACAAGGGGGCACAAGAGAAGATCAGGAACAAGCAAAAATGTTGATGGCTCTCACAAACGAGTTTATGCTGACACAGGAGATAACAGAAAATACCAGAAAAAATAACTGCCTGGATCTGGTATTCACGAATAACACGAACTTGATTGCTGATATAAAAATAACCCCAACCATTATCTCAGACCACAACTTAATCGAGATATCAACAAATATGATGGCAGCATTAGAAACAATACACATATTGTGGAAAGAAGTAAATTCGGGGCCTTTAACTTAAACTCGAAGACTATAAATTGGGAAGCAATCAGATCGCACATGGCCCAAATAGAATGGAGAACAATTTTCGAGAATAAAACAACGGAAGAAATGCTAACAACTTTGGAGGAAAAAACGCTGAGAATTTTAGAAAAATATGCTCCGAAATCACAGCCAAAAGGAAAGAGGAGCTGGCTAGAAAGGCAAAAGAGAAGACTATTCCGCAAAAGAAAGAGAGTGGAGGCGAAGTTAGGAAACTGCGGAGATAATGGCAGGAAAATACTAAAAGAAAAACTGGAGGGTATCGATAGGGAAATACAAGCCCTGATTAAGGACCATACAGAGAGGGAAGAGGAAAAGGCGGTAGAAGCAATAAAGGAAAATCCAAAATACTTCTATAGCTATGCAAAAAGGAAAACCAAAACGCGCGCGCGCTATTGGGCCCTTAAGGACGGGAAATAATGAACTAACCGACGATCCAAAAGAAATATCTGATACATTGAGAGCTCAATATGAATCAGTTTTCAGTACCCCAAAAAGTGACAAAGCGATACCTGACATAAATGCATTCTTTGAAGAGGAATTGCAAGGAGAGTATATAACAGACTTTGAGTTTACACCAGAAGATGTAGCGAGAGCTATAGAACAAATGAAACTACATTCAGCTGCAGGTCCGGACAATTGGAACGCATTATTGATTAAAAACTGTAAAAATGAAATAGCTACACCTTTATACTGGATATGGAGAAGATCCCTAGACACTGGGGAAATACCGAGCATCTTGAAAAGATAAAGGAGGGGACAGATCTCAAGCAAAGAACTATAGACCAGTGTCATTGACGTCCCACCTCACCAAAGTATTTGAAAGAATAGTTAGAGAGAAAATTTATGATTTCCTGGAGACACGGGAAAGATTCAACGAAAATCAGCATGGATTCCGATCAGGTAGATCATGCCTATCACAACTAATAGAGCACTACAACAATATCCTAGATGCATTGGAAGGCAATGACAACTACGATGTTATATACACAGATTTTGCTAAAGCTTTCGATAAATGTGACCATGGTATAATAGGACATAAAATTAAAGACATGGGAATAACAGGCAAAGTGGGAAAATGGATCTACAACTTCCTTAGTGATCGTCTGCAGGTCGTCAAAATTCAAGGTATATCATCATCAGAATCGGAAGTACGCAGCTCAGTACCACAAGGGACAGTACTGGCCCCACTCCTGTTCATTATCATGCTAACAGACATAGACAGCGGAGTAAACAGCAATAGTATAGTAACATCCTTTGCAGACGATACAAAGATCAGCAGAAAAATCAGCGATGTACATGACGTGGAGGCCTTGCAGAGGGACACGAACAAAATATACAAATGGTCAGAAGACAACAATATGTCATTCAACGCCGAGAAATTTCAGCTCTTGAGATATGGTAGAAAAGAAGAACTTAAACAGACTGCATATTATGCTCCAGATAGACAGGAAATTCAGAGAAGCATGAAAGCGATTGATCTCGGGATAATAATGACAGATGATGCGAAATTCGAAACACAAATCAGATAGCGATAAATAAAGCAAAAAGAGTCGCCGACAGGTTCTAAGAACGTTCAAGAGAAGGGACAGGACAGTAATGATTCCCCTGCTAAAACACTGATTATACCAAAACTTGAATACTGCTCAGTTTTGACGTCCCCATATAAAAAGGAAGAAACTAATAAACTAGAAGAAACGCAAAGGCATTTCACAGCCAAGATTGATGGCTGCAAAGAACTCAACTACTGGGAAAGACTACGTAAACTAAATCTGTACTCACTGGAAAGAAGAAGAGAGAGGTACATCATAATCTACATATGGAAAATGATCGAAAAACTGGTACCAAACCTAAAACTAACCCAATTACCATTCAAACAACACTGGAAAATAGGAAAGGCAGAATGTGTAGTGTTCCCAAATTAAAAGCACGACAAGGGACCTCCTCAACCCTGAAGGAAAATAGCTTGGTTGTCAGGGGGCAAGACTTTTCAACCAGCTTCCTAAGGACCTCAGAAACGTAACGGGGGTCAAAGTTGAAGTCTTCAAGAAAAGACTGGATGCCTGGCTCAGGACAGTACCAGATGAGCCGGGTGTGCCTGGCTATGTACGGTGAGAGCGCAAGAAAGTAACTCGCTCCTCCACCAGGCCAGACCTAGAGGCGGGGCCACCAGCTTGACCTCCGTGTGAAGAGAGACCAACACACGAAACAACATAAGGTTCATAAGGTATATATATATATATATATATATATATATATATATATATATATATAATATATATATAATACAATAAACGGAGAAATAAAAATAAAAATAAAAATTAAACATTAAAGGATTGTGGGAGGAGCTTACAAATTTGTAAGGAAAAACTACCGATTATTTTATATACATCGAACTTAAACAAGAAGGGCAGAGAGCTAAAACCCGGGCAGATTTCCAGTATAAATTTGTATTTTTTTTTTTTTAATTATCTATAACATTGGTTGGAAACAATTTATTTGATCTTGTGCTAAAAATCGGTAGTTTTTCCTTGCAAATTTGTATGCTCCTGCCACAATCCTTTAATGTTTAATTTTTAATTTTAATTTTTATTTCTCCGTTTATTGTATATATATATATATATATATATATATATATATATATAATCATGCGGGTTGCTTCTACAGAGCTTCAATTTAATATTTAGGAGAAATCCAATGACAAGGAGAAATGTAAATGCCATGAAAGTCTTCTTTAATGCGCAACGTTTCGAGCAATACGCTCATCTTCAGGCTGTTTAATAACAATGTGAAATTAAAATCATATTGAATGAAAAACAAAACAGAAAATTTCTATAAACTATTCATACAGACAAATTTTAAAAGACTGAGAAAAGAGGGTTAAATTCTAAGTTATACAGATTTACATATAAAAATTAAGAAGCTATTTTTAAATACATATAGTAAATGTGAAATTAATACACTGGAAAAATTAACAATAGTACACTGGAATAATGAAACTAACTAACCTTTCACTGCAGTTTCCGAGGCTAACTAATTTGAGCAGAGGCAAGACGGGAAAAACAAGAGATGGCGAGGGCGATTGGGGAAGGGGGGATTATAAGGAATTGGGGAAGGAGAGGGATCATAGCAAATTGAGGGGGACGGCAGATGAGTCAACATTTAGACTGGGGGACAATGTTTTAATGAAAAGCGATTCCAAAATTCTTAGTGAGTTGGGACAAGTATTACAACCAAGAATTTTAAAATTGTCTAAAGTGACATCAGTTTTACATTTTATGCTGTGTTCGCGAATACTCGAAACTTCTTTAGTTTTTAAAATTTTACCTGTTCGGCCACTTATTCCCATATGCGAATAAAATCTAGCCCTGAGAGAGCGAACAGTGCTGCCAATGTAATTCCCAAGGAGACACCTAGGGCAGGTAAATAATATACAACACCGCTACGCAACGAGTCAGGGGTTCGATCCTTCGCTGAGAAAAAGCTACCTAAAGACGTTTTATTAATAAATATGATGCGGAAATCAGTATGATAAAAAAATTTCCTTAACAATTTTGTAAATTTAAGCTTAAATTCCTTATTCAAAGGACCCATTTCAGGTACCAAGAAATATTTTATATCCTTCGGCACTATAATACATGGAAGTTGAGGGCTATAAACATTATTTAAGAAGGATCTAATTAGTTTGTCTACATATTGAACAGGAAAACTATTATTAGTAAAGTATGATCTTAGATTATTAAATTCATCATTAAGTAAGGTAAAACTAGAGGTCAAATTATATCCTCTGAACAGGAGAGTTTTAATACAAGACATCTTATAGTTGAAATCAGTAAAACTAAAAAAATTCATGCCCAAACCAGTGAAAGTGGGTTTTCCTGTAAACTGATGTAGTAATAGAATCACCGTTTTTCGAAATTAAAAGATCTAAGAAGGGGAGGGAGCCATTTTGCTCAGTTTCCATGTATACGTTATATTGGGGTGCAAAGAATTTAGGAAGTTAAAGAATTGTTGCGCTTGTACCGCATTATCAAAGACTGCTATCGAATCATCAACGAAGCGTCGATAGAAAATTGGCTTGAGATGAGTGGGAGATTGTCTAAAATTACACTTTCTAAATGAGTCATAAAAAAATCAGCTGCTAACGGTCCGACAGGTGATCCCATCCCTACTCCATCAATTTTGTTGGTAAACCTTATTGTTGAAAGTGAAATAGCATGTTTGAAGACCAATTCTAAAAGTTCCTTAAAATGAGACAATGAAAAACCATGAAAATTATCAACTGAGCTAAAAACCCTATCTAAAACAATGGCAATAGTTTCAGATACAGGTACATTTGTGAAAAGCGACTTTACATCAAAACTGACAAAAAACTTTTTTGAATCGAAGTTTTTACCAAGGAGGTCTTTTTGGAATTCAAACGAGTTATTTATAGTGTAAGCATTTTTCGCAAAGGGGACAGGAGACGAACAACAAATTTTGCCAATTGAAAGGTGGGTAAGTTATACGAAGCTAAAATAGGACGGAGAGGTGTTCCAGCTTTATGGATTTTAGGCAGACAGTATAATTGAGCAAGATTAGCACCAGATGCGAACAACTGAGAGTAAGTATCATTATCTTCCAAAAAGACCTCCTTGGTAAAAACTTCGATTCAAAAAAGTTTTTTGTCAGTTTTTGATGTAAAGTCGCTTTTCACAAATGTACCTGTATCTGAAACTATTGCCATTGTTTTAGATAGGGTTTTTAGCTCAGTTGATAATTTTCATGGTTTTTCATTGTCTCATTTAAGGAACTTTTAGAATTGGTCTTCAAACAATGCTATTCACTTTCAACAATAAGGTTTACCAACAAATGATGGAGTAGGGATGGGATCACCTGTCGGACCGTAGCAGCTGATTTTTTTATGACTCATTTAGAAAGTGTAATTTTTAGACAATCTCCCACTCATCTCAAGCCAATTTTCTATCGACGCTTCGTTGATGATTCGATAGCAGTCTTTGATAATGCGGTACAAGCGCAACAATTCTTAACTTCCTAAATTCTTTGCACCCCAATATAACGTATACAATGGAAAACTGAGCAAAATGGCTCCCTCCCCTTCTTAGATCTTTTAATTTCGAAAAACGGTGATTCTATTACTACATCAGTTTACAGGAAACCCACTTTCACTGGTTTGGGCATGAATTTTTTTAGTTTTACTGATTTCAACTATAAGATGTCTTGTATTAAAACTCTCCTGTTCAGAGGATATAATTTGACCTCTAGTTTTACCTTACTTAATGATGAATTTAATAATCTAAGATCATACTTTACTAATAATAGTTTTCTGTTCAATATGTAGACAAACTATTAGATCCTTCTTAAATAATGTTATAGCCCTCAACTTCCATGTATTACAGTGCCGAAGGATATAAAATATTCTTGGTACCTGAAATGGGTCCTTTGAATAAGGAATTTAAGCTTAAATTTACAAAATTGTTAAGGAAATTTTTTTATCATACTGATTTCCGCATCATATTTATTAATAAAACGTCTTTAGGTAGCTTTTTCTCAGCGAAGGATCGAACCCCTGACTCGTTGCGTAGCGGTGTTGTATATTTATTTACCTGCCCTAGGTGTTTCCTTGGGAATTACATTGGCAGCACTGTTCGCTCTCTCAGGGCTAGATTTTTATTCGCATATGGGAATAAGTGGCCGAACAGGTAAAATTTTAAAAACTAAAGAAGTTTCGAGTATTCGCGAACACAGCATAAAATGTAAAACTGATGTCACTTTAGACAATTTTAAAATTCTTGGTTGTAATACTTGTCCCAACTCACTAAGAATTTTGGAATCGCTTTTCATTAAAACATTGTCCCCCAGTCTAAATGTTGACTCATCTGCCGTCCCCCTCAATTTGCTATGATCCCTCCTCCTTCCCCAATTCCTTATAATCCCCCTTCCCCAATCGCCCTCGCCATCTCTTGTTTTTCCCGCTTGCCTCTGCTCAAATTAGTTAGCCTCGGAAACTGCAGTGAAAGGTTAGTTAGTTTCATTATTCCAGTGTACTATTGTTAATTTTTCCAGTGTATTAATTTCACATTTACTATATGTATTTAAAAATAGCTTCTTAATTTTTATATGTAAATCTGTATAACTTAGAATTTAACCCTCTTTTCTCAGTCTTTTAAAATTTGTCTGTATGAATAGTTTATAGAAATTTTCTGTTTTGTTTTTTCATTCAATATTGATTTTAATTTCACATTGTTATTAAACAGCCTGAAGATGAGCGTATTGCTCGAAACGTTGCGCATTAAAGAAGACTTTTCATGGCATTTACATTTCTCCTTGTCATTGGATTTCTCCTAAATATTATATATATATATATATATATATATATATACCTTACAACCTTACAAAGGTTCCGCGTGATGATTTCTCATTTCGCGAAGGTCAAGCTTGTCGCCCCTCCTCTCCCCTATATATATATATATATATATATATATATTTTTTTTTTTTATTTTTTTTTTCTGTAACCTATATATAGGCTGTAACTCTTTATGTAATTCAGTGTTCCTGAGGATGTCATTAGACGAAAGCGCTTGAGCACCATTCTGTGTTTCCTTTCCTTCGTGGTTTTATTCATCATATATATATATATATATATAGAGAGAGAGAGAGAGAGAGAGACCTTATTAGCATTGGTTTTGCTTCCTTCCCGAATTGTTCATTCTGATGAAAATCAAGAGTGTTGCTCTATCTTAAACCCAGAGCTTGACGTGGAATCTGAACCACGACCCACCGCGATTGGTCAGAAATTACAAAGTCCTCACTCGGACTCGATCTCATGACCTCCTGATCAGCATCCCAGCGTCTTAACCACTAGGCTATTTAGGATACCATTTATCTACCAACCGACTTTTATTGTATGGAAGGGTGAACAGTTGGGTGAGTTGCACTCCACCTGCCGTCGCCGGCGGGAATCGAACTGGGGGCAGGTGGATTCGTATGTGAAATCAATGTGTAAAATCAATCAATCATATTGAGTACGGTCGTTTCCAATCAGAACCAACGCCTAACGCATGTGAAGCCTGTTTTGGTTGGTCAGGAAACCAAATTCGATCGGACCTTATTGCGTCAGCTCTTCCTTCAGCACCTCCCCTCGCGACACGCCCCTGAAAGCCCTCACGAGCATGGCTGACCGCATCATGGAGGTGGAAGCATCTCACGTCGCCGCCGTCAGCATCCAACTGTGCACCTACATTGATCAGCTACGGGAGGGTTTCCGCGCTTTCCTCCGTGGTAAGAAATCTCTCTCTGCAAGTACAAGAGCTTGCAGAGCACCGTGCTCGCCACCGCAGTTGCTCGCGGACCCACAAGCCCTACCACAACAACGACCTATGTTGGGCCCCACGGAGAGCTGGCGCGTAAGTGCATTTCGTCACTAAACCCTACCTCAGGCCAGCGTCCGTAGCTCAAAGGGTAACACCGTTTCCCTATAAGCGAAGTAAAGACGCTGAGATCGGGGGTTCGAATCCTGATGATGTTGATAATAATACAGGAGTTAGAGCAATAGGCCGCATTAGTTAGCCTGAGCGCTCTCCCAGTTTCTGTCCTTCCTGACTGAGTATTAAACCTTACCTGAGATGAATTTTACACAATCCGACATGCTCTTCAAATAGCTTAATTAATATTCATTCTTTGACAGTTATAAACACAGTAATACGTGTATGTAAACTTCATTGCCGCATTTGTTACCGCTTTTAATGACCTAAGAGACTAATAATCTGTAATTCCTTATCAATTTCCGTAGTTGAAGTTAAAACTTTCTTGTACTTCATTTAACATACACTGTTTACTTTAAAACAGAACAGTGGAATTGGATTTGGGTACCACTAACGTATGGTATCTATATTTTATGACAATCGTTTGTCCCAAAATATCCGGAATAGGTTATTCAGTTACCATCACTACCCGCATGAAATATGGTAAACTTTATTTTTGTAACTCTAGAAGTGTAATGATGGCGTTTGTTATACGTTACCATATCTGTTTGAACTCTTGGTGAAGTGCGTTTTAGTAGAAAATTAAATAAAAGGTCAAGCGTCCGCTGCTAGGGAACACTCTGCGGTTGCTCATCGTGGCCAAATTATTGGATTACACGAAACTGGAAAAACATCTTTGAAATTGCCAACCATCTCAGCATTTCTCGTCAGACTGTTAATCATTAGCTAAGAAGATATGAGGAAGAAGGAAACTTAAACACCAGGCCGAGATTAGGTCGTCGTCAGGTGACCTCTGATGAACAAGATAAAACTATCGTTGCCTACAGCGAAGAGCAACCTAAAAAACAATGCCGTCGAAATCTTCCCTGAGGTGCAGAGTCCTTCGTGCAGCCATCGGACTGTTTGAAGGCGGCTGTACAAAGTTGGAAGGCATCACCATCGTCCTGCTACTAAGGAGGTATTATCTCCTTGAAACATTGAACATCAACGAATGCAATTTTGCACTGAACACAAGTAATTATTTAGTACGATATATGTCGATAGTACGAGTAGAATGCAGTATTTGGCAAATATTAAGTTTCGCGGAGACCAGTTTTCGGACAAAGTCGAAATTGTGGTAGAATAAGGAAATAGCTAAAATTATTAAAAATAAAAGAAAGAGCATTTAGGAAGTTTAAAAGTAGTAACAGCCGAGTGGGTTAAGATAATTACAGGCAGTTAAGAAATAACTTAAATAGTTTAATAGGAAGAACAAAAGGCACAGTGAAATAAATCTAGGTAGAAATAGCAATAAGGATCCAAAGAAATTTTTGTTTTTTATAAATATAATAAAAAACAGGACAGGATTGTCGTGAATATATTTTACTGATTAATTAATTTACTTAATACGTGTTATTACTAGGCTTAGGATAATTATGCGCTTAAAAATGGTTAATAAATATGCATGCAAATATGCAGCCAAAATTTAGGAAATATGCACTTAAATATGCACTTTAAAATAATAAATTTTTGGTACTTTTCCTAAGTAAATTTACTCTTTCCCAGGCAGGATATCGCTGTAAGTAGCATTTCCTATCGAAGGATTAAATACAAAAAACAAAATACTGACATCAAGTACTTTTTTAAAATTCTGAAAAAAACAGAAAGAACAAATGAAATTAGTTTTCTTGCTTAAACAGTACTTACTCAATGCAAACTTTTACATATATTAAATACACGCAATATTTATTTAGCAATATTCAAAACCAAAATAATATTGTGAAAATTAATGCTACTGTTTGGGAAAATGAATAATATCAACACAAACTAAAAATCACAGCTGTGTTGGGAATCGAAGAGGGAACTGGTGGAGCCCGTGCATTTATACACTGGCCACCGAGGCTTGGCTGAACACGAACCCATCACGCGCAGTTCCTGTCCACCGACCAACCAATCACGGCCTAGCTAACCACCAAAGCAGCCTGGTTTTGAGCCTTATGGATATTATGGCACTTAAATATCACAGCGGAATAATGAATTTATTATAATTTCTTGGTATTTTCCAAAACAAAAACTTTATGAATATGCAGTTTAGCTCAAAAATGGCTAAAATATGCATTTGCATACGCACATATATATGCAAATGCATAATTATCCTAAGTCTAGTTATTACTGCTTTCTAAACTTTTCTACTGCTTTATACTGATATTCTAAACTCTACATAACGACAATTTAAACGGAAAAAAGGAGGAATTTCGAAATGAAAACGACCTGACTGTTTGACGGGTTTATTTAATTAAACAAGAATACTGACGAGGAGAAAAGCGATTGGGGGACATTCTCTTAGAATGTATCACAGAGAGACACGCTTGAAGCTAAATCAAAATAAATTTAATTCACGACTTTTACATTTTAACACACACACAACTCTCGTTAAGAATCCCAGTGAAGGACTGCTCATTAGAGTCTATGCCTGCATCCTTTCAGCTAGTTCAAATGAGAAGTGAAGGCGAAGGTTAGGCTAGCGAAACGTGACGAAGAACTCCAGGTGGCAAGCCTCTGCAAGGGGAACCCTAAGGAGTTCTTCAGTTATGTTAATAGTAGAAAGTCCATTAGAAGCATGATAAAAGACCCCAGCGACGTTCTGCGGACCTCCGACACGGACATCGCTAATGTGCTGAATGAGTACTTTGCGGGAGTGTTCACCAGGGAGGACACCCGCGTCATCCCAGAGCCAGGCGTCAGGCACGAAGGTGCTGGCCTAAATAGTGTTCAGTGTACCACGACAGTCGTTGCCGATAGAATAGACAAACTGAGCGCGTTTAAGGCTCCTGGGCCAGACCAGTTCCTCCCCAGAGTGTTGCGGGAGGTGCGCGACCAGGTGACTCCACACCTGGCTACAGTCTTCAACAAATCGTTGGAGACGGGCCAGGTGCCTGGTGACTGAAGGGAAGCCAACGTGACCCCTATCTTTAAGAAAGAAGATCACGAAAGTCCAGGGAACTATCGTCCCATTAGTCTCACTTCGGTTGTAGGTAAATTATTAGAGGGGATAATAGCGGATAGGATCGTTGACCATTTGGATTCCTACAAGCTGCTTGGGGACTCCCAACATGGGTTTAGACGGCATAGGTCGTGTCTCACCAACCTGCTCGAGTTTTTCCACGTTATGTGGAGTGAGTATGATAAGAGTAGGGCGATTGATATACTTTATCTCGACTTTCAGAAAGTCTTTGACAACGTACCTCACCGCCGGCTAATGGCCAAAGTCCGCGCGCTGGGTATCGGTGGGGAAGTAGGTAGGTGGATTGAAAACTGGCTGAAGAATAGGCGGCAGAGGGTTGTAATTAAAGGGGCTAGTTCGGGTTGGGCCTCGGTCACTAGCGGGGTTCCTCAGGGTTCCGTTTTGGGACCACTGTTGTTTATCATTTACATAAATGATATCGACGGTGGCATCGTCAGTAGGATCGCCAAATTCGCTGATGACACCAAGCTTGGGGCCAATGTTGGGACGCTCGAGACGATCGAGCAACTGCATGTGGACCTACGTAGGATAGGAGAGTGGTCCGAAAAATGGCAAATGCCGTTTAACTTGGGTAAATGCAAGGTGATGCACATTGGCTGTGCCAATCCCAAGTCAGACTACTCGATGTTAGAGAGTAATATCGAGGCCACTGATTTGGAAAAGGACTTGGGTGTGCTAATTAGCAACGACCTTAAGTTCACCAAACAGTGTGTAGAGGTAGGAAAGAAAGCCCAGAAGCTTTTGGGTTATATGAGGAGGCAATTTCGATTTCGGAACAAGAAAATAATCTTTATTCATGCTGTCATGAATAAAAGAGCTTGTAAGCAGTGTAAATAATGTATATTTTGCTCATGTAAGCAGGTTACTTAAGTAACTTTGTAAATACAGTAGTATTTCTGATGACAAAATTAGTTGTCGTATTGTGTGTGTGTGGTGTGTGTGTGTGTGTGTGTGTGTGTGTGTGTGTGTGTGCTTGCTTCAATTAAAGAAAAAACTGCTACTCGAGTGTTTTCTTTTCTTGCATCCACACTTGGGAAAATAACAAGTATTTTATATGAAATTTAATTGCGAAGTGTGATTTAGACTTGGCTGACATCGTCCAGTCTGTTGTTACCACCTCTCTCTCTTCGCTCTGGCGTTGAACTTGGACACTCCTCCATCAGTAGAAGATTTCGTAGATTTATCAATACTTAGCTCACCGGCGTGAGACCGAGTGTGCGACCACCATTTCGGCATACAGTGACACCATACAGAGAGCTCCACGAAGGAGTCTGGCCATTGCTGACTGCGCCATTGCGTCCTTCATTGCTGACTACGCCATTGCGTCCTTCATTGTTGACTGTGCCAGTGCGTCCTTCATTGCTAAAAGCAAAGAGTAAAAATCGTTTATTCTTCTATAATAAGAAGGTATTACAGTATGAAGATATACGTGAGATGTTGATAAAAGAATAAAACATCAGTATCAGTTAACTAGCATAAACATTATATAAATTGTACTAGAATTTGCAGGGAAATATTAGACAAGTATTAGAATATTTGAAGATCATGACACCATCTATCAATTATCTTTATCCATCAACATCTACAAATTCAAATTCTCATAGGTCGACCCCTATCTACTACTCTTTTAAATAGTCTAGCTACAAACGAGAGCAGAATAACTCCTTCATTTTCTCTGCTCGAGTACATGCGGGCGAAGAACGACATTGAACATTGAACATTCCTTGAAGAGGGACTGTCAAATTTTTCCACATCACAACAGACTGCCATAACCTGTTTTTTCTGTTCAACATGTTGTCCGTCATCATACAACGCTCAACAAGGGAGCCATAAGACCTTTCTGGAATTTAAGTGGAACGACCCTGATTCCGAATTATTCGAAGGGGGCTGTGAAAAGTCCCTCATATTCCTAAATTAAGTTCAGTGGTGTACATACAGTTCTACTAGTTCATCACTAGACCTACTGGTTCGCTCTGAACAGACAACCACTGTAAAAAGAGCGATGCACACTCGCAGACACAGAAAACATTTCAGTGCCCATGAATCCGCTCCTTCAATTGTAGAACTCATTTTAAGAACGGGCTTTTCCCCGCTGATCACCATCTCAGCGCTTGAAAGTAATGAACTTAAATATACAATCACATACTACTACTACTAATATTAAATAATTATTAATAAAATTAATTATTAATAAAATATTTAACTTAATATAGTTATTTAATTTTTTTAAGGAAAAAAGAACACATTTATTAATATGAATATTATTATTATTATTTTTAATTTTTTTGGCGTTCATTTTTCATAGAAATTTTTCCTAATATAAATTTATATGTATAGAATTTTGGATCTAAACTTTTTATTTGAATAATTTTCGCTTGATTTTATTTGCATGTTTTTTCTTTTCAAAACATTTTCAACAACTTGACCGTTACATTAAATCACACCGTTACAATTAATTCTTGATATATATATATATATATATAAAAAAAAAAATATATATATATATATATTATAAATTAATATATATATATATAATTATATATATAATTATATATATATATATAATTATATATATATATAATTATATATATATAATAATTATATATATATATAATTATATTATATATATTAATTATATATTATACAGGGTGGCCCAAAAAAATTGCACCAATTTTGAGGAGTGATATCTCAATAACCATTGCAGCTAGGGACTTAAAAAACAACAAATGAAGATAATTATTTCTCTTTAAATACGTATTCTATGGCATGATGGTTATAAGCCCATATAATGCCCAAATTGGCTTCCAAAAAAAATATACAAAAAAAAGTTGCGCATTTATATTTATTCCTTGATCCTAATTTTAAATGAAATTTTTCTATTCTAGACCCCTCAAGATGGGATGAGAGAATCTGATAAGAACATTATACAAGCACTACGTGAAGAAAAGGGATATTCATTAAACAGAATCCTTTACGAATTTCCAAATAGAAATTGGAAAAAAGAACTGTGGCACATTTTTCACAAAAACTTAAGAAACCGGCAGCAGTCAACGGCGTCCGGGAAGTGTCGACCAAAAAGTATTAGAACGCCAGAAAACATTGAAAAAGTAAATGAAATGGTTTTAAGTCAAGAAGAACAACCGGGAACAAGTAAAAGTGAACGTGAAGTTGCGAAAGAAACCGGGATTTCACGTTCATCAGTACAGCGAATAATTCGAAAAGATCTTGGGTTGAAAACATTTAAGAGGGTGAAGGTTACTGCTTTATCGGAGCCTGTGAAAAAGACGTTTCCATCGATGAAAAAATCTATTGCGAAGATTTCGGTCAAACGAGTCTGTGAAAAAATTTGGTTTTCTGATGAGAAACGATTTACGGTCGAAACACCACGAAATACCCAAAATGATCGGGTTCGTGCAGCAGTGGCGACAAAAACTCATGTTGACCCAAACGACTTTTGCGTGAAAAAAAACACTTTTGAGATTCGATAATGGTTTCCTTGCAGCGTCATCTGAGAACAAAACATCCATCATTTTTATTCAGCGAGGCGTTAAATTAACTCAATTTACTACTGTAATGACATTTTGTCTCCAATGTTGTCAGAGATCAAGGAGACGAGCACTGATTTTGTGTTCATGCAAGATGGAGCCCCATCTCATACAGCCAAGGAAACAATAACATTTCTCAATAATAATTGTCCTGGTTTTATCGAACCAAATAATTGGCCACCATGCAGCCCAGATCTAAACCCCATTGATACTTTGTGGTCTGCCTTAGAGAGAGAAGTCTACCATGGTCAGAAAATCCGTGATGTGAACCATCTTCGTGAACGAATCAGGCTGCATGGGAAAATCTCTCACAAGTGACGATCTAAAAGGCAATTTCAAAATGGAGGGCGAGATTACAGGCTGTGGTTGACCATAATGGAGGGCAGATTGAGCCATTTATTGAAAATTAGGTTTAACTTAAAACCACAGAACTTCGTTTAAAGACTGTAAATTAGAAGATAATTAATTAGAAAAAATAAAAGGAATAATATA
Source organism: Bathynomus jamesi (assembly GCA_023014485.1). Lineage (NCBI taxonomy): Eukaryota > Metazoa > Arthropoda > Malacostraca > Isopoda > Cirolanidae > Bathynomus > Bathynomus jamesi. The sequence continues at coordinate 462,918 of JAJOZX010002422.1, read as the reverse complement.
AATGCGCAACTTGTTTTTGTATATTTGTTTTGGAAGCCAATTTTAGGCATTATATGGGCTTATAACCATCAAGCCATAGAATACGTATTTAAAGAGAAAAGAATTATCTTTCATTTGGTTGTTTTTTTAAGTCCCTAGCTGCAATGGTTATTGAGATATCACTTCTGAAATTGGTGCCATTTTTTTGGGCCACCCTGTATATATATATATATATATATATATATATATATATATATATATATATATATATATATATACTAGAATGCTCGCTCCGCCTTGCGCAGCAAAAACTCCCGAACACAACCTAGGAAAAAACTGGGAGGCGCCAGGGTGTTACTAAAACCTTACTGGTTCTCCCTTAATATGTATGCTAATTTGGTGCATATTACCCAAGATGTGTATCAACGAACAAACAGATATCATCATCCCCCTTTATATATATATATATATATATATATTACATCTATTCCAATTACACACAACGTATCTACTCTGTACACAGGTACATCTGTACTGTACAAAGTGTACATGTTTATACACAACCCCAAATGTATATCAGATTACCTATAAATTCACATACAAAATCTGACAAGTTGATTCCTTGGAAGTTTGAAACTTTTCTCTGACTTTTGACAATATTGACGTGTGTGTATATATATATGTATGTATATATATATATATATATATATATATATATATATATATATATATATATATATGATGAATAAAACCACGAAGGAAAGGAAACACAAAATGGTGCTCAAGCGCTTTCGTCTAATGACATCCTCAGGAACACTGAAGTACATAAAAAGGTTAAGCCTATATATAGGTTACAGAAAGAAAAAAAATAAAAATAAATAACATACATACACACACACACACATACATATATATATATATATACATACATATCTATATATACAAATACATACATACATACATACATACATATATATACAATAAACAGAGAAGTAAAATAATAAAAAATTAAAAATTAAAACCTTAAAGGATTAACACATGTTAAACACATACCGTACATGGAACAAGGAACTCTTCTGGGAATTACATCCACTATAGTTCGAATAAGTAATGATAAATGACAAATACTATAGTTTTTTTCTTTTTCCTGATGGAAAAGACCAACGTGGGCACCGGATTACTCGCAAGATGTATTCGATCCGACGTGAATGCAACGAGTTTCTTACGTATATTGAGGTTCTGAATATAGTAGGCTAGGTGCAAGCTGTAAACCCTAGATCCTGTCCCAAAGCTGGATCCTATCTGCTTTGCAGATAGCTGGTGAGGGAAGCTAGTATATTTTGGGCCTCTTTGCGAGTAACCCGGTGCCCACGTTGGGCTTTCCATCATGAAAAAGAAAACTATAGTATTTGTCATTTATCATTACTTATTCGAACTATAGTGGATGTAATCTCCCAGAGGAGTTCCTTGTTCCATGCACGATCTGTGTTTAACCTATAAGTTTCTCAGGGGACCATTCTGAGTTTGTGTATATATATGTATATACCCTGGTTTTCGCAAGAGTTATGTTCCTCAGACTCATTACGAATAGCGAAATTGCGAATAACGAATAATTTTTTCCCATATAAATAAGTTTTATCGGGGGATGCGTTCCGGTGGCCACTTTTCAGAAGGTAAGATGTTTGGATTCGTTCCCATACGATACATAAAAGCAAGTATAAAACACAAATACAGACCTGTATTAGCATAGTAAGTTATGAATAACGTCAATAATAGAATAAACATACCTATACTGTACTTTTATTTTTCAAACCGCCCCCGACTGGGGTCAAACCACCCCCGACTCGCACTGAAAGTTTCACCACCACTGCTCTCACCTTCACTAACGACTTCCTTCCTCACATTTCGCCACAAAGACCGTACCTTTTCTTGAATAATGACCTGCGATACGGGGATGCTGCGCTGCGTTTGGTAGCAGGCGGAATTGTGAATTATTTTTTCCCTTATCTGGCATTGCGAATAACGGAGCTGGGTTTGCGAATAGCGGAATTTGGTGTCAAAATTATATTATGTATAAGCGAAACAACGAATATCGAAGCTATGAATAACGGTGTGTGTGTGTGTGTATATATATATAATATATATATATATATATATACTTTAAATAATCTTTAATACAGCCGCGTAGATTGAGATGCAGTGTGCATTTGTTTAAATTTAAACACACTTTATTAACTTTTGTTTTTTACCGAGATCAGTACATCGGTACAGTAGATCGGTATTTTATTTTATTTTTCTGGGTATGTTTATTTTTATTTTCCACCGTGATACGCGGCACAAGAACTCAGCGCATTGTTTGACGTGTATTAATCGTGTTTTTAACATTTTTATGTCGGACTGTAAACTCGCCAAATCCTCGTCTTTCTAATTCGAGTGATCAAACGACAGTCACCATCTTGTTCTACTTTTAATGTTAGCCGTTTCACCAGCGTTCCCCTCGGCAGTTCCTCGTTTACGAGGAAATAAACATAATGTTTGTATCACAACCTTTCGGTAACGAGAACATTACTTACGACCACGAACGTATAAACGAAACGAAACACATTGTACACATTGTAATTAATTTGGACTAGTTTAAGAGTAATTTCCTTAAATTTTACGGAGGAGTCAAGGACTTTGAACCATAACTCACTCCGAATAAATAAATGAACAGCGCAAAGTAACGTTCTTGGTCATTGTCGCGGAGAGCGCGGAGGATTTAATTAATTCGAACAAATTTTACAGAATTTACTTATCCTCTGTCACCCGTCAACACCGAATTTTCAGCAAAATTATTCTTAGCCTCCGAGCCCATTCCATAGTCAACTTGGGCGCAAAACGGGGAAATAAACAAATGTTTTTGATGGAGTGTGAGACGGTAATCTAAGGACAAGCCGAAACATCATTAACGAACTACACTTTAACTTTAAGACCACGAGCGAAGAACCTCAACAGTCTCATAGAGAGTATTATGAATATCCGCCACACCCATTTTCACTCCAGACGTCAGGGGAAACAGACTGACTCCATGAAGCCTTCTGTGTCGAATGTAAAGAGTAACTTCGGTAAGGAAAATACTGCAGGTAGTTTTAACTTTGATCGTTATCGGTTTAATCCTGGCAATGTTATTTTTCTGAAGTTGTGAGTAGTATTAATTATATATTACTATAATAATAGTATAGAACGAGGGACATTTCGGTAGGTTGAATCCCTTAACCCACCCTCTTAAATACAGGCCTGCATTTAAGCACTGATCCCATTCCGGTAAACCTTAAACGTGTTACGTTTGAACATATTCTAATGCATGGAAGGCTAAACTATCTTTAGGTAGTTTTGTAGTCGCTTGTATAAATTTTATGGTGATGTCCACTTTACGTCTTATTAACTACTTCGTATGGATTTTCTACAATCCATCATGAAGAATTTAATTCACTTTAAGTATGAGTATGTTGAATATGAAGGAAGGCCTACATCCTATATATATCCTAAACAGAAGCAAACTACAATGATGTTAACGGGATCGATCCAATTTCTTTTCGTTCTTTCTATCTATACATTTATTTTCCAAGAACCTCTCTATTGAAACCCAAATGGAGTGGTTCCTTTAAGTATAATGTCATGGAGGAATGTTTCGAATTCTTCCGAAGTGTTGTTTAAAGACTTACAAACTTGAGCGAGGCTATTTTGTCAAATGTTGTCCCCTCACGGAGGGATTCATTGGCATCTCTTCACTCTCTTCCTTTGTAACTGGAGCGTGCCTTCTTGTCGTATACACTAGCATTGGAACAAACTCCAATAAAAGTCATGCTTCAACCACTAATGACGTTATCTGACGCTTTTCATTACCAGTCAAAAGCACTAGGCAGATATTGTTAAAAAGTTGAATGACTTTCTTTATCGGTTTGTCAGTTTAGTTTTATACATAACTCCATTTAACTAATAAATTGACCAGTTCAGCGCAAAAAGAATTACGAATAACTTTAATATGAGTAAAAGTAGTCAGTTGACTAATGATCTAGCCGCGAGCGACATTTTTTTGTAAACTTCGGTAAATGACTAGGAGTATAGTAATTTATCAAACCTTTATAGAGCTACTAGGAAACTGGCTCCAAAATTTTTCTGTGTGTGAGCAACAGAAACAGGAAACACTTTCATTCTCCATAAGGGACAAGTACACGGGGATAGATGCAGGGATCTTCCACTGATATTTCTCGCCGGAAAAAGATTTTCTCTCCTCTCGTGTGGCACAACACCACGAAGTATGAACGACTCAGTATATCACTTGCTGCATAATCACCTTTCATGGCGGGTTGAAACTTGGCGACATTTAAAGAATTCGCAGACACATACATATGACAATTATCCAATTACAGAAAACACGCTCACACATTTGCCTGCCTTGTTAAAAAACTAGATAAGTATTTTGTAGAAATACATATTTTCTTAATGAACTTAAAAAAAATACATGGCATAGATTAGGTGATGTAAAGCTGCGTTTCTGCCATCACTTATTTTTTTTCCTTTCCTTCTTTTGGGTGGCTCGGTGCATGTTAAGGGTGAGGGCGGGACATAATGCGGAAAATCTGATTTCCGTTCTCAATTCCTGTTTCAACCCCTTTCCTCTAGAAACATTTCATTACCTTGGCAGCGTGATGGCTTTGCGTGTACATGGGTGTACAGTAGACATGGATGACATTTTCCTCTCTCAATCCTTTTGGGATTAGCCTGGAGTTAGCCATGGGGTCTTTTTTGGCCCGATACCACCTTGGTAAATAGAGCTTTAAATATTTTGTATTGAATCAAAACCATATGTTCGAGGTTTTTGTGACGATACCAAGTTGTTGATGTACAATTAGCACAAATTTATTATGTTAATTTATACAACCATACTCTCTAGTGTACAATTTCTGTGTGCGCATAACGTAATTGTCGACCTAGTTTATATATTTTTCTCTTTCCCGTAAAATTTCCTCGGCTACTTTCCAAGGTCAAGGTATTTTCTTCAACCTTTTCCGTACCCGCCTCTGGCGGGAAGGGAGCGGAGGGTGGGGAGAGCCTTATGCTCTTCTATCCAGTTTTCTACTACTGCTAGAATAGTTAAAAGTGAACTAGTTTAATAACGGGAACTTCTCCGAGTGGACTGAAAGGTCTTTGACGCTTCCTCTCGTTCTCGTAACTCCTGTAACTTTTGAAATAAAATGAGAATTGTATTGATCCAAATTAAATCATGTCATTGTAAATTGAAAAAATTTATTTATTTCATTATTATTAATAAAGGTTATTCTATTCTATTCTATTCTATATTATTCTATATACACAAATGAATCACTTCATGAAAAAAAAAAGAAAATTTTGATAAACTAGTAAAACTAAAAAAAAATACCTGATATATTCCTCTTATGTACGAAACAAGATAATAACTAGTGGTGCACCGATTAATCGGTATCGTCACCTTTCATGCCGATTAATCGGCCATGCAAGGTATTTTCCTAATATCGGCATGGCCGATTAATCGGCATGCCAGGTGCCGATACCGATTAATCGGTGCACCACTAAATTAATAACATAAGCTCGTAAATTCCAGAAAGGACAAAAAGTGTCCATTCTTACTCAGTTTGAATTTGACAACTTCCGACGGCATTTGCAGATAGAAGTCACATTAACATAACTCGCACGATAGGTAAAACACTACCTTTACTAATGCAAATAATAAATTAAAAAATGTAATTTTTTAACTTTAGTCTGTTTTGTAATTTTATAATTTATTATCTTTTCGAATTTTATAATTTTGCAATTTTATAATTTTATAATTTTATTATAGATAAATTTATAGTATTTATAATATTAATATTTATATCAATATTCATATTTATGCATTAATATTTGTAATATTAGGTTATTGTTTAAAAACAACCGATTTTTTAATTTTTTCGCATCTTTTAATATATACTCTTTTATATTTCTGCCTATTTTTAATTTTTTATGGTAATTTTGTAGTTTGACCTCGCAAATTCGTCCAGGAAATTTAACGTCACCAATTACTGAATTAAAAATATCAATAAAATTGATTGTAGAGGTCGTTTTAGATATGTCATGTTAGGTTAGGTTAGGTTAGGTTAGGTGTACTTGTAAGTTGTGTTTAAATGTAGCAAATTAGGTAGGCGCAAATTAATTTTTGTTCTTATTTTTATTGTACAGGTCGTTTTCAACATGGCAGTACACCTAACCTAACCTAAGCTAACCTAACCTGACATATTTAAAACGCCCTCTAAAATCAGTTTTATTTGTATTTTTTTTATTTCAGTAGTTTGCGACGTTAAATTTCCTGAGCGAATTTGCGACGTCAAACTACAAAATTAACATAAAAATTAAATTAGGTTAGGTTAGGTGTACTTTTAAGTTGTGTTTAAATGTCGCAAATTAGGTAGGCGCAAATTAATTTTGATTTTATTTTTATTGTAGAGGTCGTTTTAAACATTGCACGTTAGGTGAGGTATACTGCCATGTTGAAAACGACCTCTACAATAAAAATAAAAATAAAATTAATTTAAGACGTTTAAACACAACTTAAAAGTACACCTACATCTACCTAATTTGCGACGTTAAACTACAAGATTACCCTTTTATTATGGTGCGTACGGTATTAATCTAATCCATAAATCATTATCAAGTTATCAACACTTTAAATATTTTCGGTGCTGTAATTAATGAATCTGTAAAATTGATGAACAGTCAGCAAACAACTTTTTAGGTATCATCTGACTCAATGTTTCATACCACGCCCAAGAGTGGGAAAGCGGAGAGTGAGAATTTCAAAGGAGACATTTTCAAAACGATCTATTCCCAATTCATGCCATTCTCATTCACGGCTTTCCCACTTTGGTCCAGGTTAGGTTAAGTTAGGTTTGGCTAGGTTAGGTTAAATTAAGTTAGGAAATATTAGCCATTCCCATTTGGAGCCTTTACCGCGAATGGGAATGGAGTGACAGTGTTTCTGAAATGTGGACTTTCACTTTGTGCATTCTCATTCGCGGATCAAGGATGGAAATGGGAATGACATTGAGTGGGAAGTAACATTTTAAGCAAAAATATAATAGAAGAAAATTGTCTTTCCTAAATTTAAACGTTCGAAGTCTCCAAATCCACTTTGACTAAATGATAGGTTACCTAAAATTACCATACAACACAAATTCATGTGCATTATATTAACTGAAACTTGGTTACTTTGTGTGTGTGTGTGTGTGTGCTCGATCGACGGTTCAGGATCGACCTGCGGTCGACCTCTCTGCAGCATCCCGCCTCATTTGCGGGATTTGGTGAAGGAGGGAATTGCTGTTTGATCTCCTACTGCCCTAGTAGCCAGCTAGGCATGGCTGGTCAAGAACTTTGCACAGGAATCTGTCCAGCTGGTTATATGATAATAATAATAATATATAAAATCCTAGGGTATACAAGTAACTGTACTTGTGATACGCGGATTATCATTGAAGCAATTGCGGCTGAAGCCTCAGGGCCCCATGCTTGAGGGGGCCCCCACTCAACTGAGTTTCCATGATATAATTCGAGATTTCGCAAACTTCTTTGATTAAATATGACAGAGTACACAAACTGACAAATTCCCTGTTTTATTTTATGTTTTAAAGGCCCTAAAGTAAAGTTTGTTTAATACTGTTTGGTTTGGCAAATGGCAAAATACACTGTGTTAAGGTTCTTTTAAGTTTGTTTCTCACTTAGCCTGAGCACCGTACATATAATGCGTGTAAATGTACTATGTACTGTACATGTACGTGCATTGTTAATAAAAATCTATAGAAAAGGGCCTCCAAAATAAAATTAGCCTCAGGCCCAAGTACAGTTAATCCGCCCCTGCATATATGCAGGAGTAACAATAGCGGTGTTACAAACTGCAAGAGTAAATGTACTGAAGAATTAACAAACATAAACAATAGTTCAGAAACTCCTGCAATTGAAATAAATATTAATGACATCCACTCTTTAAGTTCAGACTTCTACCAACGACTATCGGTACTGCACCAGTTTTTATCATATAATAAATATCGATAAATTTTTTATCTTTAATCATATCAGTTGCAGGAGACTTAAATAATGACCTCAGTTCGAACATTCAAATAATAATGCAAGCTTCCTTCACATCATGACTACGGGTGGCTTTAACCACCACTGGGGTGTGACGTACCTCATTTCAGAAAATGACTGAAAATTTAATATTTATATACTGAAAATGTGTATCCTTGCCGAAAACTTTAGTTCAAATTAAAAAAAAAAGCTATATAAAAATGTTCTCCACAATTTGAACAATAAGATTTTTCGGCTTAAGCCGATTAAGTATAATTATTTATTACAAGATCTGAAGCTCCACCCACTTTTCGCTAGCTTTTTCTTCTTAAAGTAAATTGCGAGCAAAAAAACGTGAACTTAAATTATATTTTAATATTTATTATCATATAGTTTAATACTTAATTAAATATATGGACGTTTTCCAGTTTATGTACCGTTTTCTACAATGTTGGCTTTTATGTAACTTTCTAGTGTTTCTTTGCTTCTGTTAGGCACAGCATAGAGTAAAACAGAAGGTTAGGTTAGGTTAGGTTAGGTTAGGTTATCAAGAACTTACCTCTCTTAAAAAGTTGTTATAATCGACGGCGGTTGTATGACCAATCAAAAATAAATTATATGAAAAACGGTACACAAACTGGAAAAGGTCCAAATATATGATCAGTTAATAAATTAAGTATATAGTTTTGTATTTTTTTTGAAGATTAATGTGATAATATCCAGTTTCCTTTAATATACTTCTGAATCACGCGATTATGTCCTTGTGCAAAGCTTAGTTCTCATTCCATACACCAGGTGGAGAGTACCTAATATTAATTTGACGGAATAACGCGATACATATTGGAAAATATGGTGTTATATATATATATATATATATATATATATATATATATATATATATATATAATCTTTGAAGTGGGGAAAACTTTCTTTACCCAAACTTTTGGATCTTTTCAGCTTGGCGTACTGCGGATTTTCGAACTGAAAATTTGTGTACTAATAAATGTTTATATTTTAATAACGAAAATGACATTATTTTCCTGGAGAAATATGCGAAACATACGAAAAAAATTGCATTTATATGCGCACTAGTTTGCATGGCGTATGACCGTTATCTAGTTTATACTGCTCATGACGCCCGGATACGAAGTTGCTGTGTGGCCCCCGGTTAGGTCAGTTGAATGGCCGGTTAGGTTAACTGTACCCCCTTGACGATTGGTTAGGTTAAGTCGTGATATTTCGTTAAAACTAACTAAAATATCATGACTTAACCTAACAATCGTCAAGGGCGTACATTTGACCTAACCAGCCATTCAGTTGACCTAACAGGGCACTCAATTGACCTAACCTGGCGCTCAATTGACCTAACCGGGCATTCAGTGACCGGGGGCAACTCACAAGTAGATAGATCACAGCACTGCATTATCACATGCTCACACTACAACCGTAATATTCAGACTAAACTAGGTCTAAGCAGGCAACAAATAAACATTAATAACAACAACAAAAATTACTGTTTATGCGAGTTCGTATGGAGAAAAGCGTATGCAAATGAAGATTTATTGGATCACCTGAAGATCAGGGCCCCCATCCTTCTTTAGTTAGTTTTATAAGGCTAACTAACGAAAATATCACGACTTAACCTAACCAATCGTCAAGGGCGTACAGTTGACCTAACGATTGGTTCGGTTAAGTCGTGATATTTTCGTTAGTTAGCCTTATAAGGCTAACTAAAAAAGGCTGGGAGCCCTGATCTTCAGATGATCCCATTTATTTATTAAAATATTATTAAATATTGCAAATTTTAGTAAATAAAGGATATTATCCGCGTTTTATTTGTAAAACCCATTACATAACACTCATAATTTAGATAACGGTCATTCGCCGCCATGCAAACTAGTGCGCATATAAATGCAATTTTTTTCGTATGTTGCGCATATTTCTCCAGAAAATAATGTCATTTTCGTTATTAGGATATAAAAATTTATTAGTATACAAATTTTCAGTTCGAAAATCCGCGGTACGCCAAACTGAAAAGAACCAAACTTTTAATGACATATACAGGGTGTCCGAGAATTATCTGTACAATTTTTGGCTGTTATTAAAAGTCAACCATGAAGTGTAGAAATTCCAGTGTTGTCTCATTTTACAGAGAATCTCATTAAGTTTTTTCTGATACCAAGTTTTGACAAGTTTTTTAGAAATTCCAGTGTGTCCGAAAATTATCTGTACAATTTCATCTTTTAATAAAATTCTTGATAACACACGTAAAATTCTTAAACAAGATTATTTAGAATCTGTATTTTCAAAAGTTTCTTTTATTAAAGTAACGTTGTTACAAACATTCGATATGTGCACCATCAGTGATTCGCAAAACATCCAATCGATAATCCAAATGTTGCCATGTACGCTGCAGCATATCCACATCAATTCGCTCAATAGCAGCTGTGATTCTTGCTTTTAAATCATCAATGTCTGTCACCCGCGTACAAAAAAGAAGAAATTGTCAAAACTTGTTATCAGAAAAAACTTAATGAGTTTCTCTGTAAAATGAAACAACACTGGAATTTCTACACTTCATGGTTGACTTTTAATAACAGCCAAACATTGTACAGATAATTCTCGGACACCCGGTATATGTCTTACTTTATGTAAAAGGAAATGAGCTTATCGCAGTGTTAATAACTATATAGTTTATGAGGGTTTGAACGACGGTTCAGGATCGACCTGCAGTTGACCCTCTACAGCATCCCGCTTTATATATACACACCCATATTATAAGTAATATTACTTTAAAAATAAAAGAATGGGAAGTATGAAACTATTTTAGGTACTTTCCTGTTATCCCGGACCCCAGACTTTTTGTCAGTTGCCAGACTTCAATTTTGACAGAATATTTTCGTTAAAACTAACGAAAATATCACGACTTAACCTAATCTTACCAACTAATTAGGTTAATTGAATGCCCATTTAGGTAAACTGTACGCCTTGATAATTGGTTAGGTTAAGTCGTGATATTTTCGTTAGTTTTAACGAAAATATTCTGTGTCAAAATTGAAGTCTGGCAACTGGAAAAAAGTCTGGGGTCCGAGATAACAGGAACACCCGAGTTAGTTGTTTAAGGGTTACATAAACTATTAAAAACCAACAAGACTTCACACCGATATTAGAAGTTCGATCTAGAGCAAATCTGGTTACGGACCAGGTAAAATTTTATCTCAGGTAAAATTTTATTAAATATCACAGATCACTTGCTTTCGTGCTATGTTAATCATCCATTTGCACCCTCAAGAATTACAGAAGTTGACTATAGAATCTATAGTCAACTTTTGTAGATCTTACGACTATGATAATAAGTTAAAATTCCTTATAGAAATAATATATTTTGACTGGTCTGGAATAACTGAAAATAACCATGACATTGGAACAAAATTCAAACATTTTCGAGGATATTAACGGGTAATACGGTCATATGACGGACAGGACCTACAGCTTTACGTGGAATCCAAACCACGGGTCGCTGCATAATCTGGACACAGAAGATTGTCTCCCATCCAACTACTCTCCGACCAATGTCGCTTAACTTCGCTGATCGACGGGAAGTGGTGTTATAATACTGATCACGCGACGTAGCCCCGACGTTAATGGGTATATTCAACGCAGATTTTCCCGTCAAATTAAAGCTAATAGCTAAAATAAAATACAATAACTTTTGGATTACCCAAGCATTCGTTGTATTAAACGCAACCATACTTTTTTAAAAAATTTGGAATAGTACTTTATCATTGAACATAAAATAAAAGCTTTTGTAAGAGACTTAATGCAGTCATTAAAAGAGCGAAATCGAATTACTATTGTTCAAAAATTAATTAAAAAAATCCAATTCCACAGAACTCTGGAGAATTCTAAAGGATTTAATCAGCACAAAATAAAAGAAAGGAAAAACAAATCCTTTGCCTTCGATCGCGCAAGGCGAAATTCTTAGTGATCCCGAAAGAAAAAGGAAAATTTATTAAACAATTTCTTTGCAAATATCGGCTCCAATACAGCCACCTCGATATCCAAGTACTAACCCTCATTACCAAAATACATGCACAATCCACCCGAAACTCAGTTTTTCTTTAACCCAGTCCTACCAAACGACACCTTTTTAGCAATAAAAAATGTGAAAAATAGATTTTGTCGTCAGTTCGAGCCCAGTTAAAATATACAAATTAGTTATGCCCTATATTCAAGTCAGGTAACTCTAATACTCCATCCAGTTATCGTTCCATTTCCATATTGCCAAATTCAACTAAAATATCCGAAAAAATTCGTTTACAAAAGCTTACTAAACTCCTAATGGAATACGATTTTTAACTAAAACCCAATTTAGACTTAGAAGTTGGCATACAACGGAAGTTGCCATAAACATACTATTAAAAAATGTCTATTAGAACCTAAACAGCAAAAAACACATTCAATTGGTTTGTCTTGACTTGTCAAAAGCATTTCATACAATTTCACTTGAAATTTTATTGAATAAATTTGACATTTATGAAATAACAAGAAATACTCGTATGTTTCATTCGTTAAAATCGTATTTGAATGCACTCTAAATAGTAATAGACATTTCGTTAAACATTTCATTGTCCCATTTCTTGTAAATTTTGAAATGTCTAAGCCTTGGATATTTCACATTAGCTAAACATTCCGTTAGACATTTAATCACTTGCAATGTCTAAATTATTTAAACAATTAAAAAGACTAATCTGAAATGTCTAAATTTTTTAAACAATTGAAAATTTGACTAAGCTGAAATGTCTAATGAAATGTTGGATCAATCCCAGAATAGGCACCTGAAATCATTTTTAGGTGCTTAATCTGGGATTGAGGCAAAACACAGGTGCTTAATCTGGGATTGAGGAGAAAAAAATATAAACAGTTTTTAGAGATATAATTTCATTGTTTTTATCAATATTTGAAAAAATCAACTCTAACCTAACCTAACCTAACCTAACCTAATCTTTTGCTATATCTTCTGCTTTTTTGGTTAGTTTTGCTATTCTTACCAGTTTGATTTTACCTGATTTTCACATTTAATATTTTAATCAATAATCAAAACCATGAGAGGATGTCGTCGTGAATTATTAGAAACATATCTACGTATACCAATACCAATTTATGTGGCAAGATAGATTTGCTTCAGATGGATTCAGAAACATTCGGGTTCATATTGCAGGAATTTATAATATCTAAAATTTTTCTTTATTCATTAAACCACTTTAAACCTTTTATAACTTTGCCTTTATTACATTTGTAATAAACTTTGTATAAACAATAAATTTTGTAATCATCAGGTTTTTTTTATTTAATTCCTTGCAAGGTGCCTATTCTGGGATTGAGGTTGAACGCAGGTGCTTCATCTGGGATTGAGGTACATCAGGTGCCTATTCTGGGATTGACCCGAGATGTTTAATGAATTGTTTAACATTGAATTAATACATGAAAGTATAAAAAGTAAGTTTAAGTTCATATGAAAATAATTGCTTTACAGTATTACTCTTAGAACCGTTTAACTTATCAATTCGTCATTTCTTTTTGTAATTTTTTTTTCAAATATAGGCTATCGAACTTAAAGATTGAATCAAGGGTAGGCTTATTGTATATCAAGAGGTCTAGCTCTAAGGTTAGGCTCAGGGTCTCAAACCAGTTCTTAATCTTGAAAGATGTTACTAGCCTAACCTAGCCTAATAAATAAAATTAATAAATGCATAAAAGACATTTACAAGACCTAAGTCTAAATGGAATAAATGAATAAATGCACAAATATAATAATTGCTTTCTCTTCTTTTCGAGATAACCTATAGGCTAAGTACGAACACTAAATAATGTGCGTCACAATTTCAATATATTTTTAACTACAATGCACATGCGTTTTGGCACAAACAGTAGATTACTAGCTTAATGTACGAATGAAATGTTTACTCTCCACGCCTTCATATACTTGAAACATTTAAGCACAGTTAAGATATTTGAAATATCTAGTAAACATTTGAAAATAGATATTATTTATTTGAGAAAGCTAAGTTCATTATGAGAAGTCGAGAAGACGTTTCGCATATATATATAACCAAACGTCTAGTACCGTTTAGAGTGCATTGCCTAATGTCTAAATTGGGTTTTGAAATATTTATATCTTACATTTTCATACAATTTTTATAATTTTATTTTAAATGTAGGCATAAAATTATATATTTATCCTTGCAGATAATGTTTTTAACTTTATTTGCATCAATTGCATGTGAAAATGTTTGCCAAGAACTTGATGTTCTGATTTCAACATCAGGAAGTAAAACTTCGAATAATTGCACTGCCCAACAAAAAAAATAATTTTTGCAGGTGATTTAATTCTAAGACTTGTTTCTGGATAATATTGATGTGCTGATTTCAAAAATCACCTTAGATTTTGTCCATCACATCAGGTTTTCGTGCAATGCAATATGCATATTTTGGGTGATCCATGAAGGACGCTTATCAAAATTGATGATTTTTGAGACCTGTTAACAGCTGTTTTGCTGTTAAAATTTTATCTGTGGAATACACAAATCTGTGCATTAAATCTAAAGGTCATGTACAACATATTAAAATCTTGGGTATCTGTGATTTCCCCAGGTGTGAGCGTGACGTCATGATCTGAGAGAGATTTCCCATTGGCGGAGTGAGAGCAGCCGGTTCCGTTAGTGACGTCAGTCTCTCCTGGTTGGATACAGCTGCAAAGTGTGTGACGTCATCGCCTGCTCGCCACATGATTGGGAGCGGCACAGAGTTACATGTGGGCAGCATTCAGTGATCCAATACTGCGGCAGTTATTTGCGATCAGTGGTGAGTGAAGGGTGCGTTGCAGCTCATCATCATCATCATGTCTGCTGTTCGAAGAAAGTGTTCAAACAGCCCAGATGTTTTCTGCTATATTTGTGGATGCTTTAGTTACTAAAGCAGAGGATGAACATTACTGATTTTGTAAAAAAGGCATACCTGGCCTATTTTAAAGTTAAACTTGGAGATCAGGATAAGTCGTGGGCTCCTCACACTGTTTGCAAAACTTGTGTGGAACATTTACGACAATGGACAAATGGAAACAGAAAAGGTTTGAAGTTTGGCATTCCTATGGTATGGCGAGAGCCCAAAAATCATTCAGATGATTGCTACTTTTGCCTTGTGAAGACTTCTGGCTTCAACGCAAAGAATAAACACCATCTAAAGTATCCTAACCTAGATTCAGCAATCAGACCAGTTTCTCACTCAGATGAAATTCCTGTTCCAATTTTCACGGACCTTCCAACACTCACTGAAGATATGGAATTACCTGATGAGATCGAACGTGATATCACTGATGATGATTTTGAACAGCCTTCTTCATCAACGACACCTCAGCGATTTAATCAACTTGAGTTGAATGATTTAATTCGTGATCTCAGCCTTTCAAAAGAGTCATCAGAATTATTAGCTTCAAGATTGCACGAGAAAAATCTACTTCATCCTGGAACAAAAATAACATCTTATCGCAATAGGGAAAGAGAATTGTTGCAATATTTTGGTGCAGAGAAGGATTTGGTTTACTGCCATAATGTAGAAGGACTTTTGAATGCAATGGGTGTAACCCACTATAGTCCCAATGAGTGGAGATTGTTTATAGACAGTTCAAAAAGAAGTTTAAAGTGTGTCTTGCTTCACAATGGGAATGAATATGGTGCGATTCCTATTGGTCATTCAGTGCATCTAAAAGAAGAATATGAAAACATAAAAATAGTGCTGGAGATGCTAAAATATGATGTTCATAAATGAGTGATTTGTGTTGACCTGAAAATGGTCAACTTTCTTCTTGGCCAACAAAGTGGCTACACAAAGTATCCACGTTTCTTGTGCTTATGGGATAGTCGCGCCAAAGCTGAACATTGGGTAAAGGAAAAGTGGCCACTAAGGCAAAATTTAAATGTAGGAGATAAAAATATTGTAAACGAGCCATTGGTGGATCGAGAAAAGATCATTTTTCCACCACTCCACATCAAACTTGGGCTTATGAAGCAGTTTGTAAAAGCTTTGAATAAAGAAGGTGATTGCTTTAATTACATATGTGCAGCCTTTCCAGGTCTTAGTGATGAGAAGCTTAAAGCTGGTATATTCGATGGTCCCCAGATAAGAAAACTGATGAAAGATCCGCAGTTCAGTAACTCAATGACCGAAACGGAGGCAAGAGCTTGGAATGCTTTTGTGGCAGTAGTTAAGAACTTCCTAGGAAACAAAAAGTCTGAAAATTATAAAGATCTTGTAAAGGATTTACTTGTAAACTTTCAGCAGTTGGGTTGCAACATGAGCATTAAAGTTCACTATCTCAACAGTCATCTGGATAAATTTCCAGAAAATCTTGGTGATGTTAGTGAAGAGCAAGGTGAAAGGTTCCACCAAGATATCAAAGTGATGGAAGAACGATACCAAGGAAGATGGGATACCCATATGATGGCTGACTACTACTGCTGGAGCCTGCAAAGAGATTGTCTTGACATCTCTCATTCTAGGAAGTCCTATAAGAGAAAATTTATCAGCACTGAAAAGTAAGAAAACAAGAAAAAGACAATGTTAAGAAAACTGGTCCCGTGCTTGCTTTAATATGGATTCATTTTTTGCTTATTTAAACACTTTTAATCACTTTATGTGTCAATATTACCATTGTATATTAAAGTTCACTCCCTGCACAATTGTTTACTTTTCCATGCTGATTCTGAGTATGTAAAAACTTATTTTTTGAAAAGAAAAAAAATTGGGCATAACCCTGCCAAAATGCGATATCTCCAAAATATCCGTATTTGATTGCTCGAAAACCTGACGTGATAGGCAAAAACTAAGGTGATTTTTTTAAATCAGCACACCAAAATTACCTAAAAACAGGTGTTAGAATTAAATCAGCAAAATTGGTGTTGGGCAGTGTTGTCTAGGAAGCAAATAATCACGCACTGCACTGATTGTATGTAATATATAATACTATAAGATTGTGCATGCACATCACAGAAATGATGCAAATTAGAAGGCAGGCATCACACTTGATTCCATAAATCAGATATGACCAATGGAAAATAATGAGAATCATAGAACGTGATTCTTTAATTGTATGTATTCTGTAACGTTAATGATGCATATCATTAGTCAGGAGACAGTGAGTGCTGGAACTCCCGTTTCTCCTGTCACTGTCCTCCTTAGCTGATCTTTTTCCGTGTCTTATCTATTCCGTGAGCAGTCCAGCATGCTCTTAAATACACGCTTCTCCCTCTATTCCTCACTCTGCACGTACATGCATCTTACACACTACACAATCTTTTCAAAATTTTATATTAAAAAAAAATGGCATCATCGAGCCTTGGGTCTTGGGAGACATTGTTTTTGGCTCTCTCCTTCTGCGGTGGAGTTACTTTTCCGGGCGCTCTCCCTTAGTTCCTTCCTTCCTACATAAAAAAAAAAAATCTAAGTGAACACACGCAAAACTTCTGAAAACAGATTATGAATAATGACATACTGAGTCAGTTCTAACGCTGGTTTCATTATTGAGGAAGTAAATATACTAATTATTTTAAAGAACGATTTTGGAATTACAAACAACCAATAAACATTTCAGTTTTAGATACCAATAATTCCTTAATGACATTCCCAAAAATTTCATTACTGGGAAAATTGCAAAAACTTGAAATTTCGTCATAAAATTTCGCCCTAATCAGCCAGATAAAATTTCGTTTTTATTTTACAGTTAATAATAACCTAATCTGGTTCGTGAAAGGAAAACCAACAAAGAAATTTAATTTGATCGAGTGTCTTTTGTGTCTAAACAAGAAAAACCTTCGCTCAGAATCACTTTCCAATAAGCCTACTAATTGTTCCTTGTCATTAATGAATAGATTGTTATACATTCAATTAAAGGTCGTGGAGAATCTACTTAATGGGATTGAAAAGGGCCTCATTGTTGAATGTTAAAAGGCTTTGCGAAATATTTTAGGTTCGATAAAAGTGGAAAAAATTAAGCTTCGGGGATTTAATTGGTTCCAATAATTGCCCTTCTTTGTTCCGTTTTACGAGTATAATTAAGAGTATGAAAAACGTGGTATTATTATAGTATTACACCCATCTAACGTCCAGCAATTATTATATGTTCATTAAGTAGAATTTTTAATTCTAAGACACTTTCCTTCTATAGCGTTTCCGTCGCAAATGCTTCGTTTTCGAGATATAAACATTTTTTTGGTGTGTATCTAGTGTGTTCGTACGTTCGTTTGTGTGTTCGTTTGTGTGACCGTTACATGTCTGCCCAATCACTGCGCTCCATCCATTTCGAATTTGAATTACTTTGCTACCGGAATGGCTTCGTGTGACGCGTGCTCGTTCGATTATTATTACAGCTGTATTGTCGCTTTCTATGAAAATTTAGAAAAAAGTGTTGAGTTTCTGCGTGCTCATGGTGTTCTACCGACAGTAGTGAAGTGTACATATCGTCAAGACCAGAAACTGTGGCGTTGTAGATAGGTTAGGTTTGGTTAGGATAGGTTAGGTTAGGTTAAGTTAGGATAGGTTAGGAAGGTTAGGTCAATTTTGAAAGTGAAATTTGTTTTTCCTATGGTTTTTGATGTATTTTGAACGAATCTGACCTTCAAAACCGTCGGAAATGACTCGTTTTCTGTGATTTTCCCCACCAGGGTCCCCCAGATTGCCGGCTGGGGGGGAGGGGGTTATCTCAAAAACGAGTCATTTCCGACGGTTTTGAAGGTCAGATTCGTTCAAAACAAATCAAAAACCATAGGAAAAACATAAATTTCACCTCCAAAGGAGACGGGTGTAATACTATAAATTTACCAAAAACGTTTTATGCGTACTTAGTGCGTCTTATAATGCAAAGACTCATCAATAATTTTGGCTCTTTATATCTCATTTTTAATAATTATCCATTTAGCGTAATTACGTGTTTGTGGGAAGCTTTCTGCACAGTGGCGTAACTAGGTTTTCGGAGCCCTGGATTAGAAGCAGCTCGGCGGCTTCACGTACTAACGACATCTTTTGAAGTTGTGTAGAGAAACAAGTCTCGAAACGACGCAACTGATCGCCCATACCGGGTGAAATATCTTCCGGATATGCCTCACGCCGCCCTCAATAAGTCCGCTTAACTATTGAATGAAAACGGGAAGACCTCGTGACGTCAGCCGTGACGTCAATGAGGTGTTGGTACCAGTTGCGTAGCTGCAGAGGAGGTTAAATATATACTATACATTATCTAAATTGGACTATCTGTCACAGCTCTACACCACGCGCATGCCTGTGTTTCTTCTTAACATCCACTCTATCTCATATGCATTATTTGCTGTGCTTTCTTGCTCGTGAAGAGGCGCTGAAATAAACTTGCAAACGCCCACGAGTATTATTTTTCTAGATTTTTCGTTAAGTTAAAATAACGTGACCTTTTTTAACTATGTAAAATTTAACTTTTTAATTTATTTTTTAATCTTACAATGATTTAATAACGCATACATACTGAATATCATATAGAAAGAGAATCAGTGAAAAAAATTGTTATGCCTTGTTCAAAACATATTTTTATTCTATTAAGTTTTGAAGAAACAATGACTTTTTAGCATACATAAAAGCGTAATCTTAAGTAAACTATCACGTTTTCCTTTTTTATATTTTGGTTATTTATTATTTAAGTTTTGAATATTAATAATTATAATTAAGTATAACGAAATTACATTGATAATAATTGATAATAATTGATAATAATTGATAATAACTTTACACTGTATTCGATTTCTTGCAAAATAAAACACCTTTAAATAGTGCGTTCGAATAACTTTGTTAAAAATGTCGATACATGAGAAAATAAACCATTTCAAAAGTAAAGCCTTGTCAGACCTAAAGCTTAAAGGTCATACTACTCAGATACAAGTAAATAAAACTATTCTGTAAAAAATTATTGCAATATTGTAAATTATAGTATTGTGATATGATATATCTTAATTGGTAAAAATAAATATTATTATTATTATTATTATTATTATTATTATTATTATTGTTATTATTATTATTATTATATGTTTCTTTTTTTCAGTTCCATTTTAAAGTTAGACAAAATAATGGACTTAATACCCGAGTATGAGAACCATCTAACTATTTTATCTCCTTTTATTACTTATCAGTGACGATCTACAGTATTTGCCACTAAATTCTTTCTCGGTAAAACGTCATGTAAAAGATATTCAAAATTGGCTTAAACCAGAAGCTTCCATAATCCTATTAAGATGAAGAAAATTCTATGGTAATTCATCTCTCTTTGAACCACATAATCTTAAAATCGCGTTCGTGTAAACTTCGGTGGCACAAAATATTTTCAGCTCTGGAAAGCAAAGAGAGAAGGGCGGAGTAATTTTATTTATAGGATTCCGTGATTCTTTCATGTCACATGGGATATACATCTCAAGACTTCCTTGCTTCGGTCCCAAAAGACAAAATGCTCTCTCTCTCTCTCTCTCTCTCTCTAAGTATAAAGAATGGCTACTCTTCAGGTACATTGTTTGTGCATTGCGATAGCAGCATGATGTTCGTTCTTATGTAAATTTAGTAGGAGGTGCTGGTCGGCTCTGGTTACAGAGCATTGGGTGTCGTCATTGTGAGAATGCTCAGGAGTCAAAACCCGGTGAGGAAGTTGAGATTGGTGAATGGTGATGTTCCCTAGTGATTGTCGTAAATGTAGTAACGGGTGCTGGCCGGGTCTGGTATCAGAGCACTAGGAGTCTTCAAATGATCGGTTTTTCTTTTTAAAATTTTTATTTAGTGTTTTCAATAGATGGAAATTCTCGGAAATGAAAGCCTCTGAGTAGCTTTATTAAATTACAGTATCTGGGAAGACACTTCTTTTGCTCCTTCCTTTTTCTCCGTCAGTATAACAGTATAAAGAGAGCTGCTGGCAGGGAGGATTAGTTCGGATAGAGTAGAAATAGTAATGTTCCATTTGCCAATAAATGTAGTAGAAGACATTGGTGGCGTCTGGTCTTAGAGCACTGGGAATTCCCAGATGATACCAGTATTGGTTAAGAAGGGAAGCTTGATGGGATCTCTCGGAAGCCAAAATCCCCGAATAGATTTTTTCAATTTCAGGAATGCTACTTGGGGATACATTGTAGGATTGTTAATACTTTTTAGTTAAATCGCATGATATCTAACTTACCTAAAGAAAGCTTATAGTTTTACATAAAATTGGTGATGTTACTTTTTGCAATAATTGTAGTAGGAGGCGTTGGTTGGGTCTAGTTTTAGAGCACTGAGAGTTCTCAGATAAAATGAGGCCCCAGTTTGATCGCCAAAGAAATTACAATAACAGCAGGTTCTTCGTTGCTCACCCTTTGAGTATGATAAATATTTTACATCGTAAATAAATAGAGGTTCGTGTATGATTGGCGAATTCAGCCAATACAGAAAACAAAAGAATTAAGCTGAACTCAAATGTTTTGTAATTAGAGGTTTAAATAAGTTCTATCGAATCACGAGAGGCTAAAGGTTGTTCGCAAACATATTTCATTGTTCCGAAATACTCTCTGATCCCTCCATGACCTCGTCTGTGAACTACGGATTGTCCACTGCCAAAGGGAAACAAGTTATTAACGAAGAAGTCTTACAGATTAGTTCGGCTACCTATGCAAACTGTTTCATTAAGTTTCAATTATTGCACAAACAATAACGTTATATTGATGAACTGAATACCATTCCATTTTATATTATATATAGGGTGTGTCAAAGTCTGGAAACATAGGAACTATGCTTTTCAATGCAAATACACACACACACACACACACACACACACACACACACACACACACACACACACACACATATATATATATATATATATATATATATATATATATATTTGCACTGAAAAGCATAGTCCCTATGTTTCCAGACTTTTGACTCACCCTGTGTGTGTGTGTATATATGTTATATATATGGGATGAATTTCATACTTAAACATGTGAAATAAATGAATGATGCAAACTCCCAAGGAAAGAGAAAAAATTATTCCAAGGCCTTTAAAGCGTGTATTGAACAGTACACCTCGTCAGGGAATTTCATGAAAATACGCAAAAATATTGCTTATTTCATAAAATTGGCAGTTCACTTACCAAATTCATGAAATAACCAGTTATTGCTTATTTCATGAAATACGCAATTTCAACTTACACATCAGCTTTGTCCTCTAGTAGCTGGGACATCAGCCACAGCTGTAGCATATCGCGGTAAATGATACCGTCAATTGTTTGTTCAGCAAAGAGGAATGGACCGTACACTGTCTCAGCGGTTAGAGCACAAAACACGTTAACTTTAGGGCTATCTCTGATGTGTTCAATATTACAAATAAAAATTCTCTGAAATATTCTTTATTTGTATATTTTGTTCTTTGCTGTAGCTTTGTTAGTTTTTCATAATAAATGTTGGATCACCTGAAGATCCGTCACCCCAGCCTTTTATAGTTAGCTTTATAAGGCTAACTAACGAAAATATCACGACTTAACCAAACCAATCGTTAGGTCAACTGTACGCCCTTGACGACTGGTTAGGTTAGGTCGTGATATTTTCGTTAGTTAGCCTTATAAAGCTAATTAAAAAAGGCTGGGGTGACAGATCTTCAAGTGATCCTAAATGTTTAAAATCGGGAAGATCATATGTAATCATCTGGTATAATGAAAAAAAATGGCGTCAGAGTTCATTCACACCATTCGTACTTATCTCGTGTATTCTATTACGCATTAGAGGATAGTGAAAAATAAAGGATAGTATGAAACACTAGACTACTTAGTTTAATCTACACCGTGTATTTAGTAACATTCCTGAAAATGCAAGCAACAAGCGTAATCTCCTCTAGTACATACCTTTTTTCTATGGATAAATCGGCAGTTTTGCTACATTTTTATATAGTCGCTCATACTTAAATTATTAGGCTGCAAAATATTTCAAAAACAACCTCAGTGAAGACCTATTTGCATTACTGCCTTAATTGTAATGTTTACCAAATTATGGAAAACTGTTAAAAATAGTGCAAAATGTTCACTTTCAGTCGAATCAACAAAGGCTTCATGAAATCTTCGTGCGCTTCGATGCGCTAACACTCGAGTTGGTGCAAAGTTAACATTTTTAAAACTGCAATTTTTTCACTGAGAATCATCATTAGAGTAATGTAAACCCTGTAAGAGATGTTATAGGCTAAATCCATATCACACGGCCGTTTGTTGGCGTTTTTTCACCGCTGAATCGTGCCTATATTAATCGGCAACAAACAGGGTTTGAAAAATTTACAGATCTTGTCGCTGAATAGCGATTAATAGATTCAGTACATTTTCAAACCACGATTGTTGCCGATTAATGTGCAACAGATTTTATCAGCTTCAAACGGAGCATGATTCAGCGGTGAAAACGGCAACGAACGGCCTTGTGATATGGATTTAAATTAGCTGGACTGATGATACAACCCAAGTCCCAAAATTAAAACCTAAACTAAGCCTACTGAAACTCCTGTTTTTGTCTAAGCCTTATTTTACGAGTAAGTCCAACTATTTGTTCGTTGCCTGAAAAGCTGTCATGCTTCCTAAAGGCATATTCAGATAAGAATGCTGTAATTAAACTACTTGTCACTAAAAAACACAAAATGAAACGTTAATGCCAACATTGTGTAAACTTATATGGATGTAATGTATAGCTTATGTAATGCGTTCTTTCTGGATAAAGATTATTATTATTATTATTATTGTTAAAAGACCATAATACTATTGTCCTATAAAGTATTCTTGCGAAAATGTTGATCTCAACTTTAGACTGTACACAGTGTACAGTGCATGGCCCTCACACACACAGTCAGTAGAGAGGTGTGTAAGGATGACAACTGAAGCCGCACAACATGTTTACTCACAAGAGAGGAGGGAGGCGTACATCAGTGGCCAGGTGGCCAGTAGGGAGCTCATGTCCAGGAACAAGAGCAAGGCAGACATGGCATCCTTGGCAAAGTTCAAGAAACCTATCTATATTTCTAAGTTTTAATAGTGAAATACAATCAAAATGTCTTTAATTGTATGTAATGTATGTAAAATGTAGTTATATACAATAAAAAAAATACTTGCAAAAATTGCTGATTTTTCGTAAACTTCAACTTCAAATATAAGTAGCTAGGAGTGGTCAAATCTGGATTATAAAGCCATATTTCGATTTAGCACATAAAAATGCATCATTTGATCACTAGTAGTCTTTGAAAATCTAAAGATTTCACTTTGCTCCCTAAAATTGACACACCCTACTGTACAGGCGAATCAAATCATCATGCATAGCGGGGTCCAATTGGACCCCATTATGCATTCCAGGGTTAACAAACGGTTATATCAGTATCGACACAGCCTGATGATAGAGAAATGATAAGAATATTTCTTTTATGAAACATTGCAATTCTTCGGATCACTATATGAACTTCTTCATCTCTGGAAGAAAGAATTTTAGATTGTAGGATCTTATTTTATTATTGTAATACAATTTCTAGGTCTAGTACACTATTCCTGTTTTGAATCAGACAAACCTGTATATACAGTAATGTTTTAAAATATGCTATAAAACTGTCAATTAGGATTTCTCTCTCTCTCTCTCTCTCTCTCTCTCTCTCTCTCTCTCTCTCTCTCTCTCTCTCTCTTCTCTCTCTCTCTCTGTAAAGACATTTAGGACCTCAGTCTGCGGAAATTTCTTTTCCTATAAAATAGTTAATATCTGGAACCAACTTCCCTCAGAGGTTGTTTCCAGTCGAAGTGTAAATGTGTTTAAAAATAGGCTAGACAAAGTACTGAATACTCTCATAGTTCAAGACTAAAACATAAGAAAACTCTGCACGAGATCGCTTGCACGGTGTCTCTGTGAGCAAGCTAAATATAGAGCTATTTATATATTCTCCACTTTCCTGTAAAATTTCCTTGGCTACTTTTCCAGGGTCAAGGTATTTTCTTCAACCTTTTTCCGTACCTGCCTCTGGCAGGGAGGGAGCGGAGGGTGGGGAGAGAGCCTTCTACTTTTCTATCCAGTTTTCTACTACTGCTAGGATAGTTGAAAGAAAAATAAACTTTTACAAAATTTTCCCTGGCACCCGTTGCCATTGGTACCTCCTCGGTATGGGCCGCAAGGCCTTTTGAGGTACTTCTTTTCCATTTAACTCCTTGTAACTCTCTCTCTGTTTATACAATTGCGCGACATGGTGTACATATCCCTCCGAATTTTATATTATTTTAAGTTAAAAATTCTTTTATTTGACTTTTTGACTTTAACATTTATAATATGTTATATGACAGCGAATAACATTTCTATGAAGAGAAACATCGCCGTAACAATTACAGTATATTCAACAACTTCAGCAAGAATGCGGATATCACTGTAACAACATGAACAAGTATCATAACCTCTCCCCCACTAGTTCGTGTGATAACCCTCGGCTTTTATAACTTCGACCAGTCGCTTTGTTAAAGTTTTTAATAAATTTGGCACACGCTTCCAAAAGGATATTATTCCATTCTTCAACCGCAAGTTCTTTCAAATGAGGCAAATTGGAGGGCTTCGTTTTTGAATTTAAGTCTTCAACTCACCACAAATTCTCCATTAGATTAAGGTTCGGTGATTGTGATAGCCGATCCCCAAACGATGACTGCGTTCGTTTGCAAAGGCCTTTTCAATAACAAGCCCAGTGTAACGTTTATTCGCATGATGTGAAATATCTTTAATACTGCATTAACATGCGGGCACACACACACACACACACGCATATATATATATATATATATATATATATATATATATATATATATATATATATACCGGGTGGCCCATAATTCAGGAACCATAGGAA
The DNA here is from genome assembly GCA_023014485.1 of Bathynomus jamesi. Classification (NCBI taxonomy): domain Eukaryota; kingdom Metazoa; phylum Arthropoda; class Malacostraca; order Isopoda; family Cirolanidae; genus Bathynomus; species Bathynomus jamesi. The sequence continues at coordinate 436,892 of JAJOZX010002422.1, read as the reverse complement.
TAATTGTATTTTTTCTAATAATTCTTATACTTTCTAATAATGTTTTTTCTTTATTTTCTTTTTGATGAATTACCTGGATGACGTACCGATGAACAAACGACGTGGCATGGTTTTTTCAACAAGACGGTGTACCTCCTCATTTTGCCATGCAAGTTCGCAAGTACCTTGCTGAAACGTTCCCCAACAGATGGATTGGCCAAAGAGGTCCTATCGAATGGCCACCCAGGTCACCAACTATCACTCCACTCGATTATTTTCATCAAAAAAAAAATAAAGGAAAAAAAAAACATTATTAGAAAGTACAAGAATTATTAGAAAAAAAAATACAATTATTTCTATGGTTCCTGAATTATGGGCCATCCGGTATAAGTCAGCACTTATAGCCAGAATTCAAATTTTACTTTTACTTTAACAGTTGTTCAAAGTGCATATCACTTCGTGCACGTACGCTTCTTTCAATGTTTCAAACTGATTTTGGCACATAAAATTAATAAATAACCTTAACAGCTCATGCGTCCAGATTTCTGAGACGATATATGGGATGAATTTCACAATTGAACACGTGAAGTGAATGAGTGAATGATGCAGGGAATCACACCCTGACGAGGTGTACTTCTGAATATACAAACGCACTTGGAATCATCTTTGCTTTTCCTTGTGGATTTGCATCATATATATATATATATATATATATATATATATATATATATATATATATATATGTATATATATATATATATATATATATATATATATATATATATATATATATATATATGCATCAGGACTGATAATAACGGGATGTCTGCAATATAAACTAACAAAAATTGCAATTAAGTGAATACGAATATTGGTGTTCTTTGGACTAGACGAACACAGAGCATTGTTGCTTTCAGTGGTGATGAAACACGTACGAAAGCCTCGTCTACTGCGGTGAGCTGCTCCTACCGTGAAATGGGCGTATATGAGGAATGTTGCTGTGTGTAAAAAGATGTTTAACTTTCCATACTTCCACTTAAACTATGAATACAGCGATGATTACATATATATATATATATATATAATATATAATATATATATTATATATATATATATATATATATATAATCTTTCTTCATTTCCAATTTATATTATTTCGTTAAAACCATATAAAGCCCGAAGCTATAAAAACTTGAAGACGCTTCACGACCGCTCCTCTATACATGCAAGAAGATTACTTAATTATATTTAATTGACGTACTTCGTGTACTTAGATGCGAGTTTAAAGCAGAAAAAGGATTGGCTCTCCCGGATGCGCCGGGCTAAATTAAGGGTTTCAAATATTTTCATGACCATACATCCTGCATTTAGTAATTCTCGTGATTATATACTATTCATTCAGTATTTCCTTTCAACCGGAAATTCACACGCGAGTTGACGTAAAGGCACCTCGTGCTGGTGACGTCATATGTATTCACTCGTCCCACGCTCTTTGTGCGAATGACGTAGGTTCCGTTCTTCTCATGTATAAGGAAGCGCTCACACCCTTAACCCTTTAAGCCCTGAATTTTTTGTAGGGTTAAGTTATGAATGAAAATGAAAATGAAAATGAAAAGGTTTATTGTCCATATGACAAATATTATTAATACAATGACAGTTCATATACTAAGGATAGAAATATATACAATTGATTAGAAATAATACTGTAATGTCGAAGTTAAGTGGAGCTACAGACAGACGTTTTCGTACCAAGAAGTCCATAGCTTAGAAGATAAATGGCAGGACTCATGGATAGCTTGGATGATCGGGTTGGTTGATTTTTTAATTCTTTGCATTAGACTGTGTTGAGCACGTCTTGTTACCTCCGGGAAGCTCGGGACATTGCGGGTAGCAAACATTTGCGAAGCTGAGCATCTTGTGGGTAATTTATGTAAGAGTCTAAAATACCTGTTGTACAGCAAATTTAGGGTTCTGCCAGAACCTTTTTTTATAGTTCACCCAGAGTTGCTGACCGTATATATTACTGCAGAAAGTACGAAAGAGTGTGTCTTTAGCTTCACTTGTACAGAAACGAAAGTTCCTTATGGTCACATTCGCTTTAGCACACAGGCTTCGAGATTGTTTTCTTATATCCGAGTCATCACTCAAGGAGCTGGTAATAGTTTGACCCAAATACTTAAACTCTTGTACTTCCTCAATTACTTCACCATTCATTTTAAACCTTATATCAGCTGGCTGATTACAGCTTTTAGGATGAAATTGCGTAACCTTAGTTTTTGTAACATTAAAAAGAATATCATGTTTCTGCGAATACACTTCGCAGACTTTTAGTAGCCGATCCAGACCTTTAACAGAGGGACTTAGTAACACCATATCATCGGCATAAACTAAGTTATTTATCCTTGTGTTATCTATACAACATCCTACTGTTGCCTAATTAAGTGAAGCAATTAATCCGTCAATATATACATTAAACAGCATAGGGGAGAGCAAGGAGCCTTGTCTCACCCCGCAAGAGGAGTCAAAACACTCGGATAGTACATTGCCCCACCTAACAGTGAAAGAAATGCAAAAAACTTCACTTTTTTACGTGAAGGTCAAAATATGAGAATAAAAACCCACTCTAATAGACAGAGTTTATTTCCACGACAGTTTCGACGCCCACTGGCATCCTCCTCGGGTGGATACAGAAACACCCGAGGAGGATGCCAGTGGGCGTCGAAACTGTCGTGGAAATAAACTCTGTCTATTAGAGTGGGTTTTTATTCTCATAACAGTGAAAGATTGGTGGGAATACCAAAATTTCAATAAATTTAATATGTACATGGGAACCTTCCTGTCTTCTAGTTTTGCAAATAAAATATTGTGGTTCACCCTATCATATGCTTTACTTATATCAAGGAAACAGCTATAAATGGTTGAATTACTGGCAATGTATTTAGATATTGTTTCTTTAAGTACATAGATACACAGGTCAGTTGAGTGGGACCTTTTAAAGCCAAACTGATTAGATGTCCATAGGAAATCATTTAATCGGAGTAACAAGAGTTTTTCTAGTAGTTTCGAGAAGCAGGAAGCGACAGCAATAGGCCTTTAATTATTGCTGGACAGAATGTCTCCGTACTTATTTTTGACCAGGGGCAAGATATATACCCTCATGAACTCTGCAGGGATATAACTATGAGCAAACATGGCTGATAAGAGCAATGATATATGCAGACATACTACGTCATTTGCATATTTTAAGTGCTCATTCGATAAGTCATCTACCCCTGACGCAGAACCAGTCTTTAACTCTTTAATTAACCTCTTGACTTCAGAAAATGATACCAAAATATTTTCCCTTGTCCCTCCCACAATCGTTTCGCTGCAATCTATCTTAAGATTATCCCTACTCACACTGTTAAGAATGTTAGAGTAGTGGTTTTTCCACTTTGCAATTTCATCCTCCCCCGACACCCTATCGATTGTCGGAGGGAGGACATTTTTGACACCCGTTTGATTCTTAACAAATTTCCAAAATTTGTTATTATCGTTATTTATGCGAGCTTCACAGGCTTTTGATGCTTGAATAGACTCTTCTTCCTGTTTACATCGCCTTATGGCCGCCTTATACTGACCCCGACTTCTGCACATATTCATGTATACTGGTCCTAATCTGGGTCTACCATGAAAGCACCACAAATCATAGGCGTCTTTCGATTCCCTCTTCAGGGGGGCAATAAAATCATTCCATTCAGGAATAACCTTAGTATGATAGTTGTAAGATTTAATCAGGGGGCTTCCTGCTTCTCTTAACAGGTATATTATCTTACTATAATACCTATCTATGAGTTTACAGTGAGAATCATTTGAGCAAGAATTATTACAGGCAAGGTGAAAAATTTCTAAATGCTTGTATTTGAAACGTTAGCAATTTGTACCTTCAGTCACTAAGGGGTTAACTCAGATTCTTGCGTGCGGAGGTCAGACGCAGATCTACGGGTAGGGCTTCACGTCCTATCCGTTATTACTTCCTTTGAAGAGAAGCCAACAAACAACTTACGATTAAGCAGTTCAGATTAAGTCTCGCGGGAAGAAAGGCAGAAATCGCCTGTAAGAAATCTTGAATAAAATCTGACTAAGTCTAATAAATAACTGATTTAAAGTCGAACAAGAAACGACTTGACTCCGACTTAATTGTATTTCGAATATTAAGCCGATCTGATTCAAGCACATTAAACGAAAACTTTGCCAAGCATTTTCTTGTCCCCATCGGACCCACAAAAAATTCGTCAGCGCACTCTACCACGAGTGCCGGAAGAGTAATACATTGCGAAGACTCTCCAGGTCAACTTCGCTGGGAGTCTATTTTCTGTTACACGGGAAGGAACCCAAAATAAGAAGAGGTGTAACATATATATATATATATATATATATATATATATATATATATATATATATATACACTGTATATGGTGTACAGTATGTGTGTGCGTGCGTATGTCAATGCAGTATTTAAAATAATTCATACTAATGCAAAGAGGCTAATATAAAACCTTGTTTTCCAAAATTAATATGTTTGTAAATTAAGAAATTAATAATTTAACAACAAAGTCTCTTGTGTATTTGGAACGAGTCATGAGGAAATAAGAGCATCACATTAAATCTCATTATCTCGTCGTCATTGTGTTCAAATTCATTATAACGTCTTTGAGAAGTAATTTACATTTTACGAAAACAAAGTAAAAAAGTGTACCACTCAGGATTCTTTCATGACCTCCAGCCTCCACAGAAGCGGGCATAGCACATCTCCACCAGATGAGGAAATGAAAAATAAGTAAGCCCCAAGCACATTAAAGCTGTTGATCAAAAATAGTTACGGATATTCACTGATTTTACCCAAGAAATAAAGTTATATTTATCCTCTTCTTACTTGAATTGTTTTAGGTGTCAAATTAAAAGATAAAGTAATATAACTCACTACCTGAGTCACACCTCTGACATAAGAGCGTTATTATTCAGTGATGTATCTTTATTAATGGAGTAAATTAACATCTTAATAGAGCACGTTGTACTGATTCACTTATTCGTGTACTCCAGAGGATAATCGCTCATTTATACATGTCTTTAAAACAAAACAAAAACCCCCACTAAAACTCGTATTTCTATGCAATTATTATCAAAAAAAGTTTTATTACCGCAAAGCGTATTTAATTACAAAAGTTTATGAAACTGTTAAAACGTGATACGATAAACGTTGATTAATTAGTTAAAAAGTTTTTGCGGAAGTAAAAGCGATCTTATGAGAGGAAGTAGACTTATTGGCTTCCGTTCGAAAATGAGATCTGGAAGTAGATAGATGATTGATAGAGAGCTTTATTTGTAAAGCGAGATAAAATTTTCATTCTTAAGAGACGAATTACTAGACGGTGTATCATCATTTTGTTGCAGAATTGTTTGTGTAAGAAATTTGAGAGTATTTTATCCTTTCTATTCATTCATGTTTCGGTGCTGGTTAAGTGTGCGGTCTACCTACGATTGGTTAGGTTTAATCATGATATTTTCGTAACTAACGAAAATATCATGACTAAACCTAACCAATCGTCAAGGGCGATTGACAATGGGATGTAAACAAACAATTAGTAAACAAGATAAGAAGCTATAATTAAAAGGTAGACCGCCGAATCGTAGGTAGACCACACACTTAACCAGCACCCATGTTTCTTTTCTTTATGGACAAGATAGAATGATGTCTGTAACGAGTATAGACCCATTTTTAATCCACTAAAAGCAGTCGCTAGTTTAAACCAAATTTCAAGAAATTTTGCTAAGCATTCCATTTACAGTTTGAATAATTTAAATTTTAATGCATGTACCCAAAGGTTAGGCACCATAAAAAGTGTTCAAAGGTATGTTGTCGAAATAAGAAAAAAAATGGAAGGAGGCAGTTTTTTGAAGATATTTGTAATTTTTATGATATTTTTAAAATCTGGAATAATTTTAACTGTACAGTATATCCTTATCTCCATATACTTCGTTGTAATCACAATATCAAATAGGATCTTTTCGGTTTGACGGCCTGTAATACTTTTTAACGTTACTTGTTTTTTTTATTGTCCAGTTTTAATCGAGGATTTCAAAAATAACATTCATGTTTTAGAGAAACAAATGGTAAGGCAGTTATATGCAATTTAACAAATTTAAAATATATATTTTTAAACCATATTGGGATCTTTTTGGTTTGACGACCGGCGGAAAAAAACGAGTCATGGCTACGGGACCGTCAAATTCTAGACTCTACCAACTGGTTAGGTTAACTGAATGCCCAGTTAGGTTAACAGAATGCCCGGTTAGGTCAACTGTACGCTCTTGACGATTGGTTAGGTTAAGTCATGATATTTTCGTTAGTTTACTGTCAAAACAAACGAAAATATCATGACTTAACCTAACCAATCGTCATGAGCGTACAGTTGACCTAAAACTTTCAGAGATTTTGGAATCTTAAAGCGTATATGATATTCTCTAAACTAAAATGTATAACTGCCTCACTATTTCTTTCTCTAAAACATGAATGTTATTTTTGAAATCCTTGATTAAAACTGGGCAATAAAAAACAAGTAATGTTCAAAAATATTACAGGCCGTCAAACCGAAAAGATCATCAAATATCATTACATATTGATCAGAGATATACATTGTTTTTGCATTTTCATGCAGGAAGGAGGGGCCAAAGGGAGAGTGTGTAGTTAGAGAATTTAGAAGAGCAGTGTCCGTTATAGTAGCGATAGTAAAGAGAGAGTGAGGTAACACTGCGGTGAAGAGAGAGGAATTGAAGAGTCAGTAAGAGGCGGAGAAGTGATGAAACGAAAAGCCTTTGATTCCACCCAGTCAAGTACAGCCGTGTTGGTTGAGCCACCCTACACATGAGAAACACACAATACATACAGGGGCGGACAAGACCCCTGTACAAAAACAGCAAATGAGTAGGGGTGAAAAAACTGCCGAGCCCACGGGTTCCACCAAGATTTGGGTGATGGGGGTGGCTGGTATCAAAATCTGCCTCACATAGCTTCTAAAGAATGTTTTCTGGTGTCTATTTCGCTCATTGATGAGCTACACATTTTGGCATGCTTTCAAAGAACATAAGTTATTGTCTTTTGTACATAAAAATGTTCTCTTGTATATAAAAATTAACATTACAAAAAGTTAGCATTGTGAAAAAAGTAAATTTACTAAGGCAAGGTGGGTTGCTAGTCATCTCAGCCATCCCCTATGGGGGAGCCCCTGAGAGCCGGTACCTCTAAGAAGCTGTTTAAGAGGGAGAGTATATGTGCTCTTTCCAGGAAAGATCACGAGAAAAGGAAACCCAAGAATGTTAAGAGAAGAGGAAGGATTGAATTGTGCATTGTTGAAGGTAAGGGGATAGTCGTGCGGAAGATTGAGACGGATAGACAGACGAAGGAACTGTGTTTTTTTTGAGGCATTAAAAGTCATAAGGTTTTCTCTGCCCCAATCAAAGGAAGTAGAAAGATCAGAGCTCATGTGTACCATAGCTGTCATACACGAAGCATGAATTGACTGTTGAGAGGGACGCTTTGTGAAGCAGATGAAGAAGTGAAGAGTAGAATCATCGGCATAGGAGTGGATAGGACAGGAAGTGCGAGTTAGTAGATCACTGATAAATAAAAGGAAAAGAGTGGGTAACAGGACAGAACCCTGAGGAACACCACTATCAATAGCTTTAGAAGAACAGTGGCCATTTACAACTGCAGCTATAGATCGGCCGGAAAAGAACTCAGAGATGAAAGCACAAATAAAAGAATTGAAACCGAAAGAGGGCAGTTTCGAAATTATAGAGTTGGGCCAGACTCTATCAAAAGCTTTTGATATGTCTAGCGCAATAGCAAGGGTTTCATCGAAATCCTGAAAGCAGGATGACTAAGAGTCAGAGACATGTGCAAGAAGATCGCCAGTTGAGCGTCCCTTGCTGAACCCATACTGACGATCTGAAAGAAGATTGCGAGAAGAGAGGTGTTTAAGAATCTTCCTATTAAGGATAGATTCCAAAACTTTAGAAAGGCGAGAAATCAAAGCAAATAGACGATAGTTGGAGGGCTGAGAGTGCTCACCCTTCTTTGGACAAACTGAATGAAAGAGAATTTCCAGCAGGAAGGAAAAGTACCAGGTGAAAGGCAAACACGAAAGTTTGCCGAGGTAGGGTGTCAGCACAGAAGCACAGTTCTTGAGAACAACAGGAGGGACACTATCAGGACCACACGCCTTCCTAGAGTTGAGCCCAGATACGGCAGAAAGAACATCTTTGGAAGAAATTCTAATTTCAGACATAATTAAGTCAGAGGGAGGAGGAGATGTACGAACAGCACCGAAATCGCCCATCGTTGAGTTGGAGGCGAAAGTTTGAGCGAAGAGTTCGGCTTTATCAGAAGTAGTGACGGCAACTCAGCCCTCGGAGTGGAAAAGAGGAGAGAAAGAAGAGGAAGTAAATTTGCTGAAGAGGTTCTTTGCTAGATGCTAGAAAGAGCGAGAATAATTAGAACTGGATTGGTTTTCACAGTTTTGTCGAATGAAGGAATTTTTGGCGAGTCGAAGAACAGATTTTGCACGATTCTGTGCAGAAATATAAGCTAAGTGAGATTTAGGAGCTGGATGTCGACGGTACCTTCTGAAAGACTCCTCTCTGTTGCAGATACCATTAGAACAAGCAAAGTTAAACCAAGGTGATTTTTTGCATTACTAGTGGGAATAAAATATGAAATGTACGCCTCCATGCCCGAGAAAATAACCTTCGTGATGCGCTCAGCGCATTCGAAGAGACCCCGGCCACGAAAGCAGTAATCATTTCATGGAAAATCAGGGCAGTACTGCCTAAGGACCTTCCAGTCAGCGGTGGCAAAGTTCCAAAAGCATCTTCTCTTGGGAGGATCCAAAGGCCGAACTGCAGCGATAGGGCAGGAAACAGATATAAAATTGGTGTTGGAGGAGCCCAACGGAGAAAAGGTTTGACAGAGTAAGAATAAAAATAGGTGGTGAGAAATAAATCCAGAATGTTGAATATGTTGGAAATGGAGATTTCAGCAAAAGGAGAGTGGGATAGAATATATTTCACTTTGGAAGTGAGGCAGTCAAAGAATTTTGGATAATCAGTAGAATTTGGAGAAAGGTAGATAGCTCAGGTGTATTTAGTTTGAGATTGGCATGTAAGCTGTAGCCAGGAGGTGTAGAATTCGAAGGATTCAAATTCGGGAATACGAAAGCAAATTATGTCGTTGCGTACCAGTGGAATGAAATTTAGTATACAGAGAGTAGAGGGGTACAGAAAATGGGTTGTTGTCAGGCGTCTCAGACACCCGGGTTTCAGTGAGGAAGAGAAGGTGAGGTTTAGAGGAGAAGAGGTGGTGTTCAACATATTGTATTAGAAATTTGTTGCAGAAGTTTATGAAAAGTGAATGAGCCAGAGGCCCAAAACATCTCAAATGGACAGTAGCAGAACCAGCCCCGCTTTCCGGATCTGCATTTCCGGTATCAGCAGCGGTGGAGCCAGAAATTGGAACATTTATGGTCCCCTCCCCAGGGTACTCCGAGGCTCTTGAGGTCGATGCCATTTTGTTGTTTTTTTAATTTGAAACAGATTATGTGACAAGTAATTCATGGGCACATTTTAATCATAAGGAATTCTCTATATTAACTGTCTTTTTGTTTGTTCCAGGTGATTTTGAGTACTAAGCTTTGTAAATTTGAACTGCACCATCACAACTGAAAATGGACAAATGGAGCGTGGAGCACAGACTCGCCATTGTGGAGTTTTATTTTGCCAATAACTACTATATAACAATTGCTCGAGGACAGTTTCGGGCAAAGTTTGGTTTGCGGACATATTCCACGAAGAATTCAGTAATGCGCTATGTTAAAGCGCTATGTTAAATGCAAAAATGTGAGGGCGAAGGAAAACAGTAAGAACTGAAGACAATTGAAAGAGTGAGAGAAGCAGTCCAACAGAGTCCAAAGAAGTCGGTGAGAAGGCACTCTATACAGTTAGATATTAACAGGGAAACTGTGCGTAGAACCGTGAAGAAGGATCTTAGTTTGTATCGCTGCAAAATGTAACAGAACAGTTGAAACCGGCAGACAAACATAGCCGACTAGCAGTGTGTAACAACACCATAGGACTTTTGCTAGGTAACCCAAATTTCGGCGAAAACTTCATAATGACAGATGAAGCACATTTTCATTTATCGGAATGTGTCAACAAACAAAACTGTCGAATATGGGCCAACACAAATCCTCACGAAATCCACGAAAAACCTTTACATAGTCAAAAGGTGACAGTGTGGTGTGTCAGCTCCAACTCTTGGATAATAGGCCCATATGTCTTTGAGAATGAACGGGGGAAAAACAATGACTGTGAATGGTGATCGATACAGTGAAAAGCTGAGAGAATTTTTCACTCCTGAATTACATCGCTGCAACCCAGACTTCAATGACATTTTCTTCCAACAGGATGGTGCAGCTTGCCACACAAGCAATGAAGCAAGGCAACTGTTGGAAGAGACATTTCCAAATCATATTGTTTCAAAATTTGGGGACATTCCATGGCCACCCTAATCACCTGACTTACATCTCCAGATTTTTTTTTGTGGGGCTACTTAAAGTCCAAGGTGTATGCGACTAGATCAAGAACATTACCTGAACTGAAAAACAAATCAGAGATGAAATAAGCCGCATTTCTCCTGAAACATTTCAGCAAGTTATAGACAATATTTTTCAACTGCCGTGAATGCATATATCTTAAGGGAGGTTACCTGACATCAGTCATTTTCAAAACATTAAGAAATCTGAGTACCACCAATATTTCCACATTGTGTTCTTTTCAAATGTCTGCTATCTTGAATTTTTAATGTCCAAATAAAACAATTTATCAACAAAACAAATGTGTCATGAATTATTTGTCACATATATGTAAGATGCATGTATGTGTAGTGAGGAATAGTGAGGGAAGTGTGAGCTTGCAAGATTGCTCAGAGGCTAGATGAGACACGGAAAAAAGATCAACTAAGGAGGACAGGGATAGGACAAATTGGAGTTCCAGCAACTCCCTGTCTCCTGCCTAACGTCCCCCCCCCCCCCGAGAGTAATTCCCTGATCGATTGGTGTCTACAATCTTCTCCTTAAGAAGGATGTAAATATAATGTAAATTAAAGACCGTTTCCTGCATTGTTAAACATTTTCTAGGTGAAAATTGTCGCAATTTTTTTACAATTAAAAAACGTCTAATTGCAATTTTTACACAGCTAAGGTATCAATGCTTAGAAGATGAGCACAAATGGTGTTTTTTCAAAATGGTACTTATTGCAGTGTTTATTATTCGCAAAAAAAAACACTGCTTTGGAAACCATTTTTCACTATTTAGCTTTAAATTTTAATGGCTTAAAATAGAAAATTTACAATTTAAGTCACCCATTCAGCTTTCATTTGCATCACAGTTATAGAAAAGGGAATTGATTATTTCCACTTGAGCCATTCCTAGTGTCATTCGCCTTCCGAAAGTAGAAATACTCGGAAAAAAAAAGAAAAAGAAGAAAAAGAAGAAAAAGAAAACAGTCAAAATTAATGTCCAGAGTTGACCGGTTCTGTAGATGAAAGATTTAGAATATAAATACTGAAGTGGAAATATCCGAAACTGGGAACAGACTAACGGAATCCTATGGTTCCACTTTTTAAGTGTTTGGCCAAAATTTCCCTGAAAATACTTAAAACATAGGGATATAATAAATACAAAACACATTTAACTCAACATCTTCAAAATAAGTCCACAAACTTTCTTGCATAAAACAAAACTAGACATTCATAAGATGTAGTGTTATTATTTTTCATAAATTTCCAATAGAACGTGTAAAGTTTAAAACTGATCTAACAACAGTGTCTAACAGAATCCTGTAAAAAATTAGATCGGAACAAAATTTCTTTTGTTCTTGCATAAACAGGCATTACTGTAAGTTCAAGACAATGATAGTTACAGATATTTGCAAAAGGTAGTTTATAAAAGTATTTCTATTGTAAAAACAACTTCGTAACTTTTCTTGATTTAAAGATGTTAATGTCATCTTCTAAAGAATATTTTCATTATGTAAAAAAGATACCTAACTTTAAGAAATTAGAAGTAATTCGATCATAGTTAGAATACTGAACTTAGTGGCCGTTCAAAAATTACGTAACGCTAGTTTTGCTAAAACTTGACACCCTCCACCCCCCTTATAACGTTCCGTAACGCTAACCAGACACCCACTATTAGGGGTTACATAACATCTTACTGGGTGTCTGGTCTAGCGTTATGGAACGTTACAAGGGGGTGGGGGTGTCAAGTTTGAGCAAAAATAGCGTTACGTAATTTTTGAACGAGTTTACAAATTACGAGTTTATACACATTAACAACAAAGGAGCTAACATGTTATGCAGTAAGCATAACTTAATACTAACATACAAAACTATACATCCTTGTTTTGAGCAGAACAAATGCAGCAGTTTGCATACTTTAGTTTCAGTGCTTTAAGGCTCTGTTACTGAATTCAATTTACGTTCTTTGAATTCTCTTCATATCAACCTTCGATGAAGTTGTCAAAGCAAACTTTCCTTCACAACTTAGTTCGATCGTGAGTTTGTCGTTGTTGAGGAACCTAGATTTATGAAGCAAAACTATGAAATGATATATATACCAACTAGTATTCCATTTATCAGAGGCATGAGTGTGTATATATATATATTATATATATTATATATATTATATATATATATATATATATATATATATAATATATATATATATATATATATATATATATATATATATATATATATATATACACTGTATCTGATGAATTTCACAATTAATCGCGTAAAATTACAACTAATTCGAACTTTTTTCCTGTTTCACAAGTAAAATAAAGTGATTCTGGTAGATTTTGACACGCAGAATACAAATATGGATGCCGAATATTTCCATCACCCACAGTTTTTGAACATATTAAATTTGAATTTTGTTTAAAAAACAAGAATATGTAGGTATAATTAGCAGCATAAGAACGACGCTTTTCGGGAGGTACTGAAAATGGCTAAAATAGCAGTTAGATGAATTGCACTTATATGGGGAGACCAGTGGTTTGCCAGCAAGTGTGGGGGTACAACTAGAAACAGTGGAACGGGAGTGGTCGTGCGGGATAACATATATATATATATATATTACTCTTCTGAGTTGCTTCAAGTATAAACAGATTGTACTCTCGATGAAGATGACCTGAAGACGTCGTCTCAGTGTATTACTTCTCCTGGCGTATCAAATAGAGTGCGATGTTTAAGGGTTCGTTGGGGACAAGAAAACTCGTTAGCAGAAGTTGCTTTACTTGAATGGCATGTGCAGTAATAACTGAATCAATTCAAGCAATAACTGGGTCGATATGGTATCGACTTAATAGAATCAGCAAGTTTCTTAATTCTAATTTCTTGTAATACAAATCTCAGAGTCGATAGACACGGACTTCCGACTGCCGCCTATCCAATCACAAGACCTCTCAATACAATCTAAATCCTATACGGATTTGCTTCCTGCCACAATCCGGAGACCCGTGAATAACCGCCGCGTATCGACCTTTACTGTCAAAGTTTCGCTACAATCTGTTGAAGCCTAGTCGGAATCCGGTTAGAATCTGCCTTAAGGGCACTGAGCCCCTTCTTATATATTAGAAGGAACGGAAGTCCAGCTGTGTCATCAACACGAGTGTTTTACGTCACTTGCGTGCGACTTCTGTTTGGAAGGAAATCCCGAGTGAAGCCCGGAGGGGGAGGGGAGTATCTCATTATTGGAAACTAAATCCTTTGTGTCACTAGGGGGCGGCTTTACTTCGATAAGGCGGGGTCTTTCGTTTATTTCCTTTTTATGGTGTAACTGGGAGAATTGAGAGGAACATTAGCGACATATCTATGCCCGATATATCTATGCCCGACATCGAATAAAGAATATGCAAAGTACGACAATTGTATTGGATTAATTAAATCCTTTGTACTAATAGGACGTCGTTAGACTTGAAGGAAATCATAGGTTCTTTGTACTAATGGGGCGTCGCTAAACTCGAGGGAAATAATAATAACACACACACACACACACCACACACGCGCACGCGCACACACACACACACACACACACACACACACACACACACACACACACATATATATATATATATATATATATATATATATATATAAAACTGTGGGTGATGGAAAAATTTCACTATTATTTTCGAAATCAGCACTAAAAAGTCAATAAGGAACACCCAATACTACCAGAGGAACAGAATCTTTGTTGAACAGTGTCATTAAATATAGTGCACACTCGCAAGGAAAATTGAAAAGCTATGCCAAGGACCTTCGTTTATTTATCAATACAATTATGCCCTGATGAAGTGTATTGTTAAGTACACGAAACGCCTTGAAATAGCTTTTAATTTTCATTGTGGGTGTGCACCTTATATATATATATATATATATATATATATATATATATATATATATATATACACTTCTAGATACTCTTAGAGGTTTCGAACGACAGTTCAGGATCTACCTGTGGTCGACCTCTTTGCAGCATCCCGCCTCATTTGCGAAATTTAGTGGAGGGGAATTGTTTTCCGTTCTCCTGCTCTCGTAGCCAGTCACGCATGGCTGGTCAGATACTATGCACAAGAACCTGTCCAATTGGTTCTTGAAATTATTCAAACTGGTGTGCTGAAGGTTCCTCAGTTCTTTTAAAAACATTAAAACATTAAAAAGTTTCGGGCCTCTTATTCTCAGGTTATTTTCCATCATCGTTTTCATGACTCCCTATCCCACCGCAGTTGGGACAGTACAGAATTTTCCTCTTTTCTAATTCCAGTGTGTTTCTACTCCATTTGAAGGTTAGGGACACAACCCTTGAGTATTTTTCACAAGTATATTATTGTGTACCACTCTCGCCTTCTTTCATGGAGTAGAGTTTAAGAAATCGTAGTCCAGACCAGTAGTTTTCATTTTTCGTTTCCTCTATCTTAGAAGGTAAAAGTTCTTTGTATGGCTTCTGTGTTTCCAATGTCTTGTTTTCTGTATGGGCCTGTGAATACTGAGCAATACTAAGCGCTTTCATAATTTTAATATGATGTTTTCTTTTCTCCTTTGGAAGCTCCTCCACATAATTCCCATTACTTTCCTAGCTTTTGTGATTAAATATATGTAGAGCTCTCTGAATTCTGTATCTGATTACATTATTACTCTACGATCCCTGACTTGTGGGTTTGGTGTTATTTGTTCGGCTTGTTGAGTTTTGTACCCTTTATTCTGTAGCACCTTCCTGTTACCATGTTTTGGAAGTTGGAATTTTTCTTCGTTGAACCTCAATAATGTTGTCTTTTCCCAACTTGAATAATTTTTCAGTTTCATTTTGTAATTTTTCTTTCACCTTCCTTTGATATTTCCTGGCATATCTTTGTATCATCCGCGAAACACGATACAATACTGTCCTTAATATCTGCATCAATGTCTGAAATCATTATTGTAGACAGCAGGGGAACTAATAACGTACCTTGTGGGACAGAGCTGCCGACTTCTGAGACTTCAGATTTGACTCCATTTACTAATTATGTGTTCTATGGATCAGAAAATTAATATCTATCGTCCCAGCTTTCCAGTAATTCCGTTTTTCGTAAGTATTTGCGGTATAATCACATTCATCGAAGATCACATCGAAGATCACAAGATCGATATGATCACATTCATCGAAGACCTTAGCGAAATCAGTAAATATTACATCTATTGTTGGGATTGTAAAACTGGGGACTTATTAATAAATATTAATATAAGATATAGTAAAATTTTGACATAAATGAAAAACATAAGGTAGTTAGGATATAAATTCCAAGTAGGTCCAAGATATATCCAAGGAAAGGCTACATGACGTCACTCTTGTAAACATCCGAACACGTTCCAACATGTTTGTACTGGAATATGTGACGTTGTTTTCAACCAATGGGGTGTGGGAGAATACGTCATGTGATGCCACACCTCCATTCCAAGAAATCATGTATTCGTAAATAATCTTAGTTCCAAACAGTACTGTCGTACACAGTCCATCAGAAGATCGCATTTTCCCTCTCATGCCATCTGTATTTTGATATTTACACTCGTGCCCGTTGGAAATGGGGCCCAATTTTAGGATGAACTTGAGACTAAATTCAATTCAGTTCTCCTTAGGGCCTTCGTAGGAGGTACTTTCTTTCCTCGGGCCCTAGGCCTATTTTTGTCTCGCTTTAGGCTACATTCCACATTTCCTCAGGCCTATTTGAATTCCAATCAAGACCTATTCCCATTTATTAATTATACAATGTAATAAATCCAATTTAATATGTGAAACTTAAGCTTAAATATTAAAACTTTGTTTTGTTTTATAATAAGAGTGAAAGTCACAATTGTCGTTTAAAATTCGTCACAGAGACACGCTCATTATCATGAAGTAAGATCACTGTAAAGGTAAAAACAGTGAAAGTCACCTGGAACCATAGGAAAAGGAGTGGAAAAAAATCTTCGTGTCCGCGCTACCAGACATGTATTAATATCGACACACCCACCCACGAACGGGGCAGTGATCTATCAATTGCATTGGGGATTCACCACGGGAGAAACCCCAAACCCTTCACTATATTTTACTTCGACACAACGCTTCCAGTATTTTCTCTTGGTGGTTTAATAACTGATAGGCATGATCTTGTAGCCCTGAGGCCATGTTGGTTCGGATTCAATAAATGCCTTTCTTTTAGGTAGCAAGCAATTTTGCCTCTAATTAACCGTTCAAAACACTTTATAAGGTGGGAGGTGAGAGCTACTGGCCAATAATTCTTTGGTATTGCTCTGTTACCTCATTTAAATAAGGGGACAATGTTCGCGTCCTTTAACAGAGGTGGAATTTGTCCTGTGTTTCGTAATTTTCTCCATAGTAAGTATGGAGACTTGACAATGCTCTCTTTACATTTCTTCAGAAACGTAGCACTCTGTGCATCTGGCCTGGTGCTTAATTGTCACGTATTCGTGTTAAAGTCTTAATTACGTCTCTTTTCAAGAACTCTAACTCCATCAATAGATTCGTGTCCGAAATTATTCTTGGCTGATTTCCATGTCATAGATTGCATCTGGATTTTCTACTTTTTTTTCGGACTTCGGAAAGCTAAACACAAAGTTAAATTGTTCCTTAAGTAGTTCGCTCATTTTTTCTGGGTCATTTGTTTATTTGTCTTTTATTTGTCTAAATAATGTCCTGGCTTTTTTTCTCGAGCTTGCAACATTTTCTTTTTTGTCACTTCGGGATATGTTTCAGTAATACAGGTTTAGTTTAATTTTCTATTATAGATAACTATAAAACAAGTCAAACAGGATTAAATGTTCACAAATGTGACCTCTTATTGGCTGAGAATGAATATAACAGTGAAATTACCAATGCTAAAATAAGATATGAAAGAAAAATAGCCTTCAAAGCTAAGGATATTCCAAAACTATTTTTCAACTATTGTAGAAACTTTACTAAAAGTAATTCAAGCATAGACTGTTTAGTACACAATGGTGTTAAAGTGACTCATGTCGAAGACAAGGCAAACATATTGAACAACCATTTTTCAAGTGTAATGACACAGGAACCTGACGGTAACTTTCCCAACTTCTAGGTTGATGATGACCATGATCCACTCGAAGATATAGACTTTACAATAATAGACATACAAGGCTATCTACGCAAACTAAACCCTTTAAAAGCTAGAGGCCCAAATGATATTCACCCTTTAGTCGTACGAGAAGTGTTAAATCTTGCTGCCCCATTATATATATTGTTCCGATATTCTATGAATACTGGCACTCTCCCAAGAGACTGGTTGGATGCAAACATATGCTTACTTCATGAAAACGGGTCTAGACAACAAGCTGGGAACTACAGGCCAAGTGGTAAAATTACTTGAAAGGATTATGCAGAAGCATATTATGAACTTTTGTATAGAAAATAATATTGTATCATGTTACCAACATGGCTTTCAACAGGGTTCCTCTTGCCTCACCCAGATGCTAGAATGTTTACAGGACTATGTCTTATGACAAACCTGGAGTTGGAGTTGACATTGTTTATACAGATGTTTCCAAGGCCTTTGATTCAGTACCGCACAGACGTTTACTATTCAAGTTGCACAAACTGGGGACTAGAGGAAAAACGTACAAC
Organism: Bathynomus jamesi; assembly: GCA_023014485.1. Classification (NCBI taxonomy): domain Eukaryota; kingdom Metazoa; phylum Arthropoda; class Malacostraca; order Isopoda; family Cirolanidae; genus Bathynomus; species Bathynomus jamesi. Next base: position 418,637 of record JAJOZX010002422.1, on the reverse strand, counting down.
TGGATCAAGTCCTTTCTCATCAGTAGAAGGCAAAGAATAGTTCTCAATAGTGCTACATCTCTCTGGACCACGGTGATATCGGGTGTACCCCAAGGTACCATCTTGGGTCCTATTATGTTTCTGTTATATATAAATGACTTACCAAATATTGTAGAATGTACAGCAAAGCTGTTTGCTGATGACTGCAAGGTTTATAAGGAAATTACTGAATTATCAGATTGTGAGTTATTACAAGAGGACTTAAACAGGTTGTCAGCATGGTCAAATGACTGGCTGCTGTTTTTCAATACAACAAAGTGTGCAGTATTACGTATTAGAGTTACTATAGACTTTGCATACTACATCAGTGGCGAAATGATCTACCAATAAATCCTAAGATTCTATTTGCTTTTCTGACCGCTTCGATACGTTGCCTACTCGGTTTAAGATGTGTCGGCAACAATAATACCTAAATCTTTCCGTTAGTCATACGATATCTATGTTAGTTTCCAGAGCTAAATTTTGCAGGTATTGTAATTTGCAGTCTGCATGGTTAGTGTACAAGCCTTGTATATTCGTGTCACAGCCATACAATCTACCATTCCCATGTTCGGACGGTATCCATGTTTGTGCCATTAGAAGTTCCCTCAAAGAAGCGAATGTCCCTTAATTTCATTCCCTCGAAGTACAATCAAGACAATCAACGGTTTAGATTGTTTAGGTTTCCACCAGAATATTTCCCATATTCCCATCTTCAAATTTTTATGAAATCGATTAAAATTAATTGTTTTTATCTTGTATCCAACCCTCCATTCCTAAATTTCATGATTATGCATGCACATTGAATGTAGCATGGTTACAACCCTTGTTTGTACGTACTTCCTTACTCATTTAGGATCACCTGAAGATCAGGGCCCCCAGCCTTCTCTACTTAGTCTTATAAGGCTAACTGACGAAAATATCACGACCTAACCTAACTAGTCGTTAGGTCAACTATACGCCCTTGACGATTGGTTACGTTAGGTCGTGATATTTTCGTTAGTTAACCTTATAAAGCTAACTAAAGAAGGCTGGGGGCCCTGATCTTCAGGTGATCCATCATTTATCCTATTTCATCCCCTAATGCGCGTAATTTAATAGGTATTATTATATATAATTGAATATATTCATTTACGAGTTCACTCACTCTTATACTCAGGCCCTAAACCTTTTACTGCCGTCTCTCTCTAATATATTTCCTCTTATTTCTCCCTATAATGACTTATATATTCGAATAGAGGAACTATAACATACTAATTTTGAATTATGTCAGAAAGTAAATTAATTCTTCTCTCATTTTTCATACCTTGAATACTAAATCTTCGTATCGATGTAATTAGAATTCAGTGTAAGGTAACTACCCCATAAGTTTTAATAGAGGTCATTATTTAAATGTTGTGTCTTGTCTAATGTTATACAATAAATGTTGTCGCCCATATTCATTTCATATACTGATGAAACTGTTGATTATTGTTGAATTACTCATTAAATTAGCTTTAATTATTCTTGAAATTATTAATTCAGTCATCTACCTATTACCTACCTGTGCCCTACCAACCTATCAGTCTATGTTTATGTGTACAGTATGTTCATCCAGCTTACCTACACAACGCACTCAGCGACGCATATGTACTTTTTTGGTTGCAAACATGTGTGTCTGTTCATGACTGTGTACGTAATGTTCTTACAAGTAATTCTCTTCATATGTATAACTATTGCATTGTTTGACCAATTCTTCTCATGATGCTGGCCCCTGACCTCTCGCAAGGTTCTCGTTTCTACCGACACACGTATTCAAATTTCACTGACATTGTCAAAGCGAGCCCCTGCGTTCTAAAACCTCTCCGCTTACTCTCTCTCTCTTATCATCCGTCACAATCTACGTTATATGTTATATCTGTGAGTTGTGGTCTCTGCTATTACTCAGTTTTATTTCTATTTCCCCACCTTTGACTACTTTTAGGCAATTATTTGATGTTAATATGCGGCTATAAAAATCCGACAATAATTAATCATTACTATAATTAATTATAAATTACTCGTACAAAATAACAGATAGCATTCATACATTATATAAAGTGTGTAAATTACTTAAGTATCAGATACATAATTAGCTAATTGACTGTAATTTATTGAAACCGAAATTAACTGTAAAAAAACAATTCAAATTAATCGATAATTATATTCGTAATTACACTGTACTTAATAATGTACTTAGGTTGTACTCAATGTACGACTCCGAGGTGAAGTCGCCACCAAAAATGTATAATCGGCAAATAATTATTTTTCTGTTTCATTTTATATTTATTTATTTTTTGATTTAAGATTCTTCAAGGGGAGAAACTTAACCTTGAGACCGTACTCTCACTGAAAATTTAAACTTATTTATTTCCTTGTATTGTAAATTAAATTATTCCTGCCGTAGCCTTAGGCCAAGGAGGTCGAACCTTCTCCTCCTTAACTCTGACCCTCAGCAGAGTTAGAGGCTCTTAGAGTTTCGACCAAGACAATAAACCAAATTTAGTGAGCCTTGGCACTATATCTGCCTTCTGTGACAATTTCGTGGATCAATGAAAGAAAGCCATCCCCAAAAGTTTCTAGTAGACAGTGTCACCCTAAAAAATGATCATGTAAACAATGCCACCCCCCAAAATCACTAAAGTAAAGAATGTAAGTAAAAACACCTTCATGAGGAATTGTTTATTATTTATTACTCTATGCCCTTCATGATTGGCTAGGTTAAATCATGATATTTTCATTTAAACTAACTAAAATATCACAACTTAACCTAACCTAACCTAAATAACCTACCTACCTAAGTAACTTACAGATCAATGAAAGAAAGCCACCCCTGACCCGTTTGGGGGTGGCTTTCTTTCATTGATCCAATTTCGTTAATAAAACAGTTCGAGTAAAAGAAGACTCCATTTAAGGAACTTGTGTTTCCATTCACTCCTTCATCGATTTGGTTATAAAATTATTGGTGTCAGAAATTGTTTCCACACCTCGGATGTCCTACGGCTAAGGCGGAGTTAAACTTCAAGGACCGCCCCTATACAGATTGTCCAACACTGCATCGCTTATAAAAGTCGTGTGTGGAAAGTGGCCTGCACACATGCGACATTGGAGGTCCCACCGATTAACCCTTCGTCATGACTTCGTTACAACAAATTGGAGTTCCAAAAACCGAGATTTTGGAGCAATTCGAATCCCTTCACAAGACCTTTCGCACAACAATTGGATGCCCTACTTCGATCATTTTTTTCCACAAATTTTGGGACTAACTTACTCCGTCATCTTTTTCATAGTCGATTTGTAATTATCCACGTATTTCAACCTGACGTTCTTCGTCGTTGACCCGCAATCAACTTTCGTCCTCGTGAATAACTCCGTGTGAAATTTTTTCATTGTAAGTCTCTTTACAATGAACTTTTGAGTTCTTCGAAATCTTCAATCAACATTTGGAAATCTCCGTCAACTACAGGGTGTTCGAAAAGTCCCGTCACCCCCTACAAAATGTACATATTGTAATACCAATTTTATTTTTGTGTGATTAATTGTATTTATTTGTGGCAAGTGTAATTTAAGAAACAAGTCACTAGCAACAATTACTTTGGAGCAAGTATAGTTTACGTCCTCCTGACGCAAAAGGGAACAAAAACTACACTAGGTCAAAGTTGGGGAACGTAAACTACACTAGGATCTTTAGGAGACATTTTTTTAAATGAATCCATCAAATAAAACGTTAAAACTAACGAAAATATTACGACTTAACCTAACGAATCGTCAATATATATATATATATATATATATATATATATATATATATATATATAAGACGATTGGTTAAGTTAAGACGTAATATTTTCGTTAGTTTTAACGATTTATTCGATTAGGTATACGCGGACAAAGTTGGGGAACGCAAACTACACTAGGATAATGTAGGGGAACGTAAACTATACTAGGCACCACAGGGGGACGTAAACTACACTTGCTCCATTACTTTAATTACATACTCTGTATCGCTTAATTCATTAACAAATGACGGGCGGTATGGTTTCATGCCGAGATCTTTTGTCATGTGATCTCTCATTGTGGACATGGGGACTACAAGTTCTTGTGATCGTTTCCGAAGTGATTTTTTCAATGAACGAGCCACCGATGCAATCACACCTTCACATTGTTCTGCTCGCGTTGTTGTTCTTCCTGACCGTGGTCTGTCTTTGATGGAGCCAGTTTCAAACAGCTTTTTATCCCAGCGTAATACCGTCTTGTTTGGTAGTGCAGCCTTATTGAATCTTGTGTTGAAATCATTCTAGATATCATGCATCGTTTTGCCAGTATGTAACCTTTCATGAGCCCATGTGTTCATCACTATCCTTTCCTCCAAAGTGTAAGTGGACTGGTCTGCCATTGTTCACACAACTCTAATACTGGAAAAGAAAAAAAAAGTCAATGAATCACATATAAATTGAATTAATCACAAAAATAAAATTGATATTACAATATGTAGATTTTGTAGGGGGTGACTGGACTTTTCGAACACCCTGTATAGTCGTCGATGCTGGATCATCGTCTGATTCTTCAAATTTCCTGTAAATTTTATTCTTCAATCAACCTTCGAACCATCGTTTGTATTATCTCCAATGAACCTCATTAAAAATTTTCATCGTATCCAGTGAACTTGAATCTTAGCTGTTCCTTCTTCGCAACTCTCATCTATTCTGTCTGCCAACTGAAATTGAACGAGATTCAACCGAATACTTATCACCCTTAGGCCCAGTGGTTCCCAACCTTTTTTAGGTGACGGCCCACTAGAGCTGATTTGAATAACTCATGGCCCACTTTCCATGTTGCTAAGCTGGTATCATGTTTACATAAGGTTTAATAAGTACATTTTTGCTATTAACACTTATTAACATAGTGTTAAAAGACAAGCAAGTGGGCCATGGCCCACCGGTTGGAACCAGTGCCCGGGCCTAAGCATTGTTGCATTCCCCAATTTGTTTACAATTTTCTATTTCATTCATGAACTGTTGTATAGAAAATTAATTCGAATTAAACGTTTCTTTACAATTTTGTTATAATCTTTAAATGTAAAATAACAATTAAAATTGTATTAAATTTAATTTCCACAATTTTAAATTTTATCTAATTTTTTTTTTGTAACTTTAATTTTAATATCAGGGTGTTTCAGGTCCACCCTAGAAATATCGAAATTGGCGGCTTAATTTATAAGATCAATTTTATTTTTATGGTGTATTACATTGTGGTCCTCTCTTCTTAGAACTTTTGACCCTATGTGTTAGTTTCTACCTCGAGAACTTAATGTCCGGAGAGCCGATTCATTCATTTGGTTAGTATTCTGGTGCGCAACAGGAATCAGAGATCATTTCAGTTCGTTCCCTCCGCGAGTACTTCGTAAATATAATTTTTAAATTTTTATTTTATTTCAGTTTTGGTTATTTTCTTGAATTCATATACTTAGAATTTTTTCTAGTTCTTTTTTGATCACTTTCATTACACGACACTACATACCATGACTAACCATGTCCATCACGTTATCTCCTGTGAAATATATTACTACTAATGTTAAGAACCCCTCTGGCCCAAATTAGAACCACTCTCCATGGATCACGCAGATCGAACAATTCCTGGATTTTCTCTTAGTTAATGACTGAAAAAAATTGACTTTGCTTTGATACGTGTGATCCCGATTTCAGAGACGCTATTCAATTTCATGATCTTCTCATATTTTCCACAGATGTGCAAATCTATAATTATATATTTCGATTTTCAAAAAGCGTTTGATAAAGTACCACATAGATGATTATTGGCTACACTTCATTTTCACGGAATTGATGGAAATGTTCTCAAATGGACCGAAAATTGGCTTAGTGGACGTAAACAAAGAGTGGTCATTAATGGCAAAGCGTCTAACTGGAAAAGTGTTACTAGCGCCGTGCCTCAGGGATCAGTTCTGGGACCAGTTCTTTTTATTATTTATATCAATGACATCAACTTAGGAATTAGGAGTATAACTTCAAAATATGCAGATGATACAAAACTAAGAGGATAAACAAAATATAAATTACTCGAGTGGGCAGAAATTTGGCAAATGAACTTTAATATGGATAAATGTAAGACGTTGCATATCGATAGAAACAATGTTAAGGAAAAGTATTTCATGCATGATAATACACTAACAAGTGTGTCGGAAGAGAAGATTTAGGTATTATTATTGCCGACACTCTTAAACCGAGTAAGCAATGAATGTATCGAAGCGGTTAGGAAAGCAAATAGAACCGTAGGATTTATTGGTAGATCGTTTGAATTTAAAGGGGAGAAAAGAATGCTGACATTATATAATTCCTTAGTACGTACCCCCCCTGGAATACTGCGTTCAATTCTGGTTCCCATTTTTACGACAGGACATAGACAGATTGGAGAGAGTGCAGCGATGGGCTAATTAGATTACTTCTAGATTTAGAAACAAATCCTACGCTGCCCATTTACAAACGTTAAATTTATTCTCACTTCTAAAACACGAATTCGACGAGATTTAATCCAAGTTTTTAGAATGATTAAAGGTTTTCATAATGTGGGTGGTGTTGGATAGGAGGGTAATATATGTAATGCTGGAGTACACACATCTGCAAAGTTCGGTCTTTTTTCATTGGAAGGGACAGTTGTGCTTTTATCGTTCTCATTTCTTCTAAAGTATGTGCTTCATTGTCAATGCTATTACTTCTTTTACTTAGGATTTGAGCTGTTATTTCTTTTCCTCTTGTTTGAATACTCTTCGAGTGAAAATTCGGAAACTTCACTGAATGTCTGCACATAGACGGGTGGAAACGGTAGCAGTTTGTTCCGTACCTGTAACTTCCATTTCTCATCATGTAGAAACATTTTGTAGGGTGATTATATATGCAACTGGAAACATATTTACACGAACCTGTTTTGTAATATTCGCATATGGTCCGTTGTTTAGATTCCTTAAGAATCCTGTGAGATCCAATTTCTTTTCTTTGTTCTACCACCACTTCTTCCCAACTCAGTGGTTTTTTAATCTTTGGTGTGTTTTCGTATGTATTCTGCGCCTCCTTCAAGTGTGTTCCCATCGGTGTACTGAATCCCATAGTTCTTCCATTATTTTCCAAGTGTGAATAATGGTGTATCTTTCTCTTCTTATTTCCAGCAAATATAAATTTAATTCACGTAACCCTTCCCAGTAATTTAGTCCTTTGCATCCATTGATCTTAGCTGTGAAGCGCCTCTAAATCCTTTCTAGTTGACTGTCTTCTTTTTTATATGGGTATGTTAAGATCGAGCAATACTCCAACTTGGGTATGATCAGTGCCTTCAACAGAGGGATCATTTTCTTCCTAACTCTTCTTTTAAAGGTTCTCACTATCTGTCCATTTATTCTTTTTACTCTGTTTACTGTTATCTTAGTTTGTGTTTCAAATTTCGCATCATTAGTCATCACAACTCCAAAATCTTTGGCTTTAGAATTTCTTTGAATTTCCTGTCCACTTGGGTATAGTATTCCATGGATTTTAGGTCCTCCCTTCTTCTGTGCCTTAATAGTTGACATTGCTCAGTGTTAAATTTCATATTACCTCCAGACCAATTGTAGATTCTGGTCATGTCTGTATGCAGAGATCCTATATCCTCTGGGTTTCTTATTTTTTTACTAATTTTTGTGTCATCGGTAAAGGATGTTACTGTGCTGCCACTGATAACTTCCTCATCTATATCAGTTAGCATGATTATGAAGAGTAATGGAGCTAAAACTGTTCCCTGTGGTACTGAGCTAAGGACCTTTGACTCTGATGAAGATATTCCTTGAACTGTAATGACTTGCTGCCTCTCACTTAGGAAATTATATACCCATTTTCCTACTTTTCCTATTATTCCCATATATTTCAGTTTATGTGCTATGATTCCATGGTCACACTTGTTGAACGCCTTGGCAAAGTCTGTGTAATTCAGTGGCGGATTACACTGGTCAACACTCATTTTATTGCCAATCATATTAGAGTGATTTTGGGGTAACTTTGTGGTGCTGATTCCGAATATGACATCGGTTTTGCTAGATTGGCTCTAATTTATGAGATAATTGGTACCCCATTGAAACACGTAAAAATGCAAAAAATTTTATGTTCAGGCGGAGCCTACTTACTGGTTGGGTGGCCGATGACTTATATACGGAGGGGGAATATTCTAGAATGATCGCGGAGTAAACACTAAGAATATTCGCGTGTCTCACCATCTAGAATGTTCCAGTAGTTTCCCATATGCACGCGTTATGGTTACGTTTCCTATTAATTGAGGGTATTCATTATCTCAAGAACTAGAGCCAAATCGGAAAAACTACTTTCATTTTGGAATTCAGCAACCCCAAAATACCCTAAATTCGTACGAATTTCCTTGGCAACGAAACAAAAAAAATTTTTTGTTGAGCTGTGTTATCAACGAGGCTATTGAGGCTGAAGCCTCAGGCTCCCATGTGCTTGAGAGGCCCCCCAATCAACTGATTTTCGATGATATAATTCGAGATTTCGCAAACTTCTTTGATTAAATATGACAGAGTACACAGACTGACAAATTCCCTGTTTTATTTTATGTTTTATAGGCCCCAAAGTAAAGTTTGTTTAATACTGTTTGGTTTTGGCAAACGGCAAAATACACTGTGTTAAGGTTCTTTAAAGTTTGTTTCTCAATTAGCCTGAGCACTGTACATATCACTCGTGTAAATGTACTATGTACTGTACGTGTACATGTATTGTTAATAAAAAGCTATAGAAAAGGTCCCCATATTCTTCATTGCCCCGGGGCCCCGAGGTGTCTTAATCCGCCTCTGGTTATAGTTTTCCATTAGGTGTGATAGCCATCCATGACTTGAATCTGTTAGCTGTCATTTAATTTTTTCCGAGTTTCCAAAAAGTTATAAAGTTTTTCTCTAACTATTCTTTCAAATGTTTTGGTGAGATGAGCTGGCTGTTAGCGATACCGGTCTATAGTTTTTGGCCTCGAATCGATCTCCTCCTTTATACTATATTGCAGTGGCTTACATAAGGGGGACTCATGGGGCTCGTGCCCACCCATTTACGCTTTTAATTTTATTATCAAGAACTGATGTTGAAAAGATTTAAAAAATGTGAACTTGGAAAATGTAGGAGCTGCGATAATTTTGTGACATTTTTGTTGTTATTGGGCATTGGTCCCCTGGACCGCTTTTTTATGAAGTCGAACAGTGAATCCTCTTAACCACAAGTACAACGGTAAGAACATAAAAAGTCTTGTATTCTTATTCTTTTTTAATTAATTTTAGATGAGTCTACACACTCGTACCAGTAATTAAGATATAAACAAGATAATTGAAAATACTAGCCTTGTTTTATCATTATTTTTGCATTGTATTCTAAATTAATATGCAGAAATAAAGAACATAATTTTATCTCAGTTTCTTAAAATTTCAATTTTAGTTGCTATTTTTCACTCATCCGATGGTTGAATCACCTTTCTGCCGCCCCTTTAGGGAATCCTGTGCACACCGCTGCTATATTGGAACCATGTTCACTTTCTTCGGAATGCTTGGTATTTCTCCCGTGTCTAGCGATCGTCTCCATACCCAATATCGGGACTTAGCGATTTCATTCTTGCAGTTTTTGATTAGCGTGGCATTTCATTTGTCCAGGTTTGCTGCCAAGTGTATTTTTAGTTCTCCTATAGCTCGTGTGATATCATCTGTTGTGAAGTCAAAAGTCCGTTATGTTTCCCCTTGTAATTCTTCTTCAAAGAACTCGTTTCTACCACATATTAGTTTATCACTTTTGGGGATATTGAAACATGATTCATACTGAGTTCCTAATAGGTCAGATACTTCTTTCAGATCATCGGTTAAAACATTGTTTTCATTCTTCAAAGGTCCGATAGTCGCGTGATTGTTCGTTTTCCTTTTTGCAGAATTATAGAAGTATTTTGAGTTAACCTTTATTGTTTTTATAGTTTCATCTTCATTCTCTGTATGGTTCTCAATTAGACCCCTGTATGACGCAATGTATACTCTCCAGTTTATCATTTAATATTTTTCTAATGTTCTTGCCTTTGCAATTTCTTAATTTTACAGTCACTCTTTTTCTTTTTGCGGAACACTGACCTCTTTTGTCTCTCGAACCTGCTTCTCTTCCCTCTTTGTTGTTTTTTCGGCCAGTTTGTCAAAAGGCTGGTCTCCGTGAAATTTAATATATCATATATAGTATATCCTCCCAAACCCAGGCTAATTCTTGCCTAGCGGTGTCGGGTTTGGAAGAATTTTCAGGTTATATATGAGAAATTTAGAGCAGTCTTACGCAATTTTTGGTTATTTTATTAGTAAATTTTGAGAGTTTATTTTGAGTAAATATACAAAGAAATGAATGTTAAAAACATAATAGGCATAATATAAGATAAAAATAAATCATACAGTACAGTAGTACTGTTTCATTAACTACCATGTAATAATAGTGCATGCAATAGTTTGAAATGAAACGTACCGGTATGTTTTATGAGTCATGAGTACAAAATCCAAACATATTTCGGACACCAGCAAGCTTTCAAAGTGTCAGGGTTATAACGAATCCGAGTTACAGAAGGTCTGGGTTTGGGAGGATATACTGTATATCTGTCAACGAATCAATGTGTCAAAGGTTCCGGCGTCGGTCTCTCTTTGCAACGGAGACCAGGCTGGTGAACTCATATACTGTGTGTGTATATATATGTATATATATATATGTGTGTGTGTGTGTGTGTGTGTGTGTGTGTGTGTGTGTGTGTATATATATATATATTGCTTAAGACCAGAGAGATAAAAATGCAAGACGAAGCTTTTCTCGGAAGCTTGTTTCTCTTGTCAGGCTTGTTCATCGCAAACTCGGATTTTCGTCAATTTTATTAGTTATTTTTGGCAAGAGAATTGTGACTTTAAACTATATATATATATATATATATATATATGTGTGTGTGTGTGTGTGTATGCTAGAACTCAGAAAGTCCTCTGAGAAACTTTTCTATTACACACAGACCGTGCATGGAAAAAGGAACTCTTCTGGGAAAATTAAGTGCGTTATAGTCCAAATAAATGATGGTAAATGCCAAATACTAAAGTTTTTCTTTTTCATGATGGAAGCACAACGTGGGCAACGGGTCACTAGCTCAGCAGATAGCTAGTGAGGGGAAACTTCATTTTGGGGCCTCTTTGCTAGTAACCCGTTGCCCGCGTTGACCTCTTATCATGAAAAAAGAAGTTTAGTATTTGTCATTTACCATTACTTTTTCGGACTATAGTGGATTTAATTTTCCCACAAAACTTCTTTGTTCCATGCACGGTCTGTGTGTAACATATATATATATATATATATATACAGTGGCGGCTCCTCTATAAGGGCCATAGGGGCCGGGCCCCACCAGTAATCTCTGCACAAAAGCAAAAAAATGAAATAAATTATTAAGTTTTCGAATTAGATATGTAACATATTTTTTTTCTAAGTTATAGACGCTTTCTTCAACATGAGCATGAAATCTTATATCTAAAGGGCTCATTTAAATTGGCCCTATATACACTATTTTATAACACAGTATTACGAGAATTGACGCACCGCGCGGATCCTGATTTCTCCTGATTGGTTTAATATGCTGATCTTGGGGCCACGGTGAAGTGGCCCGGAAGGCTGAAAATTTTCGTTTAAATTATCGCAGTCATATTTGATTTAGAGATTGTTTACGGTGTTTTTTTTGTCAATGAATAAATATTAATCTATTTAATGAACAGATGGGGGTCATTAATTCCCACAATGTAAAGATCTGTTTTTATTCATTTACAGTTCATTTTATATTTACCTTTTTCAATGTGTAATTTTAATTAGTTACACTCCAATTACATTTTCTTTGAATAGTCAAAGATTATGTCATTGAAAACGGAACAGCTGATTAGCTTTTCTTTTTATTTGAATTCAGTCTGTTTAGGAAACCGGAAGTGAATGGTATGGTAGTGCTTAATTATAGTGTTCTAATCGATTTGGTGGCGAATAATATCATTAATATTTAACCAAAGTTTGTCTACCCTTACCGGTATATGATGAACAGAGTAGACGAGATATTAAAAAAGCCATTTTCCTCCTTAAAACTGGAGGAAAAATTAGAAATAAAAAGACGGCGTATATCAGCCTACAGACATAATAATTACACAGCGAGATGGAAAAAACTGAGAACATTTTCAAGCAATTGGTTTGGTAAGAAAGAATGGCTGACGGTTAGTAGTGCAAAGAGTTCCTTATTTTGTTTTTATTGTCTATTATATGGAGGAGAAAGTGTGTGGACTAAAACTGGTTGTAAAGATTTAAAACATCCTTCTGAACGAATCCAGAAACACGAATCTAGTAAATCTCATATAAACAATGCTGTCCAGTTCAGAATGTTTGGAACCACAAATATTTTATCTGTTATTAATGAGGGATATCGCCATGGCATTCAGAGACAATGAAATTGTGGACAAAAATAGGCATGTTTTATCAAGAATAATTAACTGCTTAAAATTCTGTGGTACGCATGAGCTCTCATTACGAGGACATAATGAAGGTGAACAATCCTGCAATCGTGGAGTATTTTTAGACATGATTAGCTATACAGCTACCTTAGATAGTACGCTGAGTGACCATCTTGAAAACAACAAAGTTGCAAAAAACACATCTAAAACAATTCAAAATGATCTTTTGGAATGCATGTATGAAGTTTACATTGATGAAATAAAAAAGGAAATAGATGAAATAAGTTTTGTTTCTGTCCAAGCCGATGAAACAACAGACGTGGCTTGTAATTCACAATTTGTAATTATACTACGATATCTAAAAAACTTCGAACCTGTTGAAAGATTCATAATATTTGCTAAAGTTGGAGATAGGACTGCAAATGGACTTACAAATGTGCTTACTGAAGAACTACAAAAATTTAATCTCAAACATAAACTCGTTGCACAAGCATATGATGGGGCGGCCGTAATGCGTGGCCTACATTGTGGTGTACATGTTCAAATGAAGAAAATTTATCCACATGGACATTACATTCACTGTTACGCACACCAGCTAAATATTACCGTTAAAAATGTCTGCTCATCAAATAAAAATATGAAACTGTTTTTCTCGATCCTAAATGGAATTAGCACATTTTTTAATATGTCTCCAAAGCGAAGTAGTCTGCTTCTTGAAATTTGTCAAACACGTATTCCTCATGTGTCCCAAACAAGATGGAATTTTCATTCCAGAGTGGTTAATAGTGTTAAAGAGAACAAAGAGGAGCTCACTGAATGTTTTGGAAGAATTCAGAATGATGAGGGTTGGGATGATAAAAGTATATGCGAGTCTATTGGATTCAAAAGGTCGCTTGAAGATGAGGAGTTTAATTTTTGGCTCTTATTCTTTTATTCTGGAATGAAACACGTAGAAATTTTATACAATGTCCTGCAAGCAAAAAAAACGACCAGTGTTACCACTGCACAGGCATTAAAAGACTGAATTATCTATGAGTCAATTAAGAGAAGAGGTTCCAGTCTTTATTTCGAAAGCTTTTGAAAATCATAATGAAATCCCATCACGTCCAATAAAAAATGCAAAAAGGGATATGATTGGGACAAAAACTGATAAACTTTGTAGTTTTGCAAAAGATGCACGCACTCGCATTACTGACGAGATGAATGAGCGATTTGGGAAACCAGAAATATTTCGCTCCTTTGCTGTAATAGATCCCAAAGAATTTAATCATCATCTTAGACAATTCCCAGTTGAATACTGCAAAGTTATTGAAACTAATTATCCTATGCTAAGGGGAGAAAAACTGTCTTCTGAATTAGAAATCGTGTACTCAAACAAAAGCTTTGCTAATATTTCGAGCGTTTGCGCTTTAATGCGCTTCTTATACAAAACAAACTGCTAGATACCTTTTCTGAAGTGTCAAAATTATTGGAAATTGTCTTAGTGACGCCTGTTTCTACTGCCGATTCTGAACGCTGTTTCAGTACATTGAAACGAATAAAGACATTTTTAAGAAACACGATGACACAAAATCGCCTAAATGCTTTGGCTGTCTGTTCAATACACAAAGAGTTTATATCGCAAATTCCGGACTACAATAAAAAGGTAATTGAAAAATTTGCCAACAGAAAAAACAGAAGAGGAGAATATTTATATAAATAAACGTGAGTATACACCTTATGATAAAATATTAACTAATTTCTGTTTGTTTTTAATTTTATTTCATTCTCAACTAAGTTTATTTTACTGTTTTATAATGTGTATGTGTGTACACGCACAGAAAAGTGCAAAAATATTACATGATTTACACTGATTGAACAGAATGCAGTTGCGAACTATTACCGTACTTTAAAAAGCGGGAAAACCAATAATAATTGCAGTAAATTCATTGTTTGCCTCCATACATAGTGATGGGATACATAAATATTTTGATATTAAGTATATGCATCAGTCGGGCCCCACCAACTATTATGAGCACGAGCCGCCACTGTATATATATATATATATATATATATATATATATATATATATATATTAGGGTGTTTCATACCTATAGGGTAAAATAAAAATGAGCTTGGAGTTTTAATCCACACGTTTCTCCGTATTCTAAAGAACAAGAAAACACGTTTGTGCAAGTTTGAACCAGATCGCGCTGCATTTAGAGGTCCCCAACTTTGACGACTTTTTGTCAGTTCATTTCTTGCCTGCCTGCAGTGAAGACGGTTTTCTTCGTCACTTGAGCGGTTCGTGTTGTATAGCCTATTGGACAACTATGGAGGTAATTATATATGCTACTAATTATCTCATTTTACTGTGGTATTGAAATTTATTATTATTTAATTTCTGTCATTTTACTGTGGTAGTGATATTTATTATTAATATTACATGAAATTCATTAGTCTGTTGCATATTGGACAACTAAGCTGGTAATTATTTATGATACTAATTAATGTAATTTTACTGCGGTATTGAAATTTATTTAATTAATGAATTGTCAAAGAGAACGTAGTGTACACGTATCAGTTTTATAAATAAAGAAAAGCAGTAACTGGGACTCGAACCAGTGTCATAGCCGTTTGGCGGCATCGCTCAAGTCGGCGTACACAGCACGCTATCTACTCCCTAGATGGTGTAGTGGATAGCGTGCTGTGTACGCCGACTTGAGCGATGCTGCCAAACTGCTATGACACTGGTTCGAGTCCCAGTTACTGCTTTTCTTTATTTAATTAATGAAATTAATTACGATGTGAAATTATTTCTGTGGAATTATTTAGTTTGTTTTCTTTTCCAGGTGTCTACCAGAGCGAAAACAGAAGTGTTTCTTATTGGCCAGACGGATGCGAACATCACATCAAGTGGCCTTCCAACTCAGTTGCAAGTACTCAAAAAGTACTTTTACCACCAAAAGGAGCAAAAATTTGGACGTACTAAATGCCTGAACCTGTGCCTGGATGCCTATCTCATATTTTGGGAGAGCGAGAGAATCCCCATGATGCGTCGAGATTCGGCCTTGAGGAAGATGGAATCCCTTCTCAAGGAATACGACCGGCTTGTGAAGCACAAGTCACATAAAGCAGAGTCCTTCCGAGTGAAGGAGGCGATGTTCAAGGAGGCAATAGCGAAGGAGATCATGGACATTGCTCATTCACAGGCTAAGGAAATGATGAAGAATCAGGAGGACATCCACTTTCTCGACATGCAGCGTGAAGATCCAAATTCCTGCAGCATGGGCCCTGTTGACATGAAGCTTCACTATAAGGAGATTAGGAAAAGGAAGAGGCTGGACAAGATTAAGGAACAACAGGAGAAGGCCAGGAAGGAACAAGGAGCTGCAGAAGATACGGGGGCTTTAGTGATTTCAACTTCGTCAGAGACTGACTCAGATGTCGTTGACCCAACCGTGGAAGTTTTTCCATCCTCCTCCAAGGGAAATACCAAGAAGCGACGCAGGAATCTGATCTCACAGGATGTGACGACTACCTACGATCGGCTGAATATTTCGTACCGCGATTCAGCTATGTCGTACGCTGCAGCGGCTAAATCACTAGGTTCTTCGACGCAGATGTGGCAGATGAA
Organism: Bathynomus jamesi; assembly: GCA_023014485.1. Lineage (NCBI taxonomy): Eukaryota > Metazoa > Arthropoda > Malacostraca > Isopoda > Cirolanidae > Bathynomus > Bathynomus jamesi. The sequence continues at coordinate 402,474 of JAJOZX010002422.1, read as the reverse complement.
GAAAAGGCTCAGATGGTCGTCAGTTTGGGTAAGCCCGCATCGAAAAAGGAACTCAAGCTACCCCAAGGGAAGAACGTCAGGAATCTTGCCTCGAAACACCTGGCGGAGTTCGTGACAGGAAAGACGATGGCTTTCTTCCATGCATTCGACTTGGACACAGAATTCTTGAAAAAGCCAGTTGCCGAGTGGACTGAAGTAGAGGGCTTCAAGCAAGCAGCGGCAACTGTTAACAAAATCTCTGTCGTCAACGATCGGGCCGAAAGAGCCATCGCGCTCACCAAAGAGTTCAACTGTTCTCTGACGAAGAACGAAGAGCAGAAGCAGTATTTGCTCAAAACTGTGATGCAGCATAGGGCGAAATACCCGAATAAAACCAAGAAGGATTTCATGGACAAATGATTCGCAAGAAGTGGTTATGTTTTTTGTATCTTTGTGAAAATGTGTAGTGAAATGGTATTCGTTTGTTGAATAAAAATTCATTGACAGATTTTTGTTTAATTTTTTCCGTTTATGATCTGCCAGAGCATCAAACTGGGGACCCGTAAACTTTAAACTATTGAATTAATACTTCGGTTTATCAGTCTCCTCAGCAAATGGAACAAGAGGATCCATGTGGATTAAAAATTTTCCAAACTTTTAATTTATGAAACACCCTAATATATATATATATATATATACATATGGGATGAATTTCACAATAAAACACGTGAAATGAATGAATGCTGCAAACCCACAAGGAAAAAGAAAAACGATTCCAAGGCCTTTCGTGTATTCAAAGCTACACCTCGTAGCCTTGGAATCGTTTTTCTTTTTCCTTGTGGGTTTGCAGCATATATATATATATATATATATATATATATATTCTTATACTCTATTGGTTAAAACCACAGTTCCGTTGCCAAAAGTAACAGTGATAAAACACACAAAGAATATCCTAAAAACTTTAGCAAAATAACTGAATTATATGCAGCAGTAGAAGCGTGTTTGCATCTGGAAAGACGATTTCCAACCTGTGTATGAAAAAACTAAACACCTTCATCGTACAGTTTACATTATGAGTCATACTAATGATATTTTAATACGAAATATTAATTTACATTATATTATACTACTACGAATTGCCTTGGTTTTGGGGTAAAGTCCGTCAGAGATGAAGCAAATTTACAGTGGAAAATATCGACAACGAAAGTACGAAAATTTTCCAAGCGCTGACATCAACAAAAAAAAAAAAAAACAAGAACAAAGAAAATTCATAAGCTTGTCAGATGGTAGCGAATGCGCTTGATTGAGAAGATGTGTTTAATCTTACCAAAAAGTTTCGTGATTAGATGAAATCAAACAAAGTAAAATGGTAGGGATACCTAAACAAATCCTAGGCCCAATGGCCTATTAATTAAATCAATAAATAAGCTCAAAGGCCCACAAGAACAACGACATCAAATGGCGCTAGCCTATTGCCAGAACAGCTGCAACTCGTCCCGAGTGAAGATGTAGCCCGCAAGATTTACAATAGGTATTTCACTCTTTGTATGGGATGACTTGTCCGTAAAGTGAAACTAGTTTAACCTTACACTCACTCGCTATATGTCTAAAACATTTTATTTTTTCATTAATTTCATTTGAGTAAAAATGTACTAATATTTTTGTGTTCCTCCACATTTTATTTTTATTTTAAATTCTTAAAAGTTTACTTATACCACATTAAATTGCGTACAATATGCAGATGATACCAAACTTGCTTCTTCCCATCGTAACGCAGATTTTCTGATTAATGAAACAGACATTTAGAAAACGTGTATAAATGGATGTGTGCTAATAAACTTTTATTGAACCTGACAAAATCATCTTATATAATTATTGCCACAAAACATATTAATACAAACTGTCAAATAAAAATAGGGAATACTACTCTTGCGAGGGTGAATGAGGTTAAAGTACTTGGCATTAATTTAGAGGAAACACTAAATTTCAAAAGTCATGTACAACATATCAAATCCAAAATATCAAGATTTCTCTTCATATTATTTAAGCTAAAAACGACCCTTCCTCAAAACGCACTCCTTACCTTATATTACTCCTTCATCCATCCACATTTATTATATTGTATTACAGCATGGGGTAGCTCAAAGAAATACATAAAACATCCTTTAGAAGTAATTCATAAAAAATGTCCGCCAACTTTCTCAAATAATGACAACGAAGTCACACTTCTCCACTGTTTAAAGAGCTAAATATTTTAAAATTAAATGACTGATACAAATTCAATGTTGCTGTTAATATGTTCGCAGTTATCAACAAAAATTCGACATACATCACTCATTCAAAGACAATCATCTCTCATTAAATACGCCATCGTTTTAACACCAGACTGCCCAACGATTTTATATACAAATCTAACTATACAATAGAAACTGCAGGAAATGCACTATCTTTCAAAGGAGTAGATGTATTGAATATAATTTCCATGCATATCAGGCAGGCTTCATTACTAAATGTATCTCGCAAATCGCTAAAAAAGCACTTCATTAGCTCCTACTGATTAGTTCACTACTGCCATTTTTACCATAGTAATAAATTTTTGTAATCAACAATTCAAAAATATGCTAATTTCTTAATCTATTCTTTTTCTATATTTTTTTTATTGAGCACCATTTATTTTCCGCTTAATATATAATAAATCAATTAATTTAAAATTATGTAACATTTTGTAAACTTCAAATAAAATAAATAGTCAAGTTTCACAATTATTTATGCCATTCTAAATTGTAAAAATACTGTATTTATTAGATCAATGAAGGTTATCCAGTATTCGATATTTACTATTATTATTGCTATTATTATTAATTTTACTGTCACTATTACTATTACTTGCCACTTTCATTGTTTTATGTAATATTTTCTACTAAATATACAATAAATCATTTAATTTAAAATCCTGTAACATTTTGTAAACTTTGTATTGTATTTATTATTATTATTATTACTATTATTATCATATTTTTTGTTGTCTGTTACTATTACTTGCCACTTTCACTATTTTTATGTAATAAATAAAGTAAATGCCATTAATTTTTCCTCAAAAGCCTCCATGTTTCCAACGGCATATTCAGATGAGAGTGCCGTGAATATATTAAAAATTAATGTCATAACAAATATCTAAAAATTGTAAAACTGTCACTTGTATTCTTTTTGGAATAAAGTTTTTTAAATTGAATTTGAATTTTATACGCATCACGAAACTTTTTAGTTTAGTTTTAGTTAAAAGGTTTTAAATCATAAATATTTTAGTGTTATTCTTCGTGTCTCATTTCTTCATTCGACATCTTTTGTACCTTCATAATCATTTCTCTTTTGGGTAATTTAAAAGTTTCTTCATTTCAGTTTTATTCATATTATCAAAATAAGATCACAAATTTCTGCAGCAACATTTTACGTTCATCTCGATCTTTATGAAGTTTTTAATGTACAATTCACGGATAGTTTTTACGCAGATGTTCAGATAAACTCGTAACCTCGCGTACTTTTTCTTACTTATTTTATCAGGTTTTTGGCTTATTTTTTAGCTATTGCTACTCTGAGTCCCTAAATATTCGCATCTTTCTAGTTTCGTTATTGATTAATTTATATTTTAGTTTGAAAACGTTAAGTGAATATGTTTTGTATCTTGTGATAAATGAACGCTTTGTTTTCTCTCGTTGTGTTAACATCAAACTGATAAGTAAATAACAGCTCTACGGTTAATTCTATCTGCACCGTGGTGTTCATAAATGTCAGTGCATCCACGGTAACACTATATTTATGAAAGTAATATAGTGTATACAAATAACAGCTATCCCAATTATAAAATAATTAAGCGAAGTGCCACTTAGAGCAGTTTAAAACCTGATTACGAGCTGGGAAAGAAAAAAGGTCATAAATCACGATACAAATCAGATTTCGAACGGAAAGAAAATGACTATCTGCAAGAACCGACCAAAATAGAAAAAAGGAAGAAAAAGTGGCTAAAAATACGAATAGCAGAATAAATCTGAAATTTTAGCTAAAATCAGAAGGTTCAACAAAGGTTCAACAAAAACAAATTATGCGTCATGAAATGTGCTGTTACCTACATTTATAACTGTGGGAATGAAATTGGTAAAACTACTGGCCTAAAATGCATAATGCATTTAAACACTACAATTGCACCAATTTGTAAAGAAAGGACAGAAAAGTCATGAACAGAATAGATAGTAAAATCTTTGTTCGTTATAGCTATAATTACGTTACAGAAAAGTAATACAAAGGGAACTTGATAATGTTGTTGATGAGGGGGAGACGGATAAAAATCTAAGTGAAGAGCAAACTACAACAAATCCCTCAACAGCACCGGGAAAAGACAGAATACGACCAAAATAACAAAATGGACTGCAGAACACAGAGGGAAATGCAGAACATATGGACGGAGAGCTACCACAAATACAAAATAACAGCGTCATGAATGAAAATGAAAGCACACCAAAGACAAAACAATCATGGAATAGGGACGAAGTATTGAAAAAACAAAATAAAGGAATTGAATTTCACGGGTCATATAAAGATAAGTCAAAAAGCATAAAGGAATCGAAAAGACGCTATATTTGAATAATATAAAAAAGGATAGTGCAGATATGGCTCCAAATGCATTTACAGCTATTCTCTAAAATGTTTTAACATGATGAGAAATGGAACTTGCTGATATGGGATATGGAACAAACTGCTACTACTTTCACCCTTGTATGTGCAGATTAAGTACACAAAAAGAGAAAAAAAAAATTCAAATCCCCCAAAAAAGAAGTGACAGCATTATCAATGAAAGACATTTTTTTAGAAGAAATGAGAACTATAAAAGAACAACTATCACTCCCACTGAGAAAAGACTGAACTCCCCAGACACATGTACCCCAGCACAGTGGCGGATCCAGAGGGGAGCTGAAGGAGCTCTAGCCTCGCCATTGATAGAGATGTTTCGCGAATCGCAACCTAAGTGGAAAAAATTCATATATCCGCCAAGTGAGGCTCCAGCTCACGGAGATAATACAAAGAAAAGTTATTGAGATCTCTGCTAATAAGAAAGATCGTCGGATCCTCCTAAAGTGAAAAGACCTTTGACGCTTTTAGTAAACATCCATTGGCACATCCACACATTTGTTTATAATATATGTTTCGAACCAGATTGATATAATTTACAGTAATTTTCTGTTTGATTTATGAAGTAATCAGAGATTTGTAGTAAAAGCTTCAAGCTAAATAATTGGATTTGTGGATGTATTTTTCAATGAATCTTCCGTATCCTGCGATAGGTTGGACAGTCGTCTAGACTCTAGAAAGTGGCTGTACATTATTTCTATTGTGAAGTGTTTGTTTTTGATTGAGTTTTCCTAACAAATTGGTAATTACTGAACAAAATGAACAGCAAAATAGAACTTTGTTTTTCCACCTTCGAATGAATTTATGTGATTCCAATGTACTTTTTTTATACGGTGATTACGAATTTGAAAGCACAATTTTTCTATCACGCACCAATTTGGAAGGAAATACAAATGAAAATTGACAGATTTTCCTACTTTTGGGATATATTTAATCGTACAAAAAAGAAGCGTACCTTACCTAAAATGTTTTTGCAGCTGATCTGATTTTTGTTTATAACTAGTACTAGGGGCTTCTCTTATAAGTGTCGAACAGTAGTCGGCCAACATACTGAGGCTATATATTCCTTGGTACCGTTTTTCCATGGTTGATATATCCTGATGAAATCTTTCACCATGCTCATCGCCCACATCGTCCAGGTTTAATGGGAAGAAGTCCAGGTGGGAGTGCAAGAAATGCATTTTCAACACTGCCGAGGAAATTCGTAGTCACTTCTTTAAAAGCTTTCCATTCTGTATTTCAACCTCATTCAAAGACTCATCAAATGCAGTCTTTCATCACTTCTTTGATCTGTGGGCCCACAAAAATACCTTCTTTATTTTCGCTTCGCTGATTCTAGAGAACTTCTGTTTTAGATATAGAAATCCAAGTCTGCCTTTATTCATGGCTTTTACAAAATTTTTCATCAAACCAAGTTTGATATGGAGAGGTGGTAAGAAAAATTTTGCTGGATTTATTAGGGGTTGATGGGCAACATTTTTCTGTCCTGGAACCAAATTTTGTCGAAGTGACCACTCTTTCTGTATAATAATGACTCCCCTTAGCTCGGCTGTCCCACTCGTAGAGGAAACAAAAGAACTTTGTGTATCCTAACTGTAAGCTGAGGAGAAGTGCAATCACTTTCAGATCACCACAGATATGCCAGGAGTGTTTATCATAGTCTTTGAAAAGTGTCCATGAGCTCGAAGATGAAAACTTAAAAAGACCATGTGCAGAGACTTTAGATCCTGTCAGTAAGAAAAAAATAGGGCTGAGCACTGTTCAACAAAAAATAACTTCGTTTGTATTTAAACCAGAGACAGAGACCCGTGAAGAAATTGTTGCAAAGCTTGCTTCTGTTGATGGTTTATCAATTCATACAATTGCAAACAGTGAATTTATTAGAAAATCTTTCGTTGAAAGAATATGACATTACCAAACACACCGTCTTAAGTTATGATATGGTGCACAAACAATATAATATTGGAAAGGAATCTGTTACTTCGGAAATTGCAAAAAAATATCAGATGGTGAAAGATTTAGCATTTCTTTAGATGAATACACATCGCTACGAAATCTTCGCTATATGAATGTTAATGATCATGCAGTTGGAAAGTTCTGGAATTTAGGAATGGTTCGTATTTTTGGCCTGCTGATAAAACTACTGAGATTGTTGAAAATAAACTAAATGACTTTAAATTAAGCATGGAAAATGACATAGTTGCTAGTGTAATAGATGGAGCCAGTGTCATGGTAAAATTTGGAAGAATTAGCCATAGTGAGCATCTACAATGTCTTGCACATGGTCTGCACTTGGCTGTTTGTGATGACCTTTACAAAAAAAGTAATTCAAGAAACGCAACAGTTAATCAACAGATATCAGAAGACATTTCTGAGGAAGTGCAAGCATGAACAATGATAGTGATGAAGAGAATGTTGAAGAAGACGAATTTACAACTGCTGTCGAAATCTCAAACAACAATGCCGATAATTTTGCCGATATTAGGACTATTGAACTAGCAGAATGGTTTGAAGACATACACATTGCTAGCAGTCTAGCACTATTACAAAAGTGAGAAAAATATGTAAGACTTGAGCATAACAAAGAACTTCATCTACAACTCGATTCACAAACAAGATGGAATAGTTTAATAGTAATGTTGGAAAGATTTGTACAACTAAGAAAAACAATTTCGAAAGCACTGATTGACCTTGGGATTGGAAATGGAAAGGGCATGGATATTTCAGGTTAAAATTGGATTGGAGAATCTTGGTAGCAGAGATGCAACATTGCTCACTGCAGAAGGTGTGTTTGCTTTCATTGTAAATGAGTTGAGAGAACAGAAAACTTGTTTTTCTACCACCTTAAAACAATCAGTAGAAAAAAGACTTCAAGAGAGACGTAATAAGAAGCTCGTAGGATTATATAAATATTTAAACAATCCTATAATAGCATTTAATTCAACTTGTCTTTATTTTTCACTTCGTTTGCCAGGCTTTCCAGAAAAAGTGAGACGGACGTAGTGGCAGAAGGTACTGAATTTAGTGATGTAGCGGATGTCATTTTTTTCACATCCGCGGATGCGGATGCGGATGAGGATGTTTGATTTCAACATCCGCGATGCGGATGTCTACATTTTCGTTATTTTTAGGATATATTCGAGATTTGTTGTGTTTAACGTATATAATAAGTTATTATATAGAGAGAGCTGTAGCTATAATGTAGTATAATTGATTAATTGTACAATAATTGCTGTACTTTTCTCTGAACATATAAAATAATATCAAGCATCTAACTAATATAGAAATCAATTAGTGAATTCGTCTGCAAATAAATTCGTTATATTTTGTTGAGTTTCAGCCACAATTAGAAACCATAATTGTGTTACCAGGATGCGGGACGTGAACCCAACTCAAATGCACCCCACCGACCTCTTTCCCCAACCTCCACCCTTATAGAAAGAGATCTTTAATTAGCTTGATAACTATTTATATTAAGTTTAAAGTTTTATTAGGCATATTTATAAATGAGTAATTAAAATAAAGTAAACTAAGATGTTCATCGTTTAATGTTCAAACTTAATTATAGGAAGGTTATGCTTAAGGAACATTAATTTTTCTGCCTTTTCTGCTGCCAGTCTGTTTCTCTTTTCATCATATATTAATCCAGCACTGCTAAATAATCTCTCGCTTGGTACGTTTGTTGGAGGACAGGCTAAATGTTTCCTTGCAAGTTTACTCAAGTATGGATAGATATTCTGCGTATTTTTCCACCAACTAATAGGATTGTCACATGCAGCCAGGCGTTTTTCTTGGTGATAGCTCTCGATCATTTTTACTACATCTTTTGACATCGCGTAGGTCTCGTCATTGCTGCTTGACTCAAGAAACTGAGAGACAGATTCTGTGATAGATTTGCTTGTTGAAGGTGTTGGTTCTGTTACTGAAACTTTTATTCTTTTGGTGGGTGGCGAAGCGACAGATTCAAGAGATTGAAGCTCTTCAACTGCTTTGCCAAGTGATGATTTAACTCGTTCTAATGTACTAGGTGAAAATAACTTAGCTTTGTAACGTGGATCTAAGTAGGTTGCAAGAGAGTAACTTCATACAAGAACAGCCTCTCGTCTTGTCGCTTGCATCACTTTTGCGCACAATGAACTAGTTCTATTAATATAGTAGAATTTGATAATTTCCGCTTATTAATGACATTTTATCTCAACGGTCCACATCCGCACGACATCCGCAGTCCAAAGTGCGGATGCGGATGTGGATGCGAGAAAATGTGCGGATGTTCCGCGGATGCGGATGCGGATGTGACCTACATCACTAGACTACTGATGTAAATGAACCCCAACAGTTTTTTGATACACCACTAGAACTCGAAGTCTTTTCCTCTAACTCATCTTCAGAAAGAAATGGGACACACAGAGCAACAAACTTTGCTCCTGAGATACGACGTAAAGAATATCATAAAAGAAATTGATTTTTATGAAGCCACTGGTAAAGAACAGAAAATTTAAATCTCTTATGTAATGCTCTGGCGACAATTCCTCCAAATTCAGTAGAGTCGGAAAGAGCATTTTCTGCTGTAGGATTATTCATCACAAAACTCCGAAAATTTTTAAGTGATAATAGTATCGATCATCTGTGTCTTTTAAAGCATTATTTTAAGTCATAATCCAAATAAATCAATAATTTCAGTTTTATTAGTCTCTAGAAAGTTTTTATCAAAACATGTTTTTGTTCAATAAAAGGAAATTTTCTGTTTAGTTATTTAATTTATTCCAGTACTTCAACCTTATTTAATTTTTTTAATCCCGGGATTGCAAGTTTTTTAATCCCGTTTCCCGGGATTAAGAAAAGAGCGGGAAATGCTCAGCCCTACTCAGAATGCGAGTGCCAAAACTCTTTAACGCTAACTTGAATAATTTAAAGAACCAACTGGACAGGTTCTTGTACAAAGTCCCTGGCTCTGGGCTACGATTGCAGGATGAGAGTGAAAAACAACTCTCTCCTTCATGAAATCCCGCAAATGAGGCCGGATATTAAGTGGGGTTGACCGCAGATCGATCCTGAAGCATCGTTTGAAGTCACAAGGAAACGGTTGTTGCTCACTGATCAACGTAAGCTGGCCTTTTGCTTAATATACGAGTAGTATAATGTACAGGGTGTACATAAAGTCAGGATCTATTTTTGTGAATCACTTGGAAATTATATGGAATTCAATCATAAAATGATAAAGTGGTAACATTTATTAAATAATTAAGAGTAGGATTCGACGTGACGCCCATCAGTATCCCTGCACAGCTCAAATCGTTCCGCAGCATTTCTAAACACATTCTGGAGCATTTGCGGGGTTATGTTATCTACAGCAGTTCGTATACGTGTACGTAAGTTTTCAAGACTCGTAATCTTCGTCTGATAGACGCGCGATTTGATAAAGCCCCATGCAAAGAAATCTAAAGGGGTTAAATCTGGTGATCTCGCTGGCCAAGGTCTGTTGCTTCCGAGTCCAATCCAGCGATTTGGAAAACGTCCATTTAGATAATCCTGAACAATTTTGGCATAGTGACAAGGAGCACCATCATACTAACAATCCTATCCCCGTCGTCTATCAACATGATGGTGCTCCTTGTCACTATGCCAAAATTGTTCAGGATTATCTAAATGGACGTTTTCCAAATCGCTGGATCGGACGCGGAAGCAACAAAAGACCTTGGCCAGCGAGATGACCAGATTTAACCCCTTTAGATTTCTTTGCATGGGGCTTTATCGAGTCGCACGTCTATCAGACGAAGATTACGAGTCTTGAAAACTTACGTACACGTATACGAACTGCTGTAGATAACATAACCCCGCAAATGCTCCAGAATGTGTTTAGAAATGCTGCGGAACGATTTGAGCTGTGCAGGGATACTGATGGGCGTCACGTCGAATCCTACTCTTAATTATTTAATAAATGTTACCACTTTATCATTTTATGATTGAATTCCATATAATTTCCAAGCGCTTCACAAAAATAGATCCTGACTTTATGTACACCCTGTACAGTACTGAATTTCAGTGTCAATGAGCGCCATATATTCTTATTTATTAGTTTTATTTTAATTTCCTTATAAATGTATTAATCCATGTATTAGTCATTCACTTACTTTACGTGTTTCTTTTTAATTATTCTCTTCCTACAAGTAAGAAAAAAGTAAACATTCATATTCCTGCAACGGATTACGTCTTCTGCTCTTCTTAGCCAAGATGAGTCTTTCTAATCCTGCGATTAATCTAAGCAAACAAAGTGTTACTCTTAACCTGATGAACACGAAGTAATTTTTGTTTGTTATGTGCCGCATTCTCTCTCTCTCTCTCTCTCTCTCTCTCTCTCTCTCTCTCTCTCTCTCTCTCTCTCACTCAGTTTATCTCTCCTTGCAATGTCTAACGAAGGTAAAAGTAAGTATGTGATTGTTGCCATAAAACACATTAGTTTATGTTGTAAAATTAATCTCTGGGTGACATCATTTTGAGTCCGTTCTGCAAATAAATTGTCTTCCACTTCTATGTGTCTTTTCTGTAAAATGAAAGGAAGAAGCAACGTTGATAAAAGGGAGCTTAGAAATACTCTTATATGGGGTGCCTACAATATGCATTTTTCGTGGCATTCGTGTTCCAAATGACATGCATGATTTCTGGGAAGTCTGTTGGCAGTGTGAACGCTTTTGGTACAAAATTCCTTGTTCTTGGTGGTTTTTGAGAGATTCCTCATTCCATTTTCTACTGAAAGTACAAGGAACAAATTCCGGAGCAGTCTCGAAAAGCATATTGGTAAAAAGTAAGCAAACCTTCCAACAACATGGAATGACTCAAACCAAATGTAGTTTATTTTATCAACAAAACTAGTTCCATTTATATGAAATTTCCCTTTAAAACTAAATAGTAAATGAGTGTGACATAAAGATTCCATTAAACTTAGTTAGTGCAAATGGGCTTCCTTTTTTAAAGGAACAAGAATTCCACGACCGGAGTTCTTGGGATAGCTGTTCTATAATAAAAACCTACTCTAATAGACAGAGTTTATTTCCACAACAGTTTCGATGCCCACTGGCATCCTCTTCGGGTGGATACAGAATAGGATGCCAGTGGGCATCGAAACTGTTGTGGAAATAAACTCTCTCTATTAGAGTGGGTTTTTATTATCATATTTTGACCTTCACGTAGAAAAGTGAATATCTGTTCCTTGTTCCAAGAGCAGTGTGAATAGGTTATTAAGAGGCTAGAATGCAGCAAAACTTCTATGGCTGGAGAGATCTGGTCTGGTTCAAAGCATAGGGAGGAATATCATAGGCTAGATATAAAGATTATAGAGATAGAACAGCAAGTTCTTAATCTTTTCCATTATTAAGATCGTAGGTTTAATAACGGAGAGAATAAATTCCAAGAAACAGAGGACCCAGAAAGGAACAGGCTGGAAATGCTGGAGGATGGGGTTCCGCCCTGTTCGAAAACGGCTCTGGGCAAAGCCAAGGCAAGTGAAAAGGAATAAGAAGGTCATTAATTAAGATGGAAAATAGGTCAGAGCTGCTCTCGGATATAGAGTGAGTCACTCCTTTTAGGGAGAGATCACTGGTCCAAGGTCAGTCTCAATATTTTGGTAAAAAAGGTTAAACTAAAAGTGGTGCATTCCAGAAGCAAATAAAGAGAAATGAAAGTATTTAAATTTAAAAGTTGAGAAGAGACTTACGAGTGCAGGGGTAGTACAGGCTGAATCAAAAGACGTATATGAGAGAGGTAAGATATATCTCTGAGGAAACAGTTGGGATTTTGATGGACTAACTGACAAAATGAAGGGTAATTTAGCTTTAACTAATGGTATAACTGTAAATACCAGGGGTAAACAAATATAAAGTATAATGAAATGGGTGTTAAACTTCTTAAATTCTGGAAGCAAATGCTGATTTACTGTATAAATAAAGTTCACATCAAATGCAAATGAAAATATTGTAAGTTTATTGAGGAGATTGGGAGGTTGTCGGAGGAAAACGTTGTCCACAGGACTAAAATGGTTTGATGTGCTGTATGTGATGCTGTAAATGTAGCCCTTCTTAGTGCCAGATCAATTAAGAACAAATTAGATTAATTTTTCGCCTTAGGCAGTATGGATAGTGGTTTGAGGGGAAATTTATGTTTAGACTACACGGATGGGTCATGAAGACAAGGTTCAAAAGGGCAAAGGTTCTCTATGTTACCATCTTCATCCTATCGCTGATGCGAAAGGTAATGAGTTGTTAAGTTTCATGAATGATAATTTTTTTAGCTCAATGGTTTTGACCATGAAGATATTTTAGTCTCGGACTTCTGTGTAGGCGAAAAACTTTGGACTGGCGACCATAAATTAGTCCATATCCAGCATACGAGTGTGGTTCTTTCATTTTTACAGTTTTTAACTAATAAGGTGTTCCATTTGTTCGGACCTGCAGCTGAATGTGATTTCATTTGTCCTCTCGCTCGCGCTATATCTTCTGGGGTAAAATAAAAATCTGTTATACAATCTCCTTATAATTTTTTTTTCAAAGAATACATCTGGAATACAAGAATACATCTGATGTTATCTGTTATCTCTTGTGTTAACATAAATTCCTTTGTTAGAACCATCAACATTTTTTATTGCTTCTGGTCTTTTCTTGTGTCCCTCTTGTAATGATGTATATATAGGTATATATTTCTTCCCACTTTTTTGTATTTTATAAATGGGAAATTAAACTCTCTACAGAGTATTAAATTGGGGAATGGGAATTTTAAGGACTTTCTTTGGTTTCTGATATCAGCAATTGTATCCGAAAATTTTTCCTAAGACTATCCCCCAGCTTTGCCTCGCTGCCACATTCCCGGACACCAGTCACTGATAATATACAACGGGCCACATCCTCCATCCCCCGAAGTAACGGAGAAAACTTACTCAATTTTAGTCAAAATCTCTCCACCCTTCACGTTATCCTTTCGAGACAGAGTTTGCTCACCAATTTTTACTTTCTATAAGTAACACGGAAATGGCTAATAATTTTCCACACCGCTGCAGTTTCTGCAACAATGCAACAGACGACTCTAAGGCAATTAAGATGTGATTTCTGCCAATTCCTTTTCGACTTCATCTATCTGAAATGGAAAGACGAAGATAGCTCTCATAATTAAAAAGAAATATCACTATGTTTACTAGATATTCACTCAGATACTGGCACCGCTTAAAATTTATTAACTGGGTGATTTTCACTATAACACCAATTTTATTCGGACTTCCATCGTAACACGTGTTAACGTCACACTGGGCAGAAAGACTATATATATATATAGGGTGGCGTAAAAGTCCCGCATTATAGGAATTTTCAGTGATGACTATAATATATATTTTTTTCTTTTAGGTCGGGGATGGCTGCGAAATTAACAAGAGGAGCTTCGTTTTAATCGAATCGGTACAGAATTTAAATTCTGTACCGATTCAGCGACTTGTAGTACCTGGTATTCCATGCATTAAAACCAAGCTCACCCTCTCGTCTATTCTTAATTTCGCAGCCATCCCCTACCTAAAAGAAAAAAAGAATATAATCAACACTGAAAATTCCTATGATGCGCGACTTTTGCGCCACCCTGTATATATATATATATATATATATATATATATATATATATTCATTTGTGTAGTTCTTATATTTCCTTTTTCCAGACGACAGAAACGACTGAATTAATGAAGACATTAAGCTAATTGGGTACATTTTTCAATTGTAGATCCTTGGAAGATTAAATTTCAGGTAGTTAATTAAGAGAGGAAAATTTGGCATAGAGACTTAACGGCTGAATGTTGCTAAGAATCGATCCTGAAAAATATTTGAAATGATCTATTTACAATTTTATAGTAAAATTATTTAAAAATAAGGGCACCATCCGCATCAGGTGATGTCCATTGTCGTTCTAGTAGTTTCAATTCGTCCATGCATTGGTTAAATTAAGTTAGGTCAAATTTGCAAAAATAGTTTTTACAGTGATCGAACTGACACTGCATATTGTTTTTTCACATGTATAGTAAATGTAGAACAATTTGTATGCCTATATTTGCGCAAAAAATGAAATTCATATACAACATATTCATAATGGAATTAACACTTTTAGCCAGAATTACTGAAGTTCCTCCTTCGTATACAGCACACAAGCTTTTTTTTTTTTTTATTACAAATTATATTTAATTTCTTGACTCATTGTTATTTCATTACATTTTCTTTTCTCTTCTACTGACACACTTTCTGCATAACTTACTGATAATGCATTTATCATGTTCTTGTGATTTTCGTAACTATTTTCCAAACCAGCTTCGCGTTTACCCCAAGAGACACGGTATATAAACTGCAAACGCACAAGGAAAAGACTCAAAGCTGTTTTACAGGAAAGGATATTGTCACCCATTAGTCCACATGGAATATAAATGATGTTGCACTAAATTCTTGTCAGATAGACTGCAAACACTCCCAGAGAAACGGTGTAAAGCCATTGCATTTACATATGCGCCATTAGGATTTATGGTTACCACTGAATAAAGAGATTATTAAATTTATTACGAGGATTTTTACATGCATAACTGTTTTATATGATATTGTATATAACGAGTATAATTTATAAGCTTATAGTAAAAAATATATATTGAATAAAATGTGTTGTTTTTCAAACATTTTTATTGTTTTTGTTTATTTCCCTGTTTAAATAATTCTCAGATCTTATCGTCATTATCGGCATTATGAGGTAGAGTACATTTTTCAAAAGGATGTAGCTAATGGTTGAAAGAGAGGCTTCAAAGATGATTGGAGATTAATCATACTACTTAGAAACTAGGTGAAGACTCGTCAAAATGTGATTAAAGGCTCATAAGAGGATGATTAAAAATGTATTCGAAGTATTTTCACTGATCGAAATAATAAATACGCATTCTCCAAAATGATTGGAGAACTAAATCTTTTTTTAAATTCAGAATTTGAACAATGCTTTCATGGTATATTTATTCAAATTATATTGACTGAAAAATAAAATTAATCCTCCTGCTGAAACATACATACAGTTTCTTCAAATCATTATTACAGTGGTTACAAGAAGTATTTCCATCAGTGACCAAAAATAACCAGAAATAGAAACCATGTATTAAATTTTAGAAATAACTCATTTTCTGAGAATTATAGAAATTTTGTCAGTTAAAAAAGTAGTTCCAATTTAAAATTTAATCCATGGAGATCATAGAGATCATCAATTTATTACGAGATAATATTTATTTATATAAATAACCAAAAATACGTACATCACTTTTTAAAATGTGGAAATAAAACAGAAGTGCGGATTAAAATATAAATACAGTGTGTAACAAAGGATAAGTAGTATTATGTTGGCAGGCATGTCGACAAAACCACGTGATCGAGTGATGACGTAATAGGCGGGAAGGGCAAAGTCAGATTGGAATGTGGGGTTATTGGAGAAGGGGAAGTCACGTCCGTTTATGAGGCTCTTTTCAAATAGGATTAGATTTATACGAGTCCGTTTATCTGCTGGATTAGGTTTAGTTTTATTTATTCATTTAAAATATGTATTTATTTATTCAGTTTTGGATCCGTGTATGGCTCGTATTTGTTTAGTCATTTATAGGTGTAATTATAATTATTTTAGGGTTATCTAATTATGGCTCTGTTTACGCGCGCCGCAGTCCTCAGTTCGAATACCCAGCCACGAACCCCTGAACATTCGCGCCCGCGATTCCGTCGCATCGGTCTCCGGTTCGAACAAATAACCTAACCTAGCCTGACCTTACCCATCTAACCTCTCTCTCTCTCTCTCTCTTAGCCTAGCCTTATTTAACCTAACATCGTCCAACTAAACTAAACTAACCTAACTTTATCTCCCTGTCGACGTCGTAAATATAAAGGTACAGGTTCAACCCACAATGTAACAAACGAGCACACACACACACACACACACTAGTGAAACTTCAGATGAGGGAATCTAAAGTTCCTCCTAGTTTGCCCACAATTCACAGCAGTTTCATTGTAGGATGGATGCGAATATGTATATTGATTATTACATCCAGTGTATGTATAAATAAAACAATAAATAAAAAACAAATAAATATCCCTTGAGAGAACCAATCTTGTAAGTCGCACGAATCCTTTCCCGCAAACTCCTTAAGACCTTACTGGGGAGACAGGGGGCTGGTTGGGAACCTTCAGACCCAGAAGTGGCCCAGAAACCATGCAAACGGCAGGGGGCGCAGTGCCGCCGAATCCTGGGGCAGCCGTGCCAGGGTTTGGTCAGGTAACAGTCATATCGCTCTGAAGAAGCTGCATGACCGTAATCACAGATGATACACCAAAGAAGGGCCTAACCACAAGAGCCACATAAAAAGGATAACCTCGCGATTGAACGACTGACAGCGGCAGTTTCGGCCGAACCTTTGGCAGTATTAGGCTACTACCACCGAGGCAGAGGGACAAGGTGTAGCCTTTCGACTTAGCCAAGCAACCGAAAGAACGGCAGGAAGGTCAAGCTCATTAAAAATCAGAATAAGTAAGGGTCCCAATACGGGTAGAAACATTATTAATCTTATTTTGAATAAGTGAAACTTTTTTGGTCTGTTGATCTGCCCGTTCAGGCAACAGGGTCTTTTCCGTGTATCAGAGGAGTTTATGGAAAAATACAACTCCGCATGTCTGGTTGAGAAAGGAATGAGTCGAGTAGTTAACAGAGGCACCCACCACAGGAGAGGGGGCCGAAAAACGAAAGCGCTGCTCCGGAAAAGACGCCTCCACCAAGAGACTCTCATCGGGCTGCGAAACAATGCGGGAAGTGCCACCACAAACAGCAATTATAGCAAAGTATCTATCAAAATATTCCATTCGGTGACTGTATTGATATCCACCGACAGTATTACAAGGAGCTTTTAGAAGGAGACAAGCCAAGTGTTTATCAGAGACCTAGGGGACAATGTTCCAACGCCGTTGATCTCGTTGACGGAGTCCAGAATGGGAGGTCAAAACGAACGGAAGAGGAGAAGAAAGTTTATGTGGGGAAAAGTAATGAACTTCAGTTACCCGTCTTCCCACTACCCCCACTGAGGCCAACAAGGGAAGGGTTTCTGCCAGGTGTTCAAATGCCCAGATGACCCTATACATTTAACCATAAGAGCGTCTGATGGAAGCCCCAGGACCAACAAGGACAATATTAAAATAGCTTTTTATTTACTTAAAATGTTTTTCTTGATGATTTTCGCTTGTAAGTGACATCTGAGGCTTCCCTTATTAGTGTCCAGTGGTAATCATCCAGCATGTTTGGATTCCACTTGCCCTGCTGTCGTTTCTCCATCGCAGAAATGTCCTGATGAAACCGCTCTCCATGTTCATTGCTGACATCTCCTATGTTTGGTGGAAAAAAATCCAAGTGCGAATGTAGAAAATAAATTTTTAAACTCGTATTACATTCCAATGATCTGTAAACTTGGAGAAGTTCATCAGCCAATTCTGCATAGTTAGGCGATTTTTTGTTGCCTAAGAAATTCTGGGTCACTGCTTTAAAAGCATTCCAAGCTGTTTTTTCAGATTCATTCAGGACTTCATCAAACGCACCATCTTTCATTAACTTATTTATTTGTGAACCAACAAAAATTCCCTCTTTTATTTTGGAATCACTAATCAGATGAAATTTTTGTTTCAAGTACTGGAAACCATTTCCTGCTGTGTCCATTGCCTTAAGAAAATTTTTCATCAATCCTTGTTTGATGTGTAAAGATGGCAAGTAAACTTTTTCAGGATCTACCATTTTATGGCACACAACATTTTTTGTTCAGGAGTGAAAGATTGACGAGGTAGCCAGTTCTTAACGTATATTGAGAATTCTTTGCTCTGCTGTCCCATTCACAAAGAAAACGGCAATATTTTGTATATCCAAGCTGTAAACCAAGAAGCAGCCCAATGATTTTGAGATCACCACAGATAAGCCAAATGTATCTTTTGTAATTTATTTTATTCAGGAGAAATTCCATATTTTCATATGACTCTTTCATATGGACAGCGTGTCCAATAGGAACTAAAGGATAGATATTTCCAGTATGCAACAGGACAAACTTCAAACTAAGTTCTGACGAATCGATGAAAAGTCGCCATTCTAAAGGTGTCGTAGGGCTATCATCAAACTATCAATGCCATTACAGAACATTGTTATAGAAAAGAATTTTGAGATATTTTTTTGGCACTTGCGAAAACGGATATGCTGGTATCATTTGCAAGCTAGCTCCATCCTTGTAATATGGATCCTAAAAGTTCTGCTTTTTCGATAAATTCGAATCTCGAACCAGATCATTAAGCTCAGGTTGAGTTATCAAGTGAGGCTCTTTTTCTTGAGTTTGTCGATACTCTTTATCCTTATCTGACAATTCCATAGGCTCATTTTCAGCAGGTTCATCATCATCATCATCTTAGCTCCACGATCAGAGCTTAGGAACTGGTAGAGTTTCACAATGCGGAAGACAGATTCGAGTATTCAATTTTCTTTTTATTGTTCATGGAAAACCCGCTGACCTTAGTTAAATAAAAATAACAATCTTTGAAGTGATTTTTTGCTTTCTCCAAATCATTGGGACTGCAACGCACAATTCATACAACATATACGGGGAGCCCAAACTTTATCTTGATCCACGATTTTGCAGCCGAAGTAGAGCTCATAAACTTTTTTAATTAAGGGAGTAATGTCTCTTTTGTGATCTTGTGTCACGTAATCACTGCATACATAACAGAAACTGTTAGGATTGTTTACACATTTACGCGACGTTTCAAATTATCTTTTTTCCTTCAAGGCGCTATTTTGTGCAACACATGCACAATTAAATGATTAGGTAAATGAAAAAAATATAAAATCAAACTTCACTGCACATGAACAGACCCTCACCATGAAGCAGCTTCAGCAGAGTGAATGACTCATAACTGCAAGTAGCCCTCTATGACAGATAACATAGGAGAAAAATTAACACTTACGACAGGTTTGAACGTGTCGGGAGCAGAAATTGCATCATCCTACATTAGCTGAAACCTTTTCTTCTGGGATACGCTCAGCTTTGGGGTAGATGCAGTTTTAATAATTCGTTCAATTTATCATCTATATACAAATGTGGTCAAGAATTGACCCCAATATTTCTCGAAAACCTGACGTGATAGCAGAATTTCGTTTTCATTTTCGTAATCAGAGATGAAAAACGTAAAGGAAACAACTACTATCATCTGAGAAAAAAGGTGTTGAACAGTGTTATTACACCCCATAACCCTTCTGAAAGGTGGTTTACCCATGGGTGAACTGGCTGGGATCGGATCTGATTTCTCAGCCTGGAAGAGAGGATCGCCAACCCCTGATAAAATAAATTCCTGGTGCGAAGACAGGAAATTCAGAAGAACACACCGGAGAAATAAACGAAGAACAATATAGCATAAATAAATGAACTACCAAGAAAGAAAAGAAAAGAGACATCTTTTTTCATTTTTTTTATTTTGAATAATGCTGTCAGAGGTGTCCTAGCTACGTTTTTATTCATCTGGTATTCCACCGTTTCACCTGCAAAATTTTTGAGTGTTACGTTGATTATGTTAGGAGATTGGAACGAAAAATTCAGCCGCAAAAGATTATTGCATTCGCCGAACAGACAATTTTCTGAATAGAAAACCACAGGAAGAAGAAATAGATGAAGAAAGAAAACGACGACAAACGAATGTGAAGAACAGACTACAACCGGAGGAGAATCACGAGACTGATGATGGAGAAGACTACTAGTGAACGACTATAACACTTCGCGACTAGAAGAGAATGGTACAGGAAACGACTATAACACTTCGCGACTAGAAGAGAATGGTACAGGAAACGACTATAACACTTCGCGACTAGAAGAGAATGGTACAGGAAACGACTATAACACTTCGCGACTAGAAGAGAATGGTACAGGAAACGACTACACCACTACAGAGGGAAATCGACTGCAATAATTAAAATACAGGGTGTCTCAAAAGTCACTATCTATTTTGAAAAATAATGGGAATTACGAAAAACTGGTTTAAGACATGAAAAATATATTTATTTCAAAGTAAGTGCCACAAAGAATTAGTGCTATTTATTTATCTGTCTCCACATGGCGACCATCAGTGTCTCTACAGAGCTCAAAGCGATAAGTTGTTTCCCGGAACACACTTTCCAGCATTTCAGGTGTTATTTTCTGAACTGCATCGGTAATACGATTTCGAAGTTCGGCTACATCACTAATTCTTCTACCAGTGTACACCTTAGACTTAATGAAACCCCAGGCGAAAAAATCTAATGGTGTTAAATCGGGTGAACGTGCTACCCTTGGTTGTGTTCCTCCACGACCAATCCAGCGACCGGGGAAGCGTCTGTCAAGATAATCACGTACAATTATTGCATAATGGCACGGTGCTCCATCCTGCTGAAAAACTACTGTGTCAAGAATGCCATCTGTAAGAAGTTGAGGTTCGAGGAATTGTTCAAGCATGTCAAGATAATAAACCAATTAACTTTTTTAAATACACAAATTTGCACCAGAAGTACATATCTTTATGCCAGCATAGCATTTTTTAAAAAAACATCTAATGTCACCGAAATAGATAGTGACTTTTGAGACACCCTGTATAAGGTGAGAAAGAGAAAGAAATTCGCATAACGAAAATATGTTTGAGTCCCCGTACTTGCATGCGTGAAAGAAACACTCCGGATATAGATAAAAAAATCAAATAAATATATATCAGATTAAATAATAAAAAGTCAGAGTATATTAAAATATTTAGAGCAAGTGTAGTTTACGTCCCCCTGATGCAAAAGGGGACACAAATTACACTAGGTCAAAGTTGAGGAACGTAAACTACACTGGGATCTTTAGGAGACATTTTTTAAATGAATCCATCAAATAAAACGTTAAAACTAACGAAAATATTACAACTTAACCTAACCAATCGTCAATATATATATATATATATATATATATATATATATATTATATATATTAATTGACGATTGGTTAGGTTAAGTCGTAATATTTTCGTTAGTTTTAATATTTTATTTGATTAGGTATACGCGGACAAAGTTGGGGAACGCAAACTACTAGGATAATGTAGGGGAACGTAAATTACACTAGGATAATGTAGGGAAACGTAAACTACACTAGGCACCACAGGGGGACGTAAACTACACTTGCTCAAAAATATTTGGTGCTACTGTAGTATGCGGTCTACCTACGATTGGTTAGGTTTAATCATGATATTTTCGTTAAAACTAACGAAAATATCATGACTAAACCTAACCAATCGTCAAGGGCGATTAACATTGGGATGTAAACAAGCAATTAGCAAACAAGATAAGAAACTATACTTCAAAGGTAGACCGCCGAATCGTAGGTAGACCGCATACTACAGTAGCACCAAATATTTTTATAGCTCTTGCCATTAATTTCTGTGAGACTCTCATTAAATTTGGTGTAAAATTTCTTTTTGTTATTTTAAGTACTAAAGTTGTTAAATTTGACCAAAGCAATAGAACATGGGAAAAAGTTTAGCGTTTGAGATATTGTTAAGTAATTATGATGATTATTCGGAACGAGAAGAATATTTGTGTTTCGGTTTCAACATTTTATAATGTAAACTTAAAAATTCAGTATAATGAGGACCTCGAAAGAGCAAGAGACAGATAATGACTGTAATGGTGAATTTAATATTGAGAGAGATTATAAAATGTTTATCATATACCTTATAGTAAAAGGGATATATTGGCAGAGGTAGTGAATGTGAGACTTGTGGAGGATTTGAAGTTTTGGGAGACTTATAATAAGTTCTCTGTGTCTGGGCCTGACGTAAATGAGTTGCGAGGCATGGAAGCTTTTGAATGCAAACCCGTTGTATGCTTCATGTGTAATAAATCAATATAAGTAGAAATTGAATTATGTTCTGTTAATTCGCATATAGAAATTTACGATTCTGTAGTACGTGTGCGCAGTGAGAACGGAGAAAATAAAATAGCTAATGAAATAAATTATTATTTAGAAATTCAAACACTTTTCTCTGAATTGATTGTTGTTAGTGATAGAAAGAACTCTCAACCACGCATATCCATTCAGGAGAGGGTGGACGAGAATGAATATGATACATTATGTTATGCAGATTCTGACGTAGAAATTTACTATTCCGTAGAGTATGTGTGCAATGAAAACAGAAAATAAAGTGATTTATGAATTTTGTTGATAATTCTGCTGTGAAAATCTGCGATTCTGTGATGCATGTATGGATGGAGAATGAAAACAACATACAGTAGACAAACATAGAACATGAAAGGAAAATTAGTCCGAGACAAATTATCAGGATGCATGATTCATTTTCTTACAAGATGTACAACGCGTCTAATGTGTGTAATAATACAGAGGTGATATACTGTACACTGAAAATGGATTTAAAAGTGATTTTTTATGTAAGGAATACTTAATTTTCCGTGATTATGCCGTGAGTAAGACGGAACGAAAGATTAATAATGATGTTGCATTGATGAATGATGAACATTGCAATAAAAGCGATCGTGGAAGCGTTCTGAGTTTTATTGTATGTGATGAAAATATGAAAATAATGATTTTAGTAATGTGCTTTCGTGTGGCAGTGGGGCTGAAACGCAAGAGCCTGCTAACGATACTATTGTTGGGAATAAACAAATAGAAAAATTTTAAAGTAAAAAATATTCTTTTGGAAATTAGAAGTTTTTGACCAGAGTTTTGGTAGTAGAGATGGATTTAGCCTTTGTCAGAAAATAATGTATTCAGGGATGTTTTTGCCCCTTGCGAAGTTGTTTCAGAAACTAAAATATTAAGGGCTGTGTTTGCCACTTGTGATATAGTATTTGAAAACAGTAATTCACACGAAAGTAAATTGAAAGTGCCGTATCTCGAGAATGTTTCGTGTTACAATGGGATTGTAAACGAAAAATAAAATCCAGGGTTGATAGGAATTATTAAGTGTCAGATTTGGGGTTTCCCGTGTGTTACGGTAACTCGTCCATTGACTCATTCGTGGGTGGTGGGTGACGACAACGACACAAGATGCACACACCTAACACTGAGGATAGCAGCGTAACCATCGCTGTTTTGGTTCCGATTATTTAGTTTTTCCACTAGACCACAACTAAGCAAACTAATGTCGTTTATCGTTGTATTAACTTCAGAATTTAACTTTAGACCATTAATATAAATTGTTGTATTATGAAACACCAACATTTTTATACTTTTAATCTTATGTTCACAAACAAGCTTAACTTTAAACTTACGCTACACAAGTCAATAGACAAGGTTAAGCCTTGATCGAAAATCAAGTAGACCTTCAAAAACGATGTAGCCTCGCCCGTGACATAAAATAAAGGCTTGGGCCGCCGATAGAATTTTTTATTTCGTTGGCCCAAGTGGAAAACGAATTGAATTTACTGTTATTAATTCATTTTAAATATAGGCCCTACTTCCCACGGGCTCTGATCAAAATGTTGAAAACAAATTAACAAGGGAAGGCAAAATGAGCTTAAGATGGACAGACGACTCTTCTACTTTCCACTCTTCTTAACTAACTTGTTCTTAGCGGCGATGCGAATGCGATACCTTTCCATCAAGATGACTTCATTGTTCCATTCGCGCTTTACACCTGATCTATTCTTCACCTTTGAACCTAAAACTTAAGAAACAGTAATTAATGCATGATTTCAATAGTTTTTATAGTTTTCTAGTTATTTTATATTATTTAAATCTAGTGTTACTGAAAACTAATTTGTTTTTAATGACTTCATTGGACAAAACGGGAGGTGGTCATCACATGATGTCCAAACCCGTGTCTAATTGGCTAACCTCATTACAAGTATGAACACAACAAAAATGTTGTCCTGGCTTCGTGCAAAAAGTCACGTACGCGTGTCCAAATTCATCTAAGGCCTATTTCCTAACTTTATAATCCATCTATTAAACCTAACATATTTTCCATTTATACATTATGAATTCTTTTATTTTATATTCATTAATAAATCCTGATTTTACAATCCCACCACAAGCGTCTGATAAGGAAGAAAAATCCAGGGTTAATAGGAATTATCAGGCGTCTGGTAAAGAGAAAAAATCCAGGGATGATAGGGATTATGAAGCATCTGGTAAGAAGGAAATTTCGTGTTACAGTGGGACTGTAAACGACAAAACGGAGTGATTTGACGGGGTTGTCAAACTTTGGAAAAGGATGCTGGGATGATAACTCTTGTAAATAGAATCAATAATTTAAACTTGGAAGGAATTTATAAGTTCGAAAATTTTGGAAAAGCTGAAGTTTTAGACCCCATGAATGAAATTATATATTTCCCTGTTGATAAAATATGTAAAATCGAGTATGTTATGAGTTTTGAGTCTTGTATAATCGAAAGTGAAAATATTTATCATACAATAACAAATTAATGTGTGTTTTACTTCATGTTGTGTTGACCCGGAAGTGTACCAGGATTTGGTCCAAACTGTACGAGAAAAGGTGGAGGTAAGAACTTCCTTGAATAAAGGAAGTATTTTTGATAATGTTGAATGTTTGGATGTTAGTTTCCAAACTGATAAGATTATGAATGTGCTTCAGGGGAGTAAACATGAAATTAAGGTTAGTGAGGTGCACATGAAGGGAGATAAAGCGTTTTTATATTGTCGTATATCAGGTAGGATGTCCAGATTTGTGCTTGGAAAAACGGGGCAGGGTGGATCTATGCCCTATAGACTATAGCTTAGTTTGAAAACACTTTTTAACAGTGTAAATGAATACTAAATATAATAATACACATCTTATAGTTTCACATTCGCATAGTAGATAATAATAACTCTTAAAATATGGAAAACCCTATGGACCCTACGTATATGTTTCACATATATACTTCTTAAAATAGTAGTTAATATACTCATATTTTTATAAACCTATAACGCTTAAGAAATGTATGTATAGGCCTGAAAATGTAGTTTGCTTGGAGTGAAATTTGGACGAAAACGATCAAATGGCCTGTTGTAATTGTTATGGAAAGCTGAAAAGAAATAATTTGCATGCATGGTAAATTGCTTTATATTGATAGACAGTAGCTTAAGGATATATAAATGTCTTTATATTAATATACAGGGTGTTCGAAAGTCCTGTCACCCCCTACAAAATTTACATATTGTAATACCAATTTTATTTTTAGTATGATTAATTGTATTTATATGTGGTATTTATATGTGTAATTTAAGAAACAAGTCACAAGCAACAATTACTTTAATTACAGTAAATACAGTTACTAATTACAGTTACTAATCAAGAATATGTGTGTGTGCCCTATCATTACTGTAATTCATTAACAAATGACGGGCGGTATGGTTTCATGCCGAGATCTTTTGTCATGTGATCTCTCATTGTGGACATGGGGACTGCAAGTTCTTGTGATCATTTCCGAAGTGATTTTTTTCGGTGAACAAGCCACCGATGCAATCACACCTTCACACCCTCACACTGTTCTCCTTGATGGAGCCAGTTTCAAGTAGCTTTTAATCCCAGCGTAATACCGTCTTGTTTGGTGGTGTTGCCTTATTGAGTCTTGTGTTGAAATCATTTTGGATATCATGCATCGTTTTGCCAGTATGTGACTTTTCATGAGCCCATGTGCTCATCACTATCCTTTCTTCCAGAGTGTAAGTGGACTAGTCTGTCATTGTTCACACAACTCTAACACCTGGAAAAGAAAAAAAATGTGAATAAATCACATAAATTGAATTAATCACGCAAAAATAAAATTGTTATTACAATATGTACATTTTGTAGGGGGTGACGGGACTTTTCGAACACCCTGTAGATGTAGTATTTTCATATGATAATATTGTGAAAAATATCATAGTAAAAAATAGCCCTACCAATAATTCAGGCATTATCTATAAAATTGGTTGTAAACAATGTGATTCCTTTTACATTGGACAGACAAGAAAGGATTTGCACACGCGTGTAAAACAGCATCAATATTCCGTTAGAAAGGGACAGTCGTCCAGTGCCCTTTTCGTCCATTTGTCAGAGTTATCCCACTGTATTGATTGGAATAATGCTTCAATTTTGTTCCACTCAAGCAAAATTGTTAATAGAAATATTCTTGAGTCTGCCATTATTCAACTTGCAGATAATTTTAACATTAGCCAGGGCCTTTTTTCGCTTGATCCTGTTGTTTTGAATTCGTTCAGAACGGATTTAGACAAGAGGGGCAAAGTGCTAAAACTCTGGTAGCTTTTCCTTGTAAATTTGTATGCTCCTCCTACAATTTTTATTTTTCTATTTTATTTTTTTGTGACCTACATATAGTCTCGAACTTGTTATTTATTTTAGTGTTCTTGAGGATGTCATTAGACGAAAGCGCTTGAGCACCATTCTGTTTCCCTTTTCCTTCGTGGTTATTTTCATCATAAATATTATTCACGTGTTACTTTCGTGAAATATAATTTTCATATATATTATATATATGCAAACGAAACAAACACATAAACGTGTATATGTTTTTGCAAACAAGTTAACATTTGTCTATTACATTTTTACGGTGAAGATTCATTGTTCATTTGATTAGATAGTGAATAAAGTGGGCTTTGTGTTTTATGTATCTATATTTTGTACAAGTTTGTATTTCGAGTTCCCTACCATTTTCCTTTAGTACATATTCTTTCAATTTTAAATATGAAAGAATAATAAAAGCTTTCATTTTAACTTTTTATGAGTTAAGTAAGAAAGGAAATAAACGCTGTTCATTTTAACCTCTTCATTCAAAGCTTTTATTTATTTTTAAAGGAAAAGAATATTTTTATTTTGGTGAATAAACTCTTCAAATACAGTGAACATTTTTTCTTTTTTATATTTGGCGGATTATTTTCCGTTCGATTTTGACTCGGAATTCATTGTAAAGAATCTTAAATATTTTTGGAATGGAAATTATGAACTTATTTTAATTTAATCTTCTATTTTGTGTTTATTTTTTTGGCCTAACTATATAGTTTCTTTAATTTTGAGACTTAGAGAATAAATTTTTATGATACTTGATTGGATTCATTTGATATTTTATTTAAAATTATATAATGATTATTAATTGAATATTCTTAAAGTAAATTTACTGGGATTTTGATGGTACTTGATAGGATTAATTTAATAGTTTGATTTAATAATAAATGATTAAATAGATATTCATTAAGTAATTTTACTAGATTTTAATTTTTTAATTTTTTTAATTTTTTAAGTGAGGATTGTTGTATCATAATGAAGTTCCAGTAGAGAAACCCAGCCAAAAAATTATTATGAACCCAGATAATTTCTAATACGCATTTTTCGTTCTTAAGAATCTGTTTACATATTAAATATTACACCCCCCCCCACGCCCCTTTCCAAGTACCATCCCTTCTTTTAATTAATGATTTGAGCCGATAAAAATACTTAAGCTCGAGACAGGATTACAGGAATGGGAGAGCAGAGCTAATAGCAGCGCACGACTCAGCGCTGAGGCCGAGGAAATAGGTCAACAAGCCGAGAAATAGAGCTCGACCGTATGTATAGAACAGACCATACATCTACTACAATAAAGACTTTGAATGAATCGAATAATTTCTAATTATTACAACCCATAACCCTCTGAAAGATGGTTTACCCATGGGTGAACTGGCTGGGATCGGATTCGATTTCTCAGGCCGGAAGAGAGGACCGCCAACCCCTGATAACATAAATTCCTGGTGTAAAGACCGATAATTCAGAAGAACCACACCAGAGAAATAACTAAAGAACGATAGATCATAACTAAACGAACTACCAAGAAAGAAAAGAAAAGACAAAAACATATTTTTTAATTTTTTTTAAATACAATAACTTAATTAACCTTCGTTTTGCTTCCGCCCGAATTGTTCATTCTGATGAAGGTCAAGCTTGTCACGCCACCTTAGACCTACAGTTTAACGTAGAATCCGAACCACGCCCCACCTCGGGCGGTCAGAAATTACAAAGTCCTCGCCCGGACTCGATCTCACGACCTCCCGATCAGCAGCCCAGCGTCTTAACCACTACGCTTACCCAGGTACCCAGTTATCTACCAAACAACTTTTATTGTGTGGAAGGATGAACAGCTGGGGTTTGCTACGCGCCGCCTGCCGTCACCGGGCCTCGATCCCTGGGCCGATGAATTCGTAGTCAGCAATGCTACCACACCACCACCGAGGCGCATATATATATATATATATATACAGGGTGTTTCAAAAGTCCCTCGTATTGCTATTTTAATAAATTTTAAAATAATAAGAGGAACCAAATGACAATTTGGTTGCTGAGTCTACGATTCATGAGAATTTTGGTGGCATCAAACTTGGCTTCATAAGTCTACTGGAAAGTCACTGGTACACCTCAACGTGGGCACCGTCTTTTTCGAAACAAGCGAGCCACCGTTTTACGCATTCTTGGCCGACATTGGACAACATTTCGGGAGTAACAGAAGCACACGCATTCCTGATCCGTTCTTCTAGTGTGGGGAGGACTCGCGGCTTGGTGGCGTACACTTTGCTCTTAATGTAGCCCCACAAAAAGAAGTCGCATGGGGTAAGGTCAGGCGAGCGAGCAGCCCATTCGATGGGACCACGGCGACCAATCCACCGATCCGGGAACTGCTTATTCAGAAATGAGCGAACCTCACGCGAGTAATGAGTAGGGGCACCGTCTTGCTGGAAAATGACTTCCTGCATGTCAGCTACAGCTGACAGTTGGGGGATGCAGAACTCCTGAAGCATACGAAGGTAATTGTCTCCGTTGACGTTCACGGAATTTCCATCTTGATCCCGGAAGAAGAACGGACCAATCAGCCCAGCTGAGGAGATGGCACACCAGACGACCAATTTCGGCGTGTCCCTTTCATGTTCACGGATCTCCGAAGGATTGTGAGTTCCCCAGATGCGGGTGTTGTGCCGATTGACGCGACCAGAAAGGTGGAAGAGAGCTTCGTCGCTGAACCGCATGTGCTCCAGAATCGATGGGTCTCTTTCGTAGTGATGCAGCAGTGTCTCACACATCTCCACCCGGCAATCGTAGTCTTGAGGTTCCAGCTTCTGAACCACCTGGATCTTGTACGGATACAGCTTGAGACCACGCCGCAAAATCCGTTGGATAGCTGTCGCGCTGATGTTCAGTTCCGCAGCAGCTCGCCGAATGGACTTTCCTTGACTCTGAGTAAACGCCTCACGGACAGTTTCGACATTCTCCTCACTCCGCCCACTTCGAGGTCTTCCTGATCGTGGTTTGTCCTTTACGGATCCGGTCTCCATAAACTTCCGGTGGGTGGCGACGATGGTGTTCCTATCCGGTGCATAATGCTGTCCGTAGACTGCCCGGAATCGTCGCTGCACTTCGACCACAGATTGAAAAACCTCCCGCCATGCAGCGATTTTACACCTCTGCTCTAGAGTCAGCATGGTAGCAGAAGAAAACGGAGCAAAACTTCAAATGTAGACTCAAATAAATTCTCAACTACTGAGTAAGAGTTTATCACAAGATGAACGTCGTTGGTCGATTAGCTGCAAAGAAAATTGAAAATCAAATTAGTGAGGGACTTTTGAAACACCCGGTGTATATATATATACATGAAAAATTTGAAAACATTATATAAACCCTTGCTTTAAATAAATGTAAAACTTAAAAGTCACTGAAAAAATATTAAAAACTAAAAGAGTAAATATAAAAACGGACGAATTTTCAAACCCTAAAATTGTGGGTTCCTCACTAGGACTGTTTTGGTAGAGGATTAAAAACGGACACAATGAAATTGAAAGCTAAGAAGGGCTATTGAGTAGGCGGAGCTAGAAACCGATACAATTCTTTGTAATTTCGTCGAAGAAAGGGTCCAAAGTGCAGAAGCCTTATGAAAGATTAGCATTGTCAAAAAACTTAATACCAACTGCCTCCGTGAATCTTAAAACATTTTTATTTTTGGACTTTTACAAAAATTTGGAATTATATCAATCAATTTTTCAACATGTTGAAAAAGTGCACTACGACTAGAACCTGTTCTTACAACATATTTATGTTGTTTGAGCCTAAGGTCAAGTGACTTAAGGGTTTCCCTAATCTATAGCAAATTGCAGTCTTTACAAGGAACAACATATACCCCTCCTTCCGGTATGTTGTTTGAGCTGTTCTTAATAAGGAAGTTTTTAATAGTATTTTCCTACTTGAAGACCGAGTTACAGACTTACAGAGTTACAGTCTAACAAAGACCCTAAGATCCACTCTAGGCTAGTCTAAGAAGGAAGTAGAAAAGTTAGAAATAACAACTTAAAAAAGAATACTAAAAAATTATACCATGCTAATGTTGAAGTTTTTAGAAATTTTAAGAGGGTACGTTAAATATTCTAAGTGCATAAAGTATGAGAGAACCATCTTTCTACTTTCCCACTCACAATTTCTGCAAACATATCTATTATAGAATTATTATTATACAATTGATAATGAAGAAATGGGGACAACCCAAATGTCTGAAAATTTCATAAATTTGAGAAATTGCATCCTCGAACCACAAACCCCAACGATTATAAGAAAAAAAACGTAGATAAATAATTGACCTCTTTGCAGCATTTGAATGATAAGAAATATTTATTTTTAATGTTTTTTTAGTGTTTCTTGTTTCTTACAACTTTACATATATATATATATATATATATATATGTATAGAAACGACGTAAGTGTAGAGGAGTGTTCTGCACACGAGGAAGAGAAATAACAAACAAATGAAAAATAAGGCACCCGCCCGGGAATCGAACCCAGGATCTTCCGATTGCCGGTCAGACGTGCTAACCACTACACTACGGAGCCACGATAGTCAGAAGTTGTAATTCTCCTACATAGGGCAGAAACCAATGCCTTGAGAGGGCACCCTCGCAAATCGTGAATATGTACATTTAACTGCAATGACCGCGCAGTATAACTTCTGACTATCGTGGCTCCGTAGTGTAGTGGTTAGCACGTCTCACCGGCAATCTGAAGATCCTGGGTTCGATTCCCGGGCGGGTGCCTTATTTTTCATTTGTTTGTTATTTCTCTTCCTCGTGTGCAGAACACTCCTCTATACTTACGTCGTTTCTATACGTTAATATACTGCGCGGTCATTGCAGTTAAATGTACATATTCACGATTTGCGAGGGTGCCCTCTCAAGGCATTGGTTTCTGCCCTATGTAGGAGAATTACAACTTCTGACTATCGTGGCTCCGTAGTGTAGTGGTTAGCACGTCTGACCGGCAATCGGAAGATCCTGGGTTCGATTCCCGGGCGGGTGCCTTATTTTTCATTTGTTTGTTATTTCTCTTCCTCGTATACAGAACACTCCTCTATACTTACGTCGTTTCTATACGTTAATATACTGCGCGGTCATTGCAGTTAAATGTACCTATTCACGATTTGCGAGGGTGCCCTCTCAAGGCATTGGTTTCTGCCCTATGTAGGAGAATTACAACTTCTGACTATCGTGGCTCCGTAGTGTAGTGGTTAGCACGTCTGACCGGCAATCGGAAGATCCTGGGTTCGATTCCCGGGCGGGTGCCTTATTTTTCATTTATTTGTTATTTCTCTTCCTCGTGTGCAGAACACTCCTCTATACTTACGTCGTTTCTATACGTTAATATACTGCGCGGTCATTGCAGTTAAATGTACATATTCACGATTTGCGAGGGTGCCCTCTCAAGGCATTGGTTTCTGCCCTATGTAGGAGAATTACAACTTCTGACTATCGTGGCTCCGTAGTGTAGTGGTTAGCACGTCTGACCGGCAATCGGAAGATCCTGGGTTCGATTCCAGGGCGGGTGCCTTATTTTTCATTTGTTTGTTATTTCTCTTCCTCGTGTGCAGAACACTCCTCTATACTTACGTCGTTTCTATACGTTAATATACTGCGCGGTCATTGCAGTTAAATGTGTGTATATATATATATATATATATATTATATATTGAATAAAACCACGAAGGAAAGGAAACACAGAATGGTGCTCAAGCGCTTTCGTCTAATGACATCCTCAGGAACACTGAAGTACATAAAGGGTTACAGCCTATACATAGGTTACAGAAAAAAAAAACTATACATACATATATATATATATATACACACACACATATATATATATACATATATACATATATATATATACAATAAACGGAGAGAGAAAAAATAAAAAAATAAAAAATTATTAAACATTAAAGGATTGTGGGAGGAGCATACAAATTTGTAAGGAAAAACTACCGATTTTTAGCACAAGATTAGCACAAGATCAAATTAATTGTTTCCAACCAATGTTATAGAAAAAAAAAATACAAATTTATACTGGAAATCTGCCCGGGTTTTAGCACTTTGCCCTTCTTTAGGTTCGATGTATATAAAAATAAATTTTAAAAAATACAAGTTATTTGAGTAGCATACAAGTTTACCAAAGATTTAGCGTTCTACCCTTCTTATCTAAATCTGTTTTGAAGGAATTCAAAACAACAGGATCGAGTTGAAAAAGACCTTTGCTTATGTTGAACTTATTTGTGAGTTGGATAATGGCAGACTCAAGAATATTTCTATTAACAATGTTGTTAGAGTGAAATAAAACTGAAGCATTATTCCAATCAATACAGTGGGATAACTCTGACAAATGGATAAAAAGGGCACTGGACGACTGTCCTGTTCTAACGGAATATTGATGCTGTTTTATACGTGTGTGCAAATCCTTTTCCGTCTGACCTATGTAAAAGGAATCACATTGTTTACAACCAATTTTATAGATAATGCCTGAATTATTGGTAGGGCTATTTTTTACTATGATATTTTTCACAATATTGTTATATGAAATACTACATTAATATCCAAAAGTTTAAGTACATTAGCAATGCCTAAAAAGCCCGGGAAAAATGGAAGTACTAAAATATTTTTTGACAAAGTATGAGTGTTATTATTCACACGATAGAAAGTTCGTTTTGCCTTGTTGAGACAAGATTCCATAAACGCAGATGGATAACACAGATCACTTCCAATACCGTTGATTTTTTCCAATTCGGCATCGATGTATTCCGGACTGGCGATCCTAAGGGCGCGGAGAAACATTGATGAAAAAATGGCCTTCTTAGTGGGGGTGTCATGTCCCGAGTAAAAGTGTACGTAGGACAAATTGTTTGTTGTTTTCCGATAGATACTAAACTTAAAACCTGGGCTTTCCCTATGTACACGCACATCCAAAAATGGGATTGAGTTGTCTTGTTCCACTTCTAAAGTAAACTTAATGGAGGGGACTTGATCATTTAACTGAAGGAGGAAGTTATCCAGGTCATAATTCATGGGCCAGATACACAAAATATCGTCGACGTACCGCAACCAAGGGATGCCAACCCCCAGGATTCTCGGAATGTAAGTAATTTCGTGAAATAATTTTCATATATATATATATATTATATATATATATATCTTTGTTAACTTTGGTTTTACTTTCACCGAAATTGTTCATTCTGACGAAGTTCAAGCTTCTTGTTTCACCTTAGATCTACAGTTTAACGTGGAATCCGAACCAAGACCCACCAAGGGTGCTTTCAAAAAATTCCATATATAGATTAGCTAATACAGGTGAGAAGGGATTTCCCATCGCCAATCCAAACGATCCCTGAACATGCTTTCCCTATTCAACACAACACTCTTATTGGGTTAATTAAGCTTTGCGTCAAAGATTGTAAATTTCAGTTTGAAAATAAGTTTTTTGCAATGAATGTCGTTTTGATCGGCGATGGGAAATCCCCTCTCACCTGTATTAACTAATCTATATATGGAATTTTTTGAAAGCAGAATTTTGCCTACTATTGTTAATTTTAGCCTTGTTTGGTACCGGCATATAGATGATGTTTTATGCCTTTGGCCTAACAATTTGGATGTTGACTTATTTCTTGGTAGGCTCAACAATTTAGTTCCATCTATTAAGTTCACTGTTGAAAAAGAA
Source organism: Bathynomus jamesi (assembly GCA_023014485.1). NCBI lineage: Eukaryota > Metazoa > Arthropoda > Malacostraca > Isopoda > Cirolanidae > Bathynomus > Bathynomus jamesi. The sequence continues at coordinate 367,756 of JAJOZX010002422.1, read as the reverse complement.
AATGATGGATGCTTATCTTTTCTGGATCTAAAAATTCGGAGATGCTTGAATCAGTTCAAATTTGAAGTTTCCTTAAGCCTACTAATAATAATTCTTATGTGCATTTTTATTCTGACCATCATCCCTCGATAAAATCTCTTTTCTCTGCTATGTTCCTAGGAGCATTGAGGTTGTTAGTCTTGAAATTTTTTATTCTGAGTTATGTAATATCATCAATATTGGTACTAAATTATGTTATCCTATTTCATTTCTAGATAACTGCCTTAGGAAAGCCAAGAATGGTATTATAATAATGTAACTGTAAAGGAATTTGAGCGTAAAAGTATCTTTAGCCTACCTTACCATCTTAATTTGATAATGCGGTTGGCTGCGTGTATTCGATCGGATGTACACAATGTAACTTAGTATATATAGGTCAAACGGGAAAAGCGTTAGATATCAGGGAAAACCAGCATAAATATGCGTGTAGAACAACAAATAATTCTAATGCATTGTTTAACCATATGTACAGATGTAATCATAGTATCAAATGAGATAGTTCTAAAGCGCTCGTTAAAAACAGAGATATAATTGAAAGGAATATTCTTGAATGTGCATTCATCCATTTTAAAAATAATTTCAATAACAATGCGGGAATGTTTAAAATTGACAATATCCTGTTAAAATACCTTTTGCCTTTAATCAACTCTCGTTAATTATGTGCTAATCTTTTTATTTTTCTGTCCCGTTGTACATATGTACAGTGCTTACAAGAAGTCTCACGCTTCTGTCTCTTCCCAAGCTAGTCTGTTAGGTATAAAATGGGCGGTCCTTATGGCAGCGGAGGTGTGTTCGGATTGGTGCACATAACTGCTCTAACACAATCAATGACGTCCATTATTACGTCACTTCGCTACATTTTAGTGTTTAAAATACAAATGATTAAGAAGCAGAATGGAGCAAGTTTCGGGATGTTGGGATGGTTATGGAGGAATCCTAGTCATCATAATATTAGCTGGCCATTAATTATACCGTCTCAATATATACTGTAGACTATAGCGAGCGACTAATTCGGCAAATATCCCAAATCATGACATGATACCTAAGTTATTTTGACGCAGGTCTAAATTATTTGCTCAAATGCAATTATTGATATTAAGTAATTGTTGGGAATTGTTGTCAATATTGTTGTTTGTGATATATATCCTACGTGAAGAATCTAATGACCAAATTCCTCAGTGAACCTCTCACGCGCTCGCATTTCGAGGAAGTCACGGTCGTCTCACTAATAGATAGTTTATCCATTGTTTTAAGTGTTAAACCTATCCATCTTATGAAAGTCATTAGTCTAAAGCAAGACTGGTGGGCCGTGAATCAGAGAAATTTGCATTTGGTTTGTTCATCGTAATTATTACGTAATATAGTATACTGTATATAGTATTATATAAGAGTTTATTGGTAGCATATCATATGACAATTCCCATAAACATGTGATGACCTCGATGTTGGCAGTTTTTATTTTTTTCCTGAGACTATTACCTTCTCATAGTTTGTTTCAACAATGCATATATTATCATCTCCACGAGCGTAGACATTGCAAGAAAAGATTCTATCTAAGGATAAGTAAAGTTCTTTCATGGTCACAATATACAGGGTGTCCCAGAATTAACTATCTATTTCAATGAAATCGGACAAATTTTTTAAAAACACACTTTTATTTATGTTTATCATGTTAAAAATGTATAAATTTCTAAATTTTTTTCATAATTTTATTTTCATAATTTTTTCATTATCTGGTCCAATGAAAGACCGTCTGAAGTCATAGAATGGCAAAGAGACTCTCCAAAAGTTAACGTGTTGCTTGGAATGACCAAATCCAAAATTTATGGCCCATTCTTCTTTGCGGAGGCAACTGTAACAGGTACCGTCTACCTTGATATGCTTCAGCAGTTTCTCGAACCACAGCTTCTTGATGATGGCATTCTTGATAATGTTGTGTTTCAACAAGATGGAGCACCATAAATTTTGGATTTGGTCATTCCAAGCCGCACGTTAACTTTTGGAGAGTCTCTTTGCCATTCTATGACTTCAGACGGTCTTTCATTGGACCAGATAATGAAAAAATTATGAAAATAAAATTATGAAAAAATTTAGAAATTTATACATTTTTAACACATATTAAACATGATAAACATAAATAAAAGTGTTTTTAAAAAATTTGTCCGATTTCATTGAAATAGATAGTTAATTCTGGGACACCCTGTATACTTTTATAGATGTCAAACATAAAATATAATAAAATTCTATATTAATATAAATATATATTCGATACACATTTACGTCATGGCTTTAACATCAGTATTTCGTATAGCTTCCTCCAGCATCAATAATTTCTTGCAATCGTTGCGGCATAGAAGAGGCCAGATTGTAGGGAATGTTTGGTGTTGGGCGTAAGCTCTCCCAACTATTCCTCGTGTGAGCTAAAAGTGCTTCAAATGTTCTTTCATTGCGTTGCTCCCATTCGTTAATCATTATTGCCCAAAGGTTTTCAAACGGATTCAAATCAGGAGAACGTGGTGCCAGAATTAGATTGATAACACAGGTCAACAAAAAAATTTTTTTGTTTCGTTGCCAAGGAAATTCGTACGAATTTAGGGTATTTTGGGGTTGCTGAATTCCAAAATGAAAGTAGTTTTTCCGATTTGGCTCTAGTTCTTGAGATAATGAATACCCTCAATTAATAGGAAACGTAACCATAACGCGTGCATATGGGAAACTACCGGAACATTCTAGATGGTGCGACACGCGAATATTCTTAGTGTTTACTCCGCGATCATTCTAGAATATTCCCCCTCCGTATATAAGTCATCGGCCACCCAACCTGTAAGTAGGCTCCGCCTGAACATTAAATTTTTTGCATTTTTACGTGTTTCAATGGGGTACCAATTATCTCATAAATTAGAGCCAATCTAGCAAAACCGATGTCATATTCGGAATCAGCACCACAAAGTTACCCCAAAATCACTCTAATATGATTGGCAATAAAATGAGTGTTGACCAGTGTAATCTCTGGGTGATCTTCGTACCACGCTCTCACAACGTTACTCCTATGAATGGGACTGTTATCTTCCATTAAGTAAAATGGTTCCGGTGCTGGAACCAGATACGCACAAACACTGGTTAGCAGCACCTCTTCCAGTATCTGGCAATATTGCTGTCCAGTAAAGCATCCATCTACTTGAGTCAATTCTCCGACACCATAGCCAGACATCCAGCCCCACACACCGAGATTGATGTGACCACTACGTTTGGTCGGGAAAACATTTCCTTCTTCATAGCGTTTTCCGCGTTGCCTCCAACAATGCAGGGAACCATGACTATCTGTTGAAAATGTTTTTTCGTCACAGTACACAACTTTTCTCCAGAATTCTTCCTCCTGCGGCAAGTATTGCAAGGCAAATCCCATCCGCGCCTCTTTATGCTCAATCGTCAATGCAGGTTTTAGCTGGACGGCGAGAAAAATGCCCTGCCTCGTGAAGTCTGTTGTTCACTGTATTTGCGCTACAACGAAGGTTCAGGTGTCTGTAAATATGCTTCGCTGGAACAAACGGATGCTCTCTGACATGATTAACAATCGCAGCATCTTCCTCTTGAGATGTTGAACGCGGAGGACCAGACCTCGGCAAAGTAGCGATTGAGTTTTCTGCTTCATACCGATGCATCAACCGTTCCACAGTGCTTTGATGAACGTCTAGTCGTCTTGATATTTCTCTTATTGGCACACCATATTCATGCAATGTCACCATTGCTCCCCGCATTGCCTGGGTCGTCTCGTGGTGCAAAGACGGCCTTTCCATCTTTGTGTAAATGGCTTATGTGAAGGTTGCTGGGACGATAAAGGAAATGAGGATACCATGCACCCCTTCTGAAATTGATTTCGGTTGTGAAGGGCACCAACCCTTCGAATGGTAATAATAATCAGCCAATTTCCTATTTTGTTGAACATATGCATAAAAAATTCGTCTTAAAAGCCAAGGATCCAAAGATTGTCAGCAATAGTTTATATCCCAACTGAATATAGTCAGCCATCAACAGTATAATCATATTTTATTTCCATAACTACTCATGACTACTCTGTCATAGTAAATAACCTTATTATGACTTAGGTAGTAGTGGTAATTCTGAGTGGCGGCCTCTAGCCACATACGTTAAACCTATCAGTGCGTCTAAGACCAGACTCTTCTGTTTCTGTCAATTCATTGTTAGTTTAGGTATTTTGCTCTTTGTCTTTCTAGGTCTAGGGCATTAAAATAAATATTTGAGTTTGTGTTTAGCATTTCCTCCTCCCTTCGTAAATCCCCACCCAACCTCGTTTCCTACGACATAGCAACACTTACCTCCATCCTCATTCCACTTCCTTCATTAAACCTATTATCGCTTTTACTGTCCCTTCCTTCCATCCTTCAATGCCAGCGTTATATAATATGGAATCTAACACCTTAGATCTCTACGCATTCATGTTACTTGAAGACGCCTGTGTCTTAGGGGAATCTAAGTGTTGAGAGTGGGCTTGAGGGTAGTCTATAGATTATTACAGATGACCTTGAACGCTCCAACTATTTAAAAATGATTATTTATTACGCACATCATATGGCATAATACACACATGAATTTAAGTATTCTTACACTATAGGAATGGAATTGAATCCTACCAGAGATAAAAAGTCGCAGAATATGATAGACTAGTTTGTATTAAGAGGTCACTAAGAGAAAAGGATTTGGAATAGAGCGGAAGGCAGAGAGTATATTTTCTCGAGTTTCGGTTATTATTAACGTTAATGGATACATTGCCGATGTCCCTGCTGAAGACCTCTGATGGGATGCGGTGTGATCAGAGAGAGAGAGAGAGAGAGAGAGAGAGCTTTTAACCCTTTGAGGACCACGGGACATATGTGTCCCAGCGAAATAATAATATAAATTGTACAATGATGCAACGTTTCTACAAATACATCTAAATGTTTATATAGGTATCGTTTAGTTGTTGGAAAATTAACCCCAAAATGGGTCATTTAAGTGACTATAGTTAATAACATATCTAATTGTGAATACCAATAACACCTAAACGTTTAAGTTCAAAGAAACGTATACCGGTCGTCAAAGGGTTAAATCACACCTTTTAAATGGTTTGTGGGTAAGGGCTTCACGTATGTTATTTTAGTCCAGGGTAGTTTATGTGGAGGTGTTAACGTAACTTGCACTTGGGACTGTTAATTGTAAGACAACTACCATAGCTGGGACTGAAACACGTTAATCCCTGCATACTCTATATATATCTATATACAGTATGTCTCTATATATAAATAGATAGAGTGATCAACACAATGATAATGTGGACGTCATTGATGGGGTTAGAGCAATTATGTGCACCAATCCGAACACACCTCCGCTGCCATAAGGACCGCCCATTTTATACCTAACAGACTAGCTTGGGACGAGACAGAGGCGCGAGACTTCTTGTAAGCACTGTACATTATATATTTTTGTCATCTCGCATTCTCCCTTCATTCCCTGACAAGGTGTACTTTTAAATACACGAAAGGCCTTGGAATAATTCTTCTTTTTTCCTGTGGGTTTGCATCATTCATTCATTTCACGTGTTTAATTGTGAAATTCATCCCATATATATATATATATATATATATATATATATATATATATATATATATATATATATATATATATATCCAAGGTTTTCCTCATCGCACCTCACGAAGACCTTCGAATAGTTCGAAAGTTTGTTCTTCTCATATACAATATCTATTTCTTATCGTTGCTTTATTTCCCTTCCTTTCCTGATGTTACAATCATCTGTATTTTTATAAGAAATAAGAACTGATTCTGTCAACTTTCTTTTTCTATCATTTTGTAATTTTTAAATTAATGGTGCAGCAGAACAATTGTAGGCATCAGCAAAATTAATTTTAATTCTAATATGGTTACAAATAAACTCTTATTAAATGACGCTTTATTGAAACATATATAAAAGTTTTTGTTTACAACACGTGACCTTATGCGATGTACTTCAATCCTTCAGTGTCTCCTTCCTCTTTCCTTGTCAGTGTTAACTTCGCCCGGAGGAAGAAGAAATTCTCCTTTGATATGCTTTGTCGGTTTTAATGCTTCAAGTTTTATTTTCTAGTCTTTAAGCGTTTTTATGCTTTAATCATTTTATAATAATTATAAATTCTTTTAGCTGGGGTTTTACGATAATATGCAGTTCTAAGTAACTACACACAGTGGTGTAGTGCTAAATAAAGAAGTGAGGGAACGCATTTTGAAAGTGTTACCCAGATGCGGAGGGGGGGGACAATGGCGAGCGCGGCGAGCCCATACAGCTGGGGGTCCGGGGGCACTGTAAGTCCCCCGGGAAATCTTTTGAAATCTGACCAATTTCAGGGATATTTTGAGGTCATATGCACTGGATATTAGGATATATTCCAAGGTTGAAGATGCAGTATTTCCAGTGTCATTAGATATACGACATCCAGTACGATCAATAAAAATAGCTAACAACTGGAATGATTAACTAAAAAAAAGTTAACAACTGGTACGCCGTGGTGACTGTTTCACCAGATCTTTATAGGCTAGCATTGCCTCAGTCGAAGCTAAAAGAAATGAAAAAGTTAATGATTCTTTCTCATATTTCTTCTAGGGGTGGGAATTAAAATTTCATGACGTTAGAGATTTGTAAGTTCGGATTTATTTGAAATAGTGAGGGAACGCCGTTCCGTCTACCAAAAAAAGTAAGGGAACGCCGTTCCCACGCGTTCCCACAGCACTACACCACTGACTACACACACACATATATATATATTGTATATTTGCAAACGTGAAAGTTACAAATACTAAAATATGAAAAATAAGGATTTATTAATAATATGATAATACAAATTGTTACATAAATGGAAAAACATAGTTAGGATTTGATAATTAGTAGATGAATTCCTCGGAGGCCTCAGATGAATTTAGAAAAACAAGTGCGTAACTTTTCGCACGAGGCCAGAAGAACAGGTTTCCGCACGTTCGTACTTGTAAATGGGACAAATATTGTTTCACCAATAAGGAATAGGAATAGCAGTCACGTGATGTCCACCTCTATTTCATCCAATCATGTATTTATGGATTGGATGTTAAAATTAGTGTTAAAATAGAATTTGAGATAAAGTATCGAAACAATTTAATCTTGTCAAATAGGTCAGAGAAGTTAATTAAATAATATAAAACAGATAGGATTTTGTATAACACTCATAAACTAGTGTATGTAAAAATTGTCCCTAAGTTCCAGGTTTATAAGAAAGATGGACGAAAGAATAATTTCCCAATGTAACATGAAAACCTGAAGTCACGAATAGAAGAGAGAAAGAGAGCTCAGCGGCCAGCGCAAATCATTCAGTCAGCAGAGAGAAGTTTGTCATCAGAAAAGGAGTCGAGAACAGGCCACCAGAGAGAGAGAGAGAGAGAGAGAGAGAGAGAGAGAGAGAGCTGTGACAGTTCTCAGTGAGAGTGTGATAGGCCATGAGTCAGAGGAATAAGAGTGGAGCGAATTAATCAAACTAGTTAAACAGGGACCGACAGGCCCATTTAGTTAAACCTGCGGTGCTGGGGCCTTCGGGCCCAGTAATTGTCGGGGCTGGAGCACAGATATAACAGTTGCTTAATAGGAGAATTTTATTTTGAACATGTATGAACCAAGTATTTACGGTTTACTTTAGTACTTCATGGAAGACCACATTATTTGTAAATGTTTCAGATTTATCCCTGGGCTTTTGTAGATGTTCAGATTTTCAGGATTTCCCACACGGCTCATAGCCACACAATTGGCCATGGGAGAAGAAGTCATTCTTCAAGAAGATGCAAATTTTTTTTAAGATCTGGCCCTGTGTTTTATTTGCCATCATTGGGAAGCAAGGCCTCGCTGGAAATCATCTCTCTGTCGTTCTTGAGCCCAATAACATCCTCACGCATTGATCGATGTGCTCGAATGTTTGTTTGTTGCTCTTGTGCACAATAATCATCATCCTCACGCATTGACCTACAGTATGACCTACGCATTGACCTACGAGAATTTTACGGGTAATGAAGTGGGTTTGAGATTGGTTGAGTTTATGGACGATAACTTTTTACGACAGATAGTTACCGAACCAACGCGCGGTGATAATATTTTAGATTTGGTGATGACGAACGGCGAGAATATAGTCGAAGGTTTAGAAGTAGGCGAGAGTTTAGGATGTAGCGATCATCAAATTCTTAGGTTTAAGTTATTGATAGAAAACACCCAGGATAGTAACGTAATAGAAGTCCCTGATTTTCGTAGGGCTAATTTTGATAGTTTCGCGGATAGGATGAGAGTAGTGGACTGGGATAACTTATTTATGGGTAATGACACAAATCTGCGTTGGGTGGCGTTTAAAGAAAGTTTTAGGAATATTGAAAGGGAGTTTATTCCTCGTAGGCCCAAGCGCGCTAGTAATCGTGGTAGACCGAAGTGGTGGAGTAGGGAAATAGGAGAGTTTATAAACGAGCGTAATAGAGCGTATAGACTTAGTAAGCGTAATGGCCAGGTAGCTAACTTTAATAGATATATCGAGCTTAGACGTCAGGTTAAAAGATCAGTTAGGAATGCCAAGCGTAATTTAGAGATACTTATAGCTGCGGATAGTAAACATAATCCAAAAAAGTTTTTTGAATACGTTAATAATCGTAAGCCGGTAAAAAATAACATAGGCCCTCTAGTGGATGTTAATGGCGCTTTGGCTTCTGACGCTCAGGCGATGGCGGGTATTTTTAATAACTTTTTTGCGACAGTTTTTACCGTAGAAGACGTAAATAATGTCCCCGACGTGGATGATATCGTTACATTTAGTAGCGAGACTATTTTAGATGAAATAACTGTTTACGAGGCTGAGATTGCGCATTATATCGATAGGCTAAAAGTTAGCAAGGCTCCAGGCCCTGACGCTTTTTATCCCAGACATTTGAAAGATTTGAAAGAAGTTATCGTAGGCCCCTTAACGAAGATCTTTAATCAGTCACTCGAAACGGGGATTATTCCTGAAGACTTTAAATTAGCTAACGTCACGCCTATTTTCAAAAAAGGCGACCGCGCGGTAGCTAGCAATTATAGGCCCATTAGCTTAACGTCAATTGTCGGTAAACTTTTGGAATCCGTAGTTAGGGATCGTATTATCGATCACTTAGAAAGTAGAGATTTGATTAATAGTAGTCAGCACGGGTTTCGACGCCATAGGTCTTGTTTAACTAATTTGTTAGAATTTTATAACGAAGTAGTGCGCGAATACGATAGGCATAGGGCAGCTGACGTTATTTATTTAGATTTTAAAAAGGCGTTCGATACAGTTCCGCATAGGAGACTAATTGCGAAGGTTAAAGCGCACGGTATACGCGGTCAGGTAGCTAACTGGTTAGAAGAATGGCTTCGTGCTAGGAGGCAGAGGGTCGTAGTTAATGGTAGTGAATCGGGGTGGTTAGATGTAGGTAGCGGTGTCCCACAGGGTTCAGTGTTAGGCCCATTGTTATTCGTAATTTACATTAACGACATAGATGTAGGATTGACTAGTAACGTGTCAAAATTCGCGACGATACTAAAATAGGCGGTAAGGTTGTTAACGAGGACGATAGAAATAGGATCCAAGACGATGTAGATAGGATTATGGAGTGGACGGATAAGTGGCAGATGCAATTTAACGTAGATAAATGTAAAGTTTTGCATATAGGTTCTCGCAACAATAATTACGCGTACACGATGGATGATAGGGAGTTAGCGAGCGTTGACGAGGAAGTAGATTTAGGGGTACGCGTAACTAAAGATTTAAAGGTTAGGAACCAGTGCCTGGAGTCTTGCGCAAAAGCTAATAGGATGTTAGGCTTCATAGCGCGTAATTTCGAATTTAAATCGAAGGATATTATATTGCCCCTTTACAAGTCCCTAGTCAGGCCTCATTTAGAATATGCCGTTCAGTTTTGGTGCCCGTACTTGCGTGAGGATATTGATAGGTTAGAAAGGGTTCAGCGTCGTGCCACGAAACTTATTCCGTCATTGCGCAATAAGCCTTATGAAGATAGGATTAAAGAGCTAGACCTGTATTCACTCGAAACTAGGAGATTAAGGGGGGAGCTTATTGAAGTTTTCAAAATCGTTAATAACATCGATAACGTAAATTTTGACAAATTGTTCACTTTTGATAATAGTAATACTCGCAATAACGGATTTAAGTTGCGTGGCAGGCGTTTTATTACTAATATCGCTAAAAACTTCTTTACGTTTAAAGTAATTGATAAATGGAATAATCTTCCCGCGTCAGTCGTTCATTCTACCAGCGTTAATATGTTTAAGAACCATCTTGACAGACATTTTAAAGGTATTAACTTGTTTAATTTAAAAAACAAAGTTAGCAACGGAAGCTCTGGTGGTGGTGCTCGAGGATGAGTCTGTTGACTTTACCTACTTTTTTTTTTTTTTTTTTTCCTCCTTACTTTGCATGTCTCTACCTCTTTTCTTGCATGTTTGTAGTTTGCATGGTATGACAGTGAGTTAAGACTGTGTTTGCATGGTTTGTAAGCGTTCTTATTTTACTTTTCATCTTTCACCCCTCTCCTATTCTCTCCGACTATCTTTCTGACTTGTCGGCAGTGGCTGGCGGATGATGATGGTGAGACACTTTTCCTCTTTTTCTGAATGAATGTTAACCCATGAGTGATAGGTGTTGCTCTTACTTAACTCCTTATTCTCTTCTCTTAACCCGCTACTCTTTCCTTTCTCTCGGGCTAACCTTAGAGTGGATCTTAGGGTCTTTGTTAGCCTTAGCTATGATGAAAGACTGTAGCAACAAATTTTCTTTTTTTATTATTTTATTATTACGGGCGGCAATGTGAAGCTTAAGATTTTCATGACTGCGTTCTTTTCTGTAGTTTTATTGACCAAATAATTGAACCGACAGTAAATGGACGTTCAATTATTTGGTCAATAAAACTACAGAAAAGAACGCAGTCATGAAAATCTTAAGCTTCACAAATCTCGACACAATGTGAAGCTCAGGATTTTCATGGCTGTGTTCTTTTTTTTATAGTTTTATTGCGGTGCTGGGGCCTTCGGGCCCAGTAATTCGGGGGGACTGGTCACATATATTTTCGTTCATTACTCACCTCATCCACCATACGAAATTTGGTCGAAATCGGTTCAGAAACGTAAAAGTTTTTTCTGCGGACAGACGAACAGACATTCGCTCAATTATAGTCAGACTAGCAAAAGATCTGCGCTACGGGCCGATTTTGCTAAATCTGCGGTGCTTTGGCCTTCGGCTCAAACTGAATTGTGGGCTTACGGCGTATTTTATTTTGGACATCAGTAGCCTTTTATCTGGATATCATTCCTCTTCCTCTCACCTTGGGCCTCAGTAATTGGGGTGCTGCGGCCCTCCAACTACTGGCGAACCAATTATTCAGTCAATAAAACTACAGAAAAGAACGCAGCCATGAAAATCTAAAGCTTCACAAATCTTGATACAATGAGCTCGGATGCGAAGCTTAGCATTTTCATGACTGCGTTCTCTGTTATAATTTTATTGACCATATAATTGAACCCCCAGTAATTGAGGGGGGGAACAGGAAGGAGGGCAGTTTGGAGTTAAGGATTTGTGCCAGACTCTATCAAAAGCTTTTGATATGTCTAGCAATAATAAAGGTTTCACCGAAATCCCGACAAGAAGTTACCAAGAGGTAGAGAGATATGTAAGAAGATCGGTGATAATATCAGTTTTCCATCCGTAAGTAAACGCAAATATACTCTTTAAATTTATAAAAAAATATGTTTGCGTTTCATGCTTACAGTGAATGCGGAGTGGTCCATTCATTATTTTATTATTTTTAGATAATAGTTTTGATTTAAGAGGAATATTTGTGCTGAATATTCCCATTAATGTGCTTCAAAATGTTTAAAATGTTTTTCTAGTGTCGTAACTTTCGATTAGTGCAGACCAGTCAAAAAATGTTTTTTTTCTAAGGAAATGTAGCTTATTATTATAAGTAAGATCTGAGGTCAACTTTCATTTTTTTTCTATGCGCAAAAATGGATGATTAACACGGTGTACGTAGGCAAGTAAGATGTAATCTATGTAGACTTATAATAAAAGGACGTGTGTGTGTGTTCCAGTCATAACTCCAAAGTGGAAGTAGTTACAAACATGAAACTTCACACACATATTGATTAGGTCCCCAGGTTGTGCACCTGGGTGTTAATAAATTAAATAATTAAAATTACTGGGCCCGAAGGCCCCTGCACCGCGATTAAACTACAGAAAAGAACGCAACCGTGAAAACTTTGAGCTTCACATTGTGTCAAGATTTTTGAATCTTAAGATTTTCATGACTAATTATTTGGTCAATAAAACTATAGAAAAGAGCACAGTCATGAAAATCTTGAGCTTCACATATAATTAAAACTAGCGGAGCGACCCGGCGTTGCCGGGTGGATGTTGAACGCTATATATATACAGTATATGCCCGGTTAGGTCAACTGAATGCCCGGTTAGGTTGTTGTTGTTGTTGTTTAGCCGATCAGCCCACCCTGATCGAGCAAGCCGGCGGCACGCAGGTAACCGATCGCCCTCTCCGGAGTGGACCAGAGGTTCAGCGCACTAGTGATGTTGTGTTGTGTTCGTTGTTGTGCTAGAGCGGTACAGTCCGTCATAATGTGTTCAATTGTTTGTGGTGTGTCTTGGCACAGGTGGCAGGTGTCGTCTATAGAGTTGTCTAGTCCGTGTTTATATGTCCGTAAGTTTGGGTGATGTCCACATCGGAATCGTGCTAAGTTAACTCGATCCGATCTGCTCAGGCTGATCTCTGACCTGTTAATGGGTGGCGGCTTCGCACCTAGGACCGCATTCGGACCGAGTCGTGTCAGTGCTTTGTGGGTTAGATGTGTGTGTATGTGTTTTCTGTACTGTGTGATGTCTGTGGGGCGTGGTATGGAATGGAGTATTTCGTTATAATATCTCTCTGGTGTTACCTTAATGGTGCGAGGTGTTGGTGCATGATTATACATGTAGTGGCAAGGGTGTTGTGGGTTAGTTGTCGCTGCTGCCATGAATTGTGTTCCCCTCATGTCTAAATGTTCCCTAACTTTTAGTATTTTTGTTTCTGTGTGCAGGTGTTCTATTGGTGTTGTTTGAGTGCATCCTGTAATGATACGAAGTGCGTTGTTTTGTATTGTTTGTAAGGTGTTTATGTGTGTGTTTGAGATAATGGGTGCCCAGCATGGGCTAGCATAGTCCATAACTGAGCGAATATATTGTTTGTATATGAGTGATGTTGTTTCCTGCTGGTGTCCAAAGTTTGTGCCTGTTAGTACCCTAAGCGTGTTAAGTCTTGACGTACATTTGGTTTTAATGTCCTGAATGTGGTTTGCAAAAGATAATGATGTGTTGTATGTGACACCAAGTATTTTGGTTCTGTGAGTGTGTGGAATGTTGATGTTGTTTAGTGTAAGCTGTGGAATTACCTGGTGTTCTTTTGTGTTGCTTGTAAGCAAGGTGATGGTTGATTTTGTGGGCGCTACTTTGAGTCTATTGTGTGTGAGCCAGTCTTGTATACTGTTTATGTATGTTTGTAGGTTATTTGTAGCGGTGTCGATGTTGTTGTGGGTGGATGTTAGAGTGATATCATCTGCATATGATGATAAGGTAAGCTTGTTATCTATGGGTGTTGGAATGTCATGCATGTATAAGTTGAAGAGTGTTGGTGAGAGAACAGAGCCTTGAGGGACCCCGTTCGGAAAAAGCTTGTTTTTGGATGACTTGCCATTAAATGTGACATGTGAGTATCTTCCTGAGAGATAGTTGCTCAGCCACCTTTTGGTGTTATTGTGCATGTTTGTGTTGAGTATTTTGTTTATGAGAGGGAAGCGTGGGATAGCATCAAATGCTTTACTAATGTCTATTGTTGCTAATAGTGTACGTTGAGCTGGTCTTCTGGAGTTGATGCCATCCATGATGTGCTGCGTGAGGTTAGTGAGTAATGTCGTGGTTGAGTGGTGAGGTCTGAATCCATGTTGAGTAGGCGATAGTGGTATGTGTGGGTTGGTGATTTGTAAGATTAGTCTTTCTGTTACTTTGGAAGGTGTGCATAGTAAAGTAATGGGTCTATAGGAAGCTGGTTCTGTTGGATTTTTGTTTGGTTTGAGTAGTGTAATAATTTTACCTTGTTTCCATATGTCAGGAATAATACAGTGTTGGTATGAATATGTGCTGATATTTGTGAGAGCTAATATTCCTTGTGGGCCCAAGTGTTTAAGGTGTATGTTAGATATGTTGTCTGGTCCAGTAGCCTTCGAATTCTTAATGTTTTTGATAATCTTGGTGGTCTGGTCTGTATTGAAGGGTGTAATGGTCATGTCGAGTCTGTAGGTTTTCTTGTGTCTGGCTGTTTGTCTGTCTGCATGTTTCTGGTTGTTGTCTCTGTTTAAGTGACTTATCTTTGCGTAGTGATTAACTAGAATGTTAGCTTGTTGTGTGTATGTTGGGATATTATTTTGGCTGCGACAGATAGCCGCGTGTGAGGTGTGAATGCCGCTGTTAGAGTGGGTAATGCTGTTTATAGTCTTGTATAGCCTGTATGTATCTGTGGAGTGGTTTAGTGTTGTTATGAATTCCCTGAATGTTTCTGTTTGTTTTTCTTTGAGTTTGTTGTTTATTTCTGTGTTGAGCTGTTGTATCTGCTGTTTTATGGCTTCTGTGTGTGGTGTTTGTGTGTTATATTTGAGGTTGTTACGTTGCCTTATGAGGTGGGCTATTTCTCTAGTGTAATTTGGGTTGTATTTCCTAATGTTGCCCTTGGGTATGTATTTGTTTGCATTATTGATAATCTGATTAAATGTCTTGAGTGTTGTATCGATGTTTATGATGGGTGTGCTGTTTAATGTGGTGAATTGTTCCTCAGTCTGTATTTTGAACTGTTCCCAATCAGCTTTCTTGTAATTTCTGTAAGTGTGCCTAAGGCTGTTGGGGCAGAGTGTAGAATGTGTTGTAATGATGATGGGCAGGTGGTCTGATGACAGTTGTTTTTCTGTTCTCCATTGTGTATGTGTTGCTAGTGAGGGGGAACAGAACGTTATGTCTGGGGAGGAGTTTGAGTATCCTGCTTGATGTGGTATGTGTGTATGTTCTTCTGTATTGTTAAGAATGAAGAGGCTGTTTAGTTGTGTGGCTATGTTGGCGCCTCTGGTGTTGTTTTGGTTAGGTTAATTGAATGGCCGGTTAGGGCAACTGAATGCCCGATTAGATTAATTGAATACCTGGGTAGGTTAAATGAATGCCCGGTTAGGTTAATTGTACGCCCTTGACGATTGGTTAGGTTGAGTCGTGATAGTTTCGTTAACGCTAACGAAAATATCACGACTTAACCTAACCAATCGTCAAGGGAGTACAGTTGACGATTGGTAAATTGAATGCCCGGTTTGGTCAACTGAATGCCGATTAGGTTAATTAAATGCCCGGTTAGGTCAACTGAATGCCCTATTAGATTAACTGAATACCCGGGTAGGTTAATTGAATGCCAGGTTAGGTTAATTGTACGCCCTTGACGACTGGTAGGTTAAGTCGTGATATTTTCGTTAGCTTATAGCGTTTAACATCCACCCCGGCAACGCCTGGTCGCTCCGCTAGTATTTAATATAATTATACCTGACACGCAATCAAGTGGGAACTGTACTTAATTTGATTTAGTAGCGCCGAATTTCTAATGTCATTATGAAGTCTAGTTGGCTTTGTAATAGCTAATTTAAAACCACTTGCAATCATGTTATTGTGACGAAAGCTTACGTTATTATTTGAGTCTTCTTTTTTGAGGTTAATATTTAAGTTGTGAAAGAATACAATCGTTACCTATATCATCGGAGGTTAGAAATCTATCGACATTTGTAATTAAAGTTGGTACGTTACCAGCTTGTGGTCGGTAGATGTCTAAAATTGAATATTGGCTGCTATGAATAAACATTTCAATTGCGAGTGTTTCCGAGTTATTTTTTATACTTGTCATTTTTTCGATACATTTACTCTTGCAGTTTGAGTACACAAATATACTTACACCTCCCACCTCCTATTGTTACTCTTACATATATGGTAGCCTGGTAATAATATTTTATTATTACCAAGTTTCAGTTACTATAATACACGTGAATTTATGTTGTAATAATTTTAGGTTAGCTGTCAATTCGTCGAAGTGGCTGGGAGGGCTGCGACTGTTTATGTTCTGGAACGACAAATTTCCACTGTTGTATTTCTTGTTTAAGAAGTCTACTGAGAAATAGTTGCTGTTAATTACATTTTCAGATTCAGTAATTTCATTTACAGTAGCCAATTTGTGCAAAAAGAAATAAAAGGTAGTTGTTGTAAACCAAGAACGTACGTATGAACGAAATAATCGGAAATATTATATATGTTACAGTCAATCTGTGAAGCCAGTAATTTCACGTAATGCCTAAAAATTTCAGGTATTTCGCGTAATACCTGTGACCCTTAAACATAGGTAATACGCTTTATTAACCTAACCTAACCAACTTAATCTAATCTAACCTAACCTAACCACCTTAACTTTAACCTAACCTTCACGAAGTCATTAATCGCTTAATTGAATTACTTGAAATGCCTGAAATTTTTAGGTATTACGTGAAATGACTGGTTTCACAGATTTACTGTAACATATATGTGTATCCACAATTAAACCTTAGAGTGAAAAGGTTACATAAATAAATGATTATAACACCTTAAAATTAAATTGGTTGAAGGGAACTTACAGCTTTACGTGGGATCCGAACCACGGGTCGCTACATAATCTAAACGAGGAGAACGATCTCCCATCCAACTATTCTCCAAACTCGCTGTCGTTTAACTTCGCTGATCGACGGAAAGCGGTATTACGACATCAGCCACGACGTAGCCCTCTTAGAATTAAAAATTATTAGATTAGAAGGACCGTGCAAAGCATAACAATTCCAAAATTATAAGATTATAAGGATTTTAAAATTATAAAACTTACAAAACTTGAACGGCCTACAAATGTGGGGAGTAAAATTTGTAAAATTAAGTTTTTCTTTTTTAATAATAATAATAATAATAATAATAATAATAATAATAATAATTATTATTATTATTATTATTATTATTATTATTATTTTATTATTGTTATTATTATTATTATTATATGTGACAGTGACAGTAATGATAGATTTATGGATGCTGTCGGAAGTTATCGAAATTAGATTGAGTACGAAACAACACTTTTTATCCTTCTTGAGATTTACGGACATAATTATCTCGTCTCGTACATAACTACAATAAATTATTTTCTCGTTTTTAAGTTTTAATAACTTGTCCAAGATTTCTTCTCTGTATTCACAGTGATTCATTATTAATAAATATATTTAGTTTGATCTGTATCACTGCACTTTTTAGTTCAAATTTCCTTAGTCGGTTACTTGATGTGAATTTTTTAATTACTGTATCTTGTCATTGTCATTATTATTTTTCCCCATTATTCGATGTATCTCCGTAATGACATTTTGGGGAATGTTTATACGGAGTTTTTCTCTAATGGCATCTCTGACGATTTTGATTAGGTTTTCATTTGGGGAACCTTGCGGGATCCCACGTCCTCCAATAAGTACGGGTCTTTATGCGGTTCCTGTTTAAGGTCGCTTTCGCTTGGTGCTTAAGCCCGTTTTCTAATGTGGATATTCTCTCATTAAATGCATTTGTGCGAGTTTTTAGTTCCTCGTTTTCTTCTTGTTCTTTATTCTGTTTATTCTGTCTCTTTATTCTGTTTATTCTGTCTCTTTATTCTGTTATCCTTTTCTTCCAGGCAGTTTAGGATGAAAGACAAGTATAACTATACAAATGAAGTTTATAATGCGACTATAACCTCTCAGTTGGAAATCTGCAAATCGACAATGTAATTTGAAATGCGCAAAGTTATTTTCGGGCATTAACTTGGAAACCGACACTCAAATAATTATGAGGTTTACAAACCGACTATGCAACAGACTTGCATACTAAAAATCGACTATACGATACAGATTCGTTATGCCTTTGGACAATTCGATTTATTATTGAATAAATATATAGGGATAAATTTTATGGATGTCGATGGTGCGGAATACGTTCACGTGAATGTGTAGAACCATTTCTGTCTGAGAAAATTTGTGACAGTTTTAAAACACTACATTTTGCAATTAGCCTCAATATATAATGTATAATAAATGCAAAACTTCACTTTTATGTGGAGGTCGAAATGTGACAATAAAACCCACATTAATAGACGGAGTTTATTTCCACAACAGTTTCGATGCCCACTGGTATCCTCTTCGGGTGGATACAAAAAAACGAATGAACAAAAGTAAGTAAGAAAACAATCCAGGAAAGGTAAGGAACATTCTAGAAGGCCAGAGACCATTAATAAATTCATATCTAGGTTAGATCCCGTTCACCCGACACCGGAAGGGATTTTTTGACCAAGAATCTCATTAAAGGGTCAAGCTTATAAGTACCTTCACACAAATTAAAATTATCTTCTTGTTCTATACATACAGATTCTATTATTTTTCTTTTGACATAATTATTACATTTATAAAGTAACTTACTTGATTCTCAATCTATGGCATGATTATTTTGGCTGGCATGATAAAAAATTACATTATTAGTGTTACAACATCTGAAGGCATAAATGCAAAAAACTTCACTTTTTTACGTGAAGGTCAAAATATGAGAATAAAAACCCACTCTAATAGACAGAGTTTATTTCCACGACAGTTTCGACGCCCACTGGCATCCTCCTCGGGTGGATACAGAAACACAAATGAAACAAAACAAGAGGGAAAAACAGTTCAGGGATCGACCGTTAAGAAATTCGCACCTAGGTTGGATTCCATTCTCTCGAGACAGGAGGGGCATTTTCATTAAGTACATTCGCACAAATTTTTTTAAAACTATCTTCCTGTTCTAAACATACAGATTCTATTATTTTTACATAATTATTACATTTATAATTAAATAAATTACATTTAATATTGCATAATTATTAATTACAGAAATTATAAATTTATTATTACATTGGTTATTACATTGTTGTTTATTAACCGAAAAACGAATGAAAAAAGGCGATTAGGAAATAATCCAGAGACCATTGAGAAATTCGCACCTAGGTTAGATATCGTTCTCCCGAAACCAGAAGGGCATTTTATTACAGGGTCAGCTTATAACTACATTTCCACAAATTAAAATATCTTCTTGTTCTATACATACAGATCCTAATGTTTGACATAATTACTGCATATATTTATTTCCACATTAATTACTTCCATTATTACATTTACTAAAAGCGAGTAAGGAAACATTCCAATCCAGAGACATTTAAGAAATTCACACTTAGGTTCGAACACGTTCCCACGACTCCGTAAGGGATTTATTGACCAAGAATCTCATTAAAGGGTCTAACTTATAAGTACCTTCGCACAAATTAAAATTATCTACTTTTTCTATACACACAGATTCTATTATTTTTCTTTTGACATAATTATTACATTTATAAAGTACCTTACTTGATTCCCAATCTATAGCATGATTATTTTGGCTAGCGTGATAAAAAATGGCATTATTAGTATTACAACTTCTGAAGGCATATTTGTGTTCTTTGATACGGGTTTCAATATTTCTTCCAGTTTCTCCACGTATACTAAATCACAACTTTTACAGGGAATGCTGTAGACACAGGCTTGTTCCTTTTTTGCAACGTTATTCCTAACCAATTTACTTTTCACGGTAGACGAATATTTGAACGCCAAAGCAAACTTAAATTCTTTCGTCAACGGTTTTACTCTTTCTAAGCCGGCAATGTAAGGCAAACTCACATATTGTTTTTGGTTAACTGAAGGTTCCCGAGGGGCATAAAAAGATTTTCTGGCTTTAAAATACGCCTTTCTGATAAACCACTCAGGATATTTTAAATCCTTAAAAATGTTCCAAATCTTTGAATTTTCCGGATCCAGCAAATGTGGGCTACAAATCCTGAGTGCTCTTAGAAACATGGAAGAAATAATTGAGCTTTTAACCCCTTCATCATGATATGAAAAATAATGAATGTACGAATTACAATGAGTAGGTTTTCTATAGACCGTGAAATTGGGCTTTCCGCTTTCGTTAATGACCAAAACATCTAGAAAAGGTAATTGTTTTCGTTCTCCCATCATTCATATTTAAATTTAATAGAGGGAACAAGATTATTTAATGACTGAAAGAAAGTGTCAAAGTTGTTCCAGTGGTCAGGCCAAAATGAGAAAATATCATCTACATAACGAAACCAAATTAGATTCCTGGGACATATTGTTTGCAACAATTCCGACTCATAATACTCCATATATAATGTACTCAGTATTGGGGATAAAGGGGACCCATTCCCATACCAAAACGTTGCAAATAAAATTCTTCACCGAAGGAGAAGGCATTATTGGTGACACAGAGTTTTATCAGTTCTAAAAATACAGATGTGGGCATGCCTAGTTCTACGTTACATGTTGGCAATTTTCTATCTAAAAACTAAGTACATCATCAATGGGAACTTTCGTAAACAAGGACTCAACATCAAACTTATCATTCTTCCCCGTTTTAAATCTAAGGACATAACTTTGTTAATAAAGTCACAGGAATTAGTGATGTGCGAGCCTGAAAATTTACCAACTAATGGGGATAATTTATCTGCAAGAAATTTAGATAACCTGTAACTAAAGGAACCCCTGTGTGAAATAATGGGACGGAGTGGTATATTAATCTTATGGGTTTTGGGTAGGCCGTAAATGTGGGGGAGTTTGGGGTTAATCTGTAGAAATCTTTTAGGATCAATCGCCGGGACATCTTTTAATAAGTTCCTGATGGTTTTGTTGAATTCGGCAGAAAGACGCTTTAGGGGGGACGATCTCACTTTGGTGTAGGTGAATTCATCACTAAGTAACGCTTCCATTTTTTGTTTATAATCACACTTGTCCAAAATAACCACAGTGTTACTTTTGTCCGCTTTAGTGACAAATATTGCTTCATTCTTCCTGAGCTTGTCTAAAGCTAACCGGAATCTTTTGGGAATAGAGTCCAATGAGTTGAAATGTTCCAGAAACTTGCTCGGAATCAAACCATTTAAACACGGAATATCCACCCTGGAATTAACTACGGAAGACACAAAATCTAAAACAATGTTTTTATCGGGTTTAAGCGCAAACGACAGCCCTAAATTAAGAACTTCCTTTTCGGATTTGGACAAGACATATGTCGATAAATTTAAAACGGAACCTTCCACCGCACACTTTGACCAAGCACTTTCATCACATAAATAGGATAGCTTTCTGTTAAGTCGTTGTTCAGTGCGTCTAGTCTCCACGTCGCATTTATAATCTGCAGTTTCAAACAGCGCCACAAGTAGTTCACACGACACATGCGATTTAAGGACGCGTAGACAATTTCTTAGTTTGAAATACGTATGGTCAATTTCTCTTTTAACACATGGAATACGTTCCTTCAAAATTTCCCTGGCAAAATTCGGAAACGGTGTATGGTCCTTCCTGAAGGTAAACGGTATCAAGGACTTCGGGCACACTTGCTCCACTAAACACTCTTGCAGGAACTTGAGTTGCAGCTTCTTGGTCTTCACAGCCACTAGTGTTTTTTCATATAGACGATAGGAAGATATAAGTTGGGGAAAGGTGACTAAGAAGAAGGCGAATAGATGGCGTCTGATCGTGGGATCCATAATAAATGCAAAAAACTTCGAGAGAGAATGGAATCCAACCTAGGTGCGAATTTCTTAACGGTCGATCCCTGAACTGTTTTTCCCTCTTGTTTTGTTTCATTTGTGTTTCTGTATCCACCCGAGGAGGATGCCAGTGGGCGTCGAAACTGTCGTGGAAATAAACTCTGTCTATTAGAGTGGGTTTTTATTCTCATATCTGAAGGCATATTTACGTTCTTTAATAAGAGTTTCAATATTTCTCCCAGTTTCTCCTTCATATACTAAATCACAGTTTTTACAGGGAATGCTGTAGACACCAGCTTTCTCTTGTTTTGCAAAGCTATTCATAACCAATTTCCTTTTCACAGTAGACGAATGTTTGAACGCCAAATCAAACCTAAAATCTTTCGTCAAAGGTTTTACACTTTCTAAGCTGGAAATGTAAGGCGAACTAAGAAGAAAGCCGAAAGACGGCGTCTGATCGTGGGCTCCATAATAAATGCAAAACTTCACTTTTACGTGGAGGTCGAAATGTGACAATAAATGTGACGTAAAAGTGAAGTTTTACATTTATTACGGAGCTCACGAACAGGCGTCATCTATTTGCCTTCTTCTTAGTTACCTTTCCCCAGCATGTATCTTCATATCGACTATATGAAGAAACACTAGTGGCTGTGAAGACCAAGAAGCTGCAACTCAAGTTCCTGCAGGAGTGTTTAGTAAAGTGTGCCCGAAGTCCTTAATACCTTTTACCTCCTGGAGTAACCATACACCGTTTCCGAATGTTGCCAGTGAAATTTTGAAGGAACGTATTCAGTGTGTTAAAAGAGAGATTGACCATACTTATTTCAAACTAAGAAATTGTCTATGAGCCCTTAAATCGCATGTGTCGTGTGAGCTACTTGTAGCGCTGTTTGGAACTGCAGATCATAAGTGCGTTGTGAAGACTAGATGCACCAAACAACGACTTAACAGAAAGCTACCCAGTTTATGTGATGAAAGTGCTCGGTCAAAGTGTGCGGTGGAAGATTCCATTTTAAATTTATCGACATATGTCTTATCCAAATCTGAAAGAGAAATTCTTAATTTAGGGCTGTATTTTGCCCTTAAACCTGATAAAAACATTGTTTTCGATTTTGTGTCTTCCGTAGTTAATTCCAGATTGGATGTTCCATGTTTAAATGGTTTGATTCTGAGCAAGTTTCTGGAACATTTCAACTTAATGGACTCGATTCCCAAAAGATTTCGGTTAGCTTTGGACAAGCTCAAGAAGAATGAAGCAATATTTGTTACTAAAGTGGACGAAAGTAACATTGTGGTTATTTTGGACAAGTGCGTGCGATTATAAACAGAAAATGGAAGCATTACTTAGTGATGAATTCACCTACACCAAATTGAGATCATCCCCCCTAAAGCGTCTTTCTGCTGAATTCATCAAAACTATTAAGAACTTTTAAAAGATGTCCCGGTAGCCCTGTTCAAAAATCAACTTTTTCTTATTTT
The DNA here is from genome assembly GCA_023014485.1 of Bathynomus jamesi. NCBI lineage: Eukaryota > Metazoa > Arthropoda > Malacostraca > Isopoda > Cirolanidae > Bathynomus > Bathynomus jamesi. Next base: position 344,434 of record JAJOZX010002422.1, on the reverse strand, counting down.
CATAGGTTTCTGTACTTTTTCCCATGCTTTTCGACCTGAAAAGGCCGAAAATCACAACCATTTTGACCTAGGTTGTTGGGAAGCATTGCCGCATGGAGCTTTAAGTTTTCTGCCTTGAAATCGGCCAAAAGCACCAGTTCCGGGGTCCCTTGAATCATGTTTTGCACTATAACTTTTTATCTAAACAAGATAGAGCAACAAAATAGGCACCAAATTAAAGTGTTTTTAATCCTCTTTCTAACTTATACAATTATGATAGTCTTGGAACAAGAACTGGCACATTGGTACATACAAAGATTTCAGAAATATCACAAAATTCGTTTTCTCACACTCAAGGCAGACAAGGCGCCTTATTCATGACACAAATTTGAGATTAACATTTTGTCACAAGTCTAATCGATCAAGAAGTGAAAGCATTACATGATGATTAATTTCATAATGACATTTACACAGTCAGTTGTTGAGAGTTTGTTTCTTGAAGCTGTCAAAGCGGCGTCTGTTGAACTCCACAGCTTGAAGGAGATAGTCCCTTTGCTTGGCATCTGTTGTTATGACATTTGCAAAGTCGCTCATCATCTTGACACCACGTTCAGCAATGTCATTCACCGCTTTCAGATTCTTAACATAGTCCAACGCTTTTCTGTAGTCCTCATTCTGTGGCCAAGACGTGACAGGTTCCAGAAGCCACTCGGATCCAATGTTCAGTGTGTCCAGCAGGAAATGTGATTCTGGGCCAATGAGATCAACCAGGGTGGTCTTAGCTGTGACTCTCTGGAATAGAGGCTTTCCTGTTCTGAAGCTGTCTGGCTTCTCAGTGGCATGTAACTGGGCAGCAATGTCGTGCTTCAATGTGTCACTCAATCTACTGCTGAACAGGGCAAATGGCACGACTTCCTGCGTCAGGTACCATTTGTGGTTTTCCATCTTATTAAGTACTGCATCAGCAAGCTCTGGGTCAGTTTTCTTGTACTTCAACATGTCCTGGATTAGACTTAGATCATTCACGGGAGCATCTGCAGCAGACATTGACATCATCCATACAGGAGTGTAGAACAGCGCAAGGAAGGTGTTGAGTCTTTCCAGCTTTGATACAGTGTCTTCGTCGTACTCAAGTTGATCTGCAAACATCAGCATTTTCATGGAGTACAGGTTTCTGGCCATCCATCTGGCCTGATGAATGGCGCCTGGTCGACTCCAGTGAATACCTCGAGGAGGCGTTCCTCCAAGAACAATGACTGTCAGTTCAGCCATTTCCCTGTAGTCGGCTCTTGGAAGCCTTTCTGCTGTTAGAATGTCTTGGAGTATTTCTTCACTGTTCTTCTTCTTTTCCTTCAGCCATTTGCTGTTGATAGCCAGCATCTTTGGGTTTTCCTTGGACAAGTCCGTCCAAACATCCTTCAGATGCTCAAACCAGGGATTATCTGGCCCCTTCACCTTCCCAAACAGCTTCTCCCAAACTGCTCCTACTAGGATTTCCAGGATGTGATGTCGACAGGCCAGATAAAACACCTTTTTGTTCAGCATTTTCTCTAGCAGTTTGGCAGCTCCTCTTTGAACTCCACTGTTACTGGATGTAGTGTCAAAAAGGGCAGTAACATTATCCGTAAGTTCCCATGTCTCCAGTAAATCCATTGAAGCCTCAGCCTGAGCTGTGCCAGAAGAATTGTCGATGACAGGTACTCCCAATAACTTTCCTTCAGTGTATGAAGGTGGACCAGACACTAGCACAGCTAAAGTCTCTGAGGTACTTCCAGGTTCACTGCCCAAGACATCTTTGAGCAACTTTCCATCCCAGTGTAAGGCAGCGTACTGTGGGGGTTTTCACAAAACTTGGACATGTGACTCTGGCTGATATTATACCTGGACAGCATTCTGTTGCGTCGTGTTGTTGAGGTTGAGATGACGAAGTTATCCAGATCAGCCCCTCCAGCTTTCAAGGTGGCAGAAACCATGGCAGTAACTTGATTGTCTGATAAACCAAGACGATCAGCTGTATTGCAGATGACATCACATTCCATGACCTTCCTTGGAAACGTCAAAGTCACACTAGTCACAGTGTCTTGATGGTGAGAACATCCAGGACGAGGCTGATGGTAATCCATGTCCTCTGTGTTAGCGTCGTTGTCAGTTGAGTCACCCCAGGTAATGTCATCCACATGAACAACTGCCTCTTGTTCTGCTGCAGCTGTAAAATAGTACAACATGTTAAGACAGTAATTGTTAAGTACATGCTAAATATCGCAATGGAGTAAAACTTAAAACTTTTTGTAACGTTCAAAGTAATTAGTTTTACCTTGTTCTTGTCTATGCTGCAGTCTTTCATTCCTCGCTGCTTGCTGCAGGGATCTTGTCTCAAAAATCTTGTCATGACCAGACATATGACCTTTCCTCTCAGTCTTTTGGTCTTCGTAGAACCTGATATCCTCATCTTTCTTCTCTCTGGATAACAGTCTGTTGTTCTGTATTTCCTGGATTGCATCTAGAGCTCCTATATCGAACAGGCTGTCTAATTCCAGCACAAATGCTCCTCTTTTTCCTCCAGGGTTACTTGCTCTTCCTTTGCTTTTCACCAGAGCACGATGTTTCTCATGTAGTTTCATGAAGAGCTTCATTGCGTTGTACTTGGTCATTGTCTTGATCCTAGCCATCTGCCAGAATGGGATGATAGATTCAACTGTTTCATATGCAAGGTCTTGAACCATGGGCCTCCCTGCATTTTCCGGTAAATTCTGAAGATTAAGGAAATACTGGAACGCCTGTCTGTTGGTGGGAAGCTGGGAACCACTGATAAAAGCTGAAGGGTATCCAACCAGGAAAGTTTCAGTGAGAGATCTGGTAGATGGCCCAGTTGACACCTGCCTGTGGACAGTACTTGGAGGTTCTGAGATATCAACTGTGCGCCCACGGAGCTCCCTCAGCTCCTTGCTCAATGCCATTGTGAAGTTGTAACTTGTAGATGGTTCTCTAGATTCTGATTGAGTTTCTGTTGTTTCCTGAAAAATGATAGATAATTATTATTATTATTATTATTATTATTATTAATTATTATTTATTTATTATTATTATTATTATTATTATTATTATTATTAATTATTATTTATTTATTATTATTATTATTATTATTTTATTATTATTATTATTATTAATTATTATTTATTTATTATTATTATTATTATTATATTATTTTATTATTATTTTATGCTCTTTCATTTGATACCTAATTTGTTGCTCTATCTTGTTTAGATCAAAAGTTAAAGTGCAAAACATAATTCAAGGGACCCCGGAATTGGCGCTTTGGCCGATTTCAAGGCAGAAAATTTAAAGCTCCATGCGGCAATGCTTCCCAACATCCTAGGTCAAAATAGTTGTGATTTTCGGCTTTTTCAGGTCAAAAAGCATGGGAAAATGTACAGAAACCTATGAAAATAAGAAAAGGTTGATTTTTGAACAGGCCTAAATTGTCCCGGCGATTAACCCTAAAAGATTTCTACAGATTAACCCCAAACTCCCCTACATTTACGGCTTACCCAAAACCCATAAAAATAATATACCGCTCCGTCCTATTATTTCACACGGGGGTTCCTTTAGTTACAAGTTATCTAAATTTCTTGCGGATAAATTGTCTCCATTAGTTGGTAAATTTTCAGGCTCGCACATCACTATTCCTATGATTTTATTAATAAAGTTAAGTCCTTAGATTTAAAGCGTAGAAAAATGATCAGTTTTGATGTTCATTCATTGGTTCGAAAGTTTCCATTGATGATGTACTTAGTTTTTTAGGTAGAAAATTGCCAACATGTAACGTAGAACTTGGCATGACCACACTTGTATTTTTAGAATTGATAAAACTCTGTGTCACCAATAATGCCTTCTCCTTCGGTGAGGAATTTTATTTACAACGTTTTGGTATGGGAATGGGGTCCCCTTTATCCCCAATACTAAGTACATTATACATGGAATATTATGAGTCGGAATTGTTACAAACAATATGTCCCAGTAATTTAATTTGGTTTCGTTATGTAGATGATATTTTCTCATTTTGGCCTGACAACTGGAGCAACTTTGATACTTTCTTTCAGTCATTAAACAATCTTGTTCCCTCTATTAGATTTAAATATGAATGGAAGAACGATAAACATTTACCTTTTTTAGATGTTTTGGTCATTAACAAAAAATGGGAAGCCCAATTTCACTGCCTAGAGAAAACCCACTCACTGCAATTTGTATATTAATTATTTTTCATATCATGATGATGGTGTTAAAAGCTCAATTATTTCTTCCATGTTTCTGAGAGCACTCAGGATTTGTAGCCCACATTTGCTGGACTCAGAAAATTCAAAGATTTGGAACATTTTTAAGAATTTAAAATATCCTGAGTGGTTTAGCAGAAAGGCGTATTTTAAAGCGAGGAAATCTTTTTATGCCCCTCGGGAACCTTTACTTAACCAAAAACATTATTTGAGTTTACCTTATATTTCCAGCTTAGAAAGTGTAAAACCTTTGACGAAAGATTTTAGGTTTGATTTGTTGTCCAAACATTCGTCTACTGTGAAAAGTAAATTGGTTATGAATAACTTTGCAAAACAAGAGAAAGCTGGTGTCTACAGCATTCCCTGTAAAACTTGTGATTCAGTATATGTAGGAGAAATTTGGAAGAACTATTGAAACTCGTATTAAAGAACATAAATATACCTTCAGATGTTGTAATAATGCAATTTTTTATCATACCAGCCAAAATAATCATGCCAAGATTCGGAATCAAGTAAGTTACTTTATAAGTGTAATAATTATGTCAAAAGAAAAATAATAGAACTGTATGTATAGAACAAAAAGATAATTTCAATTTGTGTGAAGGTACTTATAGGCTTGACCCTTTAATGAGACTCTTGGTCAAAATATCCCTTCCGGTGTCGGATGTAACCTAGTTGTGAATTTATTAATGGTCTCTAGCCTTCTAGAATGTTCCTTACCTTTCCTGGATTGTTTCCTTACTTTTGTTCATTCGTTTTTCTGTATCTACCCGAAGAGGATGCCAGTGGGCATCGAAACTGTTGTGGAAATAAACTCTGTCTATTAGTGTGGGTTTTATTGCCATATAATGTATAAGTTATTGATTTTATAAACTTTTGCGGAGAGGGTGTAGGTGTACTGAAAAGTTGAAAGTTTATAAACTTTATGAATCTCTGTTTAGGAAGTTCAGTTGAAATAAACATCAGAATTTGAAGTCCTTTAGCAAACATCGTTTAACCCATTAGTGCCGAGCGTCACTTTACTGATTTTGTTTTGGTTAACGCCAGACGATTTTATTCAATCTCGGGAAAGACTTTTCGGCACTCATGGGTTAATCTTCACCTGAAACATAGTTTTAAGTTTACTTTTATGTCAAAATTATTTACAAATCAGATTTTTAAGTTAATGATATCCACAAGTTAATTAGCTACTGTATATGCTATGTGTTCAGCAACATCCCGAACATCACGCTGAAGAGATCGAATAACATAGAGTTAGCGAATGATTCGGTCGTGCTCACTTAAACAAAGTTTGCCTCATTAAAGAAATTAGCAATGCGAGGACGACAGGCCAGTTTAAACTCGCGAGTTCACGTATCAGTTTAGCAAATATCGCCAAAGTTTCTTCATTTTCAGGAAAAGATACCTATCATTTAGGTAATGAATAGCTAGTTTTAGCAAAATTCCATAATTCCAGGAATCGTTTCATAATTTTAGAAATTCATTTTGAAAATTCAAATATTAATTAAGAATCCGACATTTCCAAAATATTTCAACACTCGAAACTAAATTCCACATTTGGTGACGTAATTTCATAATTTTTCATGTCTTCTGAACATTTCAAAATACTTCAAAAAAGAAGAACAAAATTCAACGTTTATATATCGCATATCGGGACGCTTTCGAGACACGTAACAAATTAGACAATAACAACCTTTTTACCAATATATATAACTTACGTGAATTTTGTATGAAACAAAATTGCCTCCACCAAGGTACAAACCTGGAACTTCTTGAGTCGGAGTCACGAGCGCTACCACCACAATACAATAGGATGAAAGTTGACACAAACTGTTAATGTAAACAACCAAGTGCACAACGATTTCGCGTCCAGAGACATTTTACGTGTTATCTCTCCCGGACTTGAGGTAATGACAGCATTTAATTCAAGCCTCTCTCGCTCTCTCTCGCTCTCTTCCACACAAACACACATACATACTAAAGGCACTCAATATATTTTTCCCACACTTTTTTCTTAGCTAAATAATAGACCATGGGGCTGAAATGTCTTTTGGGCCGTAAGTTTGAACTTTCTGCGTTTCACATAACCGGATTTTTCCAGTTCGAACCTCCCCTCCTTGTATAAAACCGATTTTAAACGCCCTTGTATAAAACTAATGGTTAAAACAGTTTCGAAAATGGCGTCTGACAGTCTGACAGTGATGTGCGTCGTAAACAGAGAGCTCTTATCGAGTTCTTAACCGCAGAGAAGGAAACAATGGGAAATATTCATAAACGTCTACAAAACGTTTACGGAGATGGTGTTGTTGATCGAAGCACAGTTGGACGCTGGTCTAAACGTGCGAGATCATCGGAGAGAGGGAGAGCCAGCCTCGATAATGAGCCACGCAGCGGTCGTCCGGCATCGGCTGTGACATCTCACATTGTGGAACGTTCTAACAAGCATCATTCGATCAAATCGGCGCGTCACATACAAGGAGCTATCACTGGAGCTAGGAATTAGTGAAGGAAGTGTGAATACGATAATTCAGCAACTGGGATACTCAAAAGTGTGTTCACGGTTTGTTCCTCGCCAACTGACTGAATGAAGATCACAAAGCCCAAAAAAAGAAAGTGCTTCTGAGTCATTGGTTCGATACGAGACAGAAGGGGATGACTTCCTTTCACGAATTGTTACCGAGGATGAGACTTGGGTACACCACTTTGAACCTGAAACAAAACGCCAATCCATGAAGTGGCATCACGCAGACCCCCTACGCAAGAAAAAGTTCAAAATGGCTCCCGCTGCAGGAAAGGTTATGGCCACCATCTTCTGGGACATGAAAGGGGTGATTCTGGTAGATATTATGAAGAAAGGACAAACAATCAACTCAGACTCATATATTGCTACCCTACAGAGACTCCAGAGACGTATAAAGCGAGTTTGACCAGAGAGAAAACTGGAAGACGTCCTTCTTTTGCACGCTAACGCAAGACCACACAATAGTTTGCAAACAAGTGAGGCCATCACAAAAATGCGCTTGACTGTGTTACCCCACCCTCCATACAGCCCAGATATGGCACCTTCAGACTTCCATTTGTTTGGGCCAATGAAGAATGCTATTCGTGGAAGAAAGTTTCAGAGTGACGATGAGGTTGTTGAGGATGTTAAGAGGTGGCTCCAGCGGAAGCCAGCGGACTTTTACCAGCAAGGAATAAAGACCCTTGTTTCGAGGTGGAGGAAAGCCGTAGAAAAGGATGGAGACTATGTGGAAAAATAAAAACTTGTAAAAAAGGTATGTAACTACTTGTGTACAAAATTTCTGGAACTTACAAGGAAACGTGGAAAGAAAAAAAAAGGGTCGGGCAAAATATACTGAGTGGCCCTCGTATTTATATATATATATATATATATACACACAAAGAGATTAACTTTGCAAAGAAGACAACGAGGTGATGCAATGTTCCCTCTAAGGTGTGCGCGTGTGCGCACACGCGTTATGAAACCCGCGCACACAGCAAAATAAAATGCGCACAGGCTCAAACGTATCATGAATCACGACAGTAAATGAAGTAATTTCAAAAATATACCGTCACACAAGGTCTGACCATTTGCATCAACATACTCTATAGTCGCTCTTTTAAGTATTAACCCCTTCCGCCCGACTTCGCAATTACGCAATATGGATTTTTTTTACTCTATGTATTTGCATTTTTTCTTTTATACATTAACGCATTGAATATAAACCTTCTCTTTCTTATTTTTGCATAAAAACGAATAGTAATTATCTCATAATTCATAGAAAATAAAATTATTTTTTATTTTATTCCTATTTTGTGAATGGATGAAATCCTGTATTAATCTTGATAGTCTATTTTAAATTGCTAAATGCTAAAAATTGTTTTGAGAAACGATAACTAAAATAGTCATTTTTAATTAATGTTATTTTTATTTTATTTCTTTATTTTGTTGAATTTTATTTTACTATTTTTTATTTTATTCATATTTTTAGAATGGATAAAATGTTTTCTTTTTTAAGAATATATAATATCGTAAACAGTTTTTTAATATCCATTTAATAGTACCGTAATGATCGAGCTATCACCTTATGGAAATAATATTTATTAAGTATTTAATATTTATATATATTTCATTTTGAAGATAACAGCGCTCAGAAGCGCTCACAAAAGTTTGCACAATTTTTCACCATGAATACAAATGTACGCACAACGAAAATTTCTTGCGCACCCTTTGGGGCGAGAGGTCAAACACTCATTTAGTGCCGTATATATATATATATATAGGCTACACTGTAAATTCCTGTTCAGTTATAATGAATGAAAGGTTGTGGGGAGGTCACAAAGAAAGGATTTATTAACGACATGCTCCTCATTATGAACGCAACAAGCAGCTGCGTCCTTCGATCAAAGAAAGTGAGCGGAACAATTCAAGAAAGTAAAAAAAGAAAAAGAATGATAAAATAACAAATATTGAGATAAAGTGAGTAAAAGAGAAAATCCGAGAGAAAGGAAAAACTGATAAAGATAGAGAGAAATGGTGAAAGGAAATAATATACTTGATGTGGTAACAAGGAAGAAGATCCGCTCGAAATTTGCTTTAAAGCATGTGTGCAGTACCTCACTTTTTGAAATTGGACGGCTGATTAAAGGTGAGGGAGCCGAAGTGGTCGGTGCACGTTCACAGATTCACGAAAGAAAAAATAAATGGTATTATCGTTTCCTTTTATTTCTCCTTCTTTGTCTTCCTTTATTGATTAAATGCTCGAATTGGTGACGATTCGGGTAACTTTGATGAAAAATATCTTGTATGGAATAGGGTACTGCGCGTTCTGTATTGTTCTTTCATTTTCAGCATACTGCTTTATCCACACACACCCACACCTACACACATTATATATATATATTATATATATATATATATATATATATATAGAGAGAGAGAGAGAGATACATAAATATACATATATATATTTTTTTTTATAGTTTAAAAGATGTAAAATCAAATTCTAGGTTTTCAGTACACAAAGCGATTGTTGTATTAATATTTGGAATATATTATAATATAATACGAAAATAATATAATAAGAAAATGAACTTAGATTTATATGCATTTTATGCTGCAGATACGCATAAAACACACACACACACACACACACACACACACACACACACATATATATATATATATATATATATATACAGTGTGTGTGTGTGTATATGTATATATTATATGAGAATTCTCAGCTGTTGGAAACCTTTATTTCTCAGGAGTCAAAGCCTCCTAATAAACATTCAACTTCAGGGAAACTGGTGAGCTAGCGTAGAACTTTAGTCTTGTATAGTGTCTTGTATAAAAAGGAAATATAAATTACACAGATGTACGGTTTCGGGGGAAAATTCTTCGTCGTCCTTATATGACTATGTATGACATGTATGTACATCCTTGTACATCCTTGTACATATTAACTGCATTGACAAGAAAAACAGGAGAAAAGATAATATGAATACATTTACGTTTCTTCAAGATTCTGAACACTGCTCTGATTAACACCACAAATTTTCAAAGGCTTTTTAAAAGTAGAGATACACTATATCTATTATCCTAGTGAGAGTCAGGAGTTGGATGATGACGGTGCCTTCTGAAAGCTCACTCTCTGTTGCGTATAACAGTAAGAAAAAGCATAGTTATATCAAGTTGTTGTTTTTTCGCATAAGTAGCAGGAAAAGAGTATGGAATGTACGACTCCATGCCCGATAGAATTACTTACCTGATGCGATCAGCGCACTCGGAGGAGTCCCGGCCACAGAAGCAGAAATCATTCAATTGGAATTCAGAGAAGTACTGTCTAAGGGCCTCCCAATCAGCGGCGCCAAAGTGCCAAGCGCCTCCTCTTGGAGCATTCAAGGCCGAACTGGCGCAATAAGTCCGAAGACAGATATAAGATTGTTGTCGGAGGAAGACAACGGAAAATTTTTTTGACAGAGTAAGAAGAAAGATGAGTTATTAGAAATAAATTAAGAATGTTGGGCCTATCTCCAAGCAGATCGGGGATATGAGTAGGGTGCTGCACAATCTGCTCTAGTTCATTCACGAGAGAGAAATTGTAAGCTAGTTCACCAAGGATATAGTGAAATGGAAGGAAAGCCAAAGGTGGTGGTGAAAATTGAAATCTCCTAATATGGCGATTTCAGCGAAAGCAGAGTGGGATAGAATGTATTCCAATTTGGAAGTGAGGTAGTCAAAGAGTTTTGGATAGTGAGTAGATTTAGAGAAAGGTAGACAGCGCAAATGTATTTAGTTTGAGAATGGCATGTAAGCCGGAGCGAGTGGGTATAGAATTCGGAAGATTCAAGTTCGGGAATACAATACGAGAGCAAGTTACGTCTTCATGTACGCAACATCCACCTTTGAAATGAAATTGATTATAGAGAAAGTAGGGGGTACAGAAAAGGGGATGCTGTCAGCCGTCTGAGACACCCGAGTTTCAGTGAGGAAGAGAATGTGAGGTTAAGAGTGGAAGAGATGGCATTCAACAGATTGAAAATTTGAGGAAAATCCATGAATGTTGTAGAACTTTATGAAAAGTGAATCAGACAGAGGCTCAGAACATACCGAATGGGCAGTAGCAGAAGCAGCCCCGCTGCTCGGGTCTGCGTTCCTGGAATGGGCAGCAGGGGGGGCCAGAAGTGGGAAAATTTATGATCTCTTCTCCAGAGGACTCCGAGGGTCTTAAAGACGATACCACTTTTTAATTTTGAAAAGATTGTATAGTATGAAAGATGCATGTATGTGTAGTGAGGAATAGGAAGAGAAGAGTGTGTTTGAGAGCATGTTTGACTGCTCACAAGGTAGATGAGACACGGAAAAAGATCAGCTGAGGAGGACAGTGACAGGAGAAACGAGAGTTCCAGCACTCCATGTCTCCTGCCTAACGTCCCCTGACCCACCGGAGTACTTCCCTGGTCGACTGGTGTGTACAATATCTTCATATATACTAGGGGCACTCAATATATTTTGCCCCACACTTTCTTCTCAGCTAAATAATAGACCATGGGGCTGAAATGTCGTTTGGGCCGTAAGTTTGAACTTTCTGCGCTTCACATAACCGGATTTTTCCAGTTTCAATCTCCCCTCCTCGTATAAAACCGATTTTAAACGCCCTTCTATAAAACCGATGGTTAACGCAGTTTTGAAAATGACGTCTGACAGTAATGTGCGTCGTAAACAGAGAGCTCTTATTGAGTTCTTAACCGCAGAGAAGGAAACAGTAGGAAATATTCACAAGCGTCTACAAAACGTTTACGGAGATGGTGTTGTTGATCGAAGCACAGTTGGACGCGGTCTAAACGTGCGAGATCATCGGAGAGAGGGAGAGCCAGCCTCGATGATGAGCCACGCAGCGGTCGCCCGTCATCGGCTGTGACATCTCACACTGTGCAACGTTCTGACAGCATCATTCGATCAAATCGGCACGTCACATACAAGGAGCTATCACTGGAGCTAGGAATTAATGAAGGAAGTGTGAATACGATAATTCAGCAACTGGAACACTCAAAAGTGTGTTCACGGTTTGTTCCTCGCCAACTGACTGAATGTAGATCACAAAGCCCAAAGAAAAGAAATTGCTTCTGAGTCGTTGGTTCGATACGAGACAGAAGGGCATGACTTCCTTTCACGAATTGTGACTGGGGATGAGACTTGGGTACACCACTTTGAACCTGAAACAAAACGCCAATCCATGGAGTGGCATCACGCAGACTCCCCACGCAAGAAAAAGTTCAAAATGGCTCCCTCTGCAGGAAAGTTTATAGCCACCATCTTCTCGGACATGAAAGGGGTGATTCTGGTAGACATTATGAAGAAATGACAAACAATCAACTCAGACGCATATATTGCTACCCTACAGAGACTCCAGAGACGTATAAAGCGAGTTTGACCAGAGAGAAAACTGGAAGACGTCCTTCTTTTGCACGCTAATGCAAGACCACACAACAGTTTGCAAACAAGAGAGGCCACCACAAAAATGCGCTTCACTGCGTTACCCTACCCTCCATACAGCCCGAATCTGGCATCTTCAGACTTCCATTTGTTTGGGCCAATGAAGGATGATATTCGTGGAAGAAAGTTTCAGAGTGACGATGAGGTTGTTGAGGAGGTTAAGAGCGGAAGCCAGCGGACTTTTACCAGCGAGGAATAAAGGCCCATGTTTCGAGGTGGAGGAAAGCCGTAGAAAAGGGTGGAGACTATGTGGAAAAATAAAAACTTGTAAAAAAGGTATGTAACTACTTGTGTACAAACTTTCTGGAACTTACAAGGAAACTTGGAAAGAAAAAAAAATGGTCGGGAAAAATATATTGAGTGGCCCTCGTATATATATATTATATGAGGTTATTGCAGTTTTATAAGTTATATATATATATATATATATATATATATATATATATATATATATATATAGAGAGAGAGAGAGAGCGAGTGTTTATGAAAATTTTATTATTTATGAAATGTGCGTTATAACTGCGTCTGTAAAATGTAAACATTAAATGCTTTTCAGAATGGTTGCTAAATAAGTGGGAAGAAATAATTGAATTGGTTTTCCGGTGTCTTCCTCAGTAGAAAGATGCCATAAACATGCTCTTAGAAAATATATCGAAACTTAAAAAGCAAAAAAAAAAAAAAAGCTCCCGTGATTTTCCTCGTCTTGTCAGAAGCATTTGATACACTTTCGCATGAAATATTATTGAACAAATTTCACGTATGCGGAACAAATGGAAATATCCTCAATTGGTTTAAATCATATTTATCACATCGTCATTAGTACATGAGATTAAAAGTTAATTTATGCGACAAGGCGATGTTAACTAGCGGAGTCCCACGGATCTATTCTTGGGCCATTGCTATTTCTAATTCACCTCACCGATTCTCATCTCTCAACCACATTAAATTGCGCACCACAATACGTAGATGATACCACATTTACTTGTTCCTATCATAATTTAGACTTTCTGATATATGAAACAAACAGGCAATTCGAGTATGTTTATAAATGGATGTATGCTAATAAACTTTTATTGAACTGACAAAGTCATCTTATATGATTATTACCACAAAACATCTAAATAAATAATTAAATAAAAATTGGAAATACCTCTCTCGCAATTTGATGAGATTAAGTTGCTTGGAATTAATTTAGACGAAAAACTGAATTTCCAAAGTCATGCACAACATATCAAATCCAAAATCTCAAGATTTCTGTTTATATTATTTAAAGTAAAAATAGACTCTACTTCAAGATGCACTCCTTACCCTGTATTATTCCCTCATCCACCCACATTTATTATATTGCATTACAACATAGGTTAGCTCAAAGAAATATACAAAACATCCTTTGGAAGTGATTTATAAAAAAATGTCTGCGAATTCTCGAAGGATGACAACAAAGTCACACTTCTCCAATGTTTAAAGAGATAAATGTTTTAAAACTAAATGACTTATACAAATATGTTATGTTACTTATATGTTCAAAATTATTAGTAAAAATCAATATACATCACCCATTCAAAGCGTAATTACCTCCCTTCAAATACACCATTATTATAACACCAGACTGCCCAGGGATTTTATAGCAAATCAAATTATACAATGAAAACTGCAGGAAATGCACTCTCTCCTTCAAAGGAACAGATGTATGGAATGGAATTCTCATACAAATCAGCAGGCTTCATCACTGTATTTCGCAAATCACTAAAAAACTACTTCATTTGCAGTATAAATTCACTACTACCATTCTATAGTAATTAAGTCTATAGTAATTAAGTTCTCACTTTATAATTAACTATGTAAAATATACTAATTTGATTAAGCGTTTTTAATGTCATAATTTATCAATTTTTTATATTTTTTATAAAGCCTCATTTATTTTCTACTACTTATTCAATAAATAATTTAATTTAAAATTATGTAAATTTTTATCTTGTGTTTATTATTATTATTATTATTATTATTATTATTATTACTATTACTTGCTACTTTCCCTTCTTTTCTGTAATAAATAAACTAAATCCCATTAATATTTGCCTAAAAAGGTTCCATGCTTCCAACGGCATAATCAAATTAGAGTACTGCGAATATATTTATAGTTGCCACGCTGGCAATCTAATAATAATAATGTTAATTAAGTTCAGTGAGGTTAATGTTAATGATTACTTGAGGATTGGGGTGAATTTCCTTCCTTTATAAACAAAACAAATTAGAGTTAAATGGGACAAATAAACATTGCAGTTGTTTAAATGCAAGTTCAATTGAAATGTAATAAATGTGCACTTGGATAATAATTTGAATATTATATTAACGCGCGAGGAAATTATAGTCTTTATATAAAATTAGGCGAATGACACCAGGCCAAGGAGGCCCGTTACAACGTTCTTACATAATGATATCATATTGTAAAACTCTATGACTTGTATTCCTTTGTGAATAATGATTTTGTATATTAGTTGTATATAGGTCAAATTGTGCAGTAACTTTAGTCCAACAGAAGTGTGTACGCCAGCTGCACAGGGATTTGAACCCAGGGCCAATGAATTCGTAGCCAGCGACATTCAGAAAACAATATTGTTAATTTGATAAAGAAATTAGTATCTTTGAAAAGGGTGAAATGGTTACGAAGGTGTTTCTGAAGGTTGTGCAACCGAATGTATATAACGTTATATATTTTGGGCTGGCGCGACTTTAGAAACACCCTGTGTATCAGCTGACAGTCATATTTCCAATTCTCTTACAAATGTTCCTCTGTTAATATAAGAGTGAAGGTTTTGTTAATTAAACTGACAGTTCCTACGAGCAAAGTTTACAATGTCTGCATTGTTAAAATTCATTGTTTACCTGATTAACAAAACGAGGCTTGTTAAAAATACAGTTTATATCATTGAATAAATGGCGACATCTATCGGAGTAAATTTCAATTATATTCCAATTCAGTTCATAAATACAAGTTAATTATTTTATTTCAATCCAGATGCACATATTACGCAACAATATAAGTTTTAACAAAATATATAACAAATAAATTTCCCTTATCTTTATAGGATTCGAACATTTGTCACAGAAGACACGAAAGGTCAAAGCCGCCATGTTATTCATTCGTCTATGAAACGCTAACGTGAAAAGGCAGAGTTTTGTATACGTTTTCGCATTGTTTATCTGTTTACTTTAATATTTTTCTCTCCCTCTGTCTCTTTATTTATATATATATATATATATATACTTTATGAAGACATACATTACAAGTTTTCTTAGGATCAGCCATAGACACAGATTACCCGAAGTTTACATTTAGAGATTTAGCTGGTTTGTACAAGCCTACACTAATTCTTACGCAACTGAACTGTTATATATGTTTAATTTCCTTAAAGCGATTAATGCATGCATAATAACACCAACCACCGTACGAAAGACTTGCGTTATGTGCGCTAATTCATAGAAAACTGACAAACATTTCGAGTGTTTGGCGATATTATTATATCTATCATAGCAAAAATGAAGGAAACTTTAGACACAAAATTATGTTAGCGTAAAATTGATGGGATGTAATGTTTTGAACCACGTTCGAATTTTGTAGAAAATTTTCAGTCAGTATATTATATATACTTTTATACGAAGATTTTCTTCGTAATAAATGGATTCATAGTTAACAATGCATGGCAGATAAATTATACAATGCTATTTGGTCAGTAATATAAACGATATTTAACAGTATTGTTTACAAAGCTATTTCACTAAAACTGACCTAATTTTGGCTCTCTGTGTATGATAGAACATCATAAAAGCGTCATTGGCAGATTTATTTCTTTAGAGTTAAATAAGTTTCTAAAGATTTTCCTTTATTACTAGAAAAATTTTGCATTGCTATTTTGAATAACTTTCCTGTGTCATTTCAGAGTGAATATGTTAAATTATTTTTCAAGGAGGATCCACACTCTTAATTTTAATAGGTTCATTTTCAAAGGATACATTATCTTTGTTAGAGTAACTATAATTAAGAGTAGTTTATGTAACACTTGGTGCCGCGTTACACTTCTTGAAACTTTTTGTGGGTGCATAAATTTGCAGATACTGTAAATAAAGTTGCTCTCAGACTTTTTTATTTTTTAGACCTTCGCAAAGAAACTGAAAATATTGAATTAACTGGTGCTAGTTCAAAATGCAAGTTAGATTAAAGTATGATCACGTTACTTAAAATAACACGAGCTAACTACCTTATCTTGCGTCTTATCTTGTATTTATTTGAGCTTCTTTGATATCCCTTTACACTGATAAGCTATTATGTGCAAAGGTTGAAAACTTGAAAGTAAGTTTAATGAGGAGTTTATTGAAAGTGACAGCAACACTGCTTCTCCGACGATTTGCGAGATAAATTATTGCGAGGAATGATTGTCAAACTGTTGTCGTATCGGCAGCAGCAGTGTAGGCAAAGCTGTGATCACACTTGGTGGCAGCTATACAGTCATATACGAGTAGGTACAGTACTACATTCACAGTCAGTTTCTGTCATTAACGTCAATTTAGTTTTGTACGAATTTGTACCGATTGGTATATAAATATTTATAGGTTTTGGCTTTTACCTATTAAAAGTGCTTTCTTACAAGCGGTAGGCAGTGTATAGGTATATTTGTATGTGTATGTGTACATATTTTAGCTTCCGATTTTATACTACATAGTTCAACAGGAATATTACAGGTTTTCGGTTTTATAACGACTGACCAAAAGAACAATTTTGCGATTTATCGATCACGTTGCACAATCGATGGAGCTATAGTTCGCGCACACATTGATCGAACCCTGGGCAGACGATGGACAAAATTATCTTCCGAGATCGATGGATAAACGTATCGCTGTGATTTGAACACTTCTCAACACTAATACTTTGATATGCTCAGTTGAATTGCTTGGGTACAAGGTTAGGTTAGGTTAGATCGATGGATGCAATAAACAATCCTGTACGAACAAAGCCACACCATTGACGATAAAAGTGCAAAAAGTCAAGGCGAACATGTAATAAGAGCGAACGGAATTTGTGGACTGCATATTCAGCTGCCCGCCAGTGAAATACTAGTGAAATGGGTAACCTAACCTAATCTTGCACTCAAGCAATTCATCTGAGCATATCAAAGTGTCATTGTGTCAGTGTTGAGAAGTGTTCAAATCACAGTTATACCTTTAGCCATCGATCGTGCAAATTAATTTTGTTCATCGTCTGCCCAGCGATCGATCGATGTGTGCGTGAACTATAGATTCATCGATTGTGCAGCGCGATCGATCGTTTGCGCGTAATATATATATATATATATATATATATATATATATATTATATATATATATATAAGACAAGCAGTAAAAGATAACCCAAAATACTTCTATAGCTTTGCGAAAAGGAAAACAAAAACAACAAAAATGCGGTCCACTATCGCACCTTTAAGGAAAGAAAATAATGAGCTAACCGACGCTCTAAAAGAAATATCTGAAATATTAAGAGCTCAGTATGACTCAACTTTCAGTACCCCAAAAAGTGACAAAGCAGTACCTGACAGAAATACCCTTTTTTGAAGAGGAATTAAATGGCGAGTGTATAATTGATTTTGAATTTCCACCAGAAGATATAGCGAGAGCTATAGGACAAATGAATTCACACTCAGCTACAGGTCGGGACAAACGGAATGCTTTGTTGATTAAAAACTGTAAGAATGACATAGCTACACCTCTTTATTGAATATGGAGATCTCTGGACACGGGGAATACCGAGCATAAGAAGAACGAATATTGTTGCCATATATATAGAGTGGGGTGGAGGTGATAGGTCCTAAGCAAAGAACTAGAGAACGGTGTCACTGACATCACATCTTATCAAAATATTTGAAAGAATAGTTAGGGAGAAAACATATGAGTTTTGAAGACACGAAAGATTCAAAGAGAACTAGAACGGATTCCGATCAGGAAGATCGTGCCTATCACAAACAATGGAGCAATATAACAATATCATAAACGTACTTGAGAGCAATGACAATTACGATGTAATTAATATACACGGATTTTGCTAAAGCATTCGATAAGTGCGATCATGATTCATGACATAATAGCACATAAAACGAAATACTGGAAATAACAAGTAAAGTGGGTAAATGGATCTACAACTTCCTCAGGGAACGTCAGCAAGTTGTAAAATCCAAAGTATATTATCATCAGAATCGGAAGTACATAGCTCAGTTACACAAAGAACAGTATTATTATTGTTTATACGGGAAGGAGGGGCCAAGGGCTCCACTCCTATTCATTACATGCTGACAGACAAAGACAATGAAGTAGCTGACAACAGCATAGTAACATTCTTTGTTGACGATACAAAGATCAGCAGAAAAACCCTACAGAGGGATACAAACAGAAAAAAAAATTGTCAGAAGATAATAACACGAATTTTAACGCCTTGAAATTGAGTTATATGATAATACCCGAGTGAATTTAGACTCTCTTTAGGGTTGAAAAGTGAAAGGCTGTATGCCAAAGCGAGGTCCTGCTGAAATAGGAGTGGCATCTTGCATGGCTAGCGACTGATTCCCTGAGGTTCGGGAGGCAATTCTCGATGCGTTTCGTGGTTGCCATGGAAACTTCGAGGATCTGGTCCGATGAAACAAAGGGAGAAGGAGAAAACCCTCGCACAAGCGGTTCTTCCCTCTGTCATCTGCACGCACGAGAAAAAATTGTATGCCACATAAGAAATACGTGAATAGTCTCTCTCTCTCTCTCTCTCTCTCTCTCTCTATATATATATATATATATATATATATATATATATATATATATATATATATATACACACACCGGGTGATTACAAATGATCTCGATTTTAAACAGCGAAAAGCAAGATATACAAATAAAGAAGAACTCCAATAGCTTGTAAATAAAACTTTTTAAGTTCAATATGAGCTCCTTTTGTAGTTCCTTTTGAGGTTACAACATTCCTGAATGATCGTTGGATCGGGAGTGAGGGGCCCATTCCTTGGCCGTCTCGTTCGTCTGATCTAACACCCGCCCCCTTAACTTCTTCCTCTGCGGCTGTCAAAAATGAAGTTTTTGTTCCATCAGTGGCAACAACTTTGGAACATTTGAAAGAAAGGATACGTAAAACTATTAGAAAAGTTCTGTATGATATGCTACAAAATGTATGGAGGGAAACAGAATTTACCGCTTTGATGTCTGTAGATCCAAAAAGGAGCTCATATTGAACTTCAATAGCTTGTACTTTTTGAGTTCTTCTTTATTTGTCTATCTTGCTTTTCGCTGTAGTTTTGTTAGTTTTTTCATAAGAAATGTTTAAAATCGGGAAGATTATTTGTAATCAACTGGAATACATACAGTATATATATATATATATATATATATATATATATATATATATTATATATATATATATTATACTGTATATAGATGTTGGCTTTGAGTGGTGCAATTAGTTGACACCTTAGTCTTGTGTTATGTTTTAGAAGAAATATGTGGGAATGTTTTTCGTTACGATACACCTTATTCCTCATAAAGGTACACGATGACACTTCATTAGAGTATTAATTAATGATTATTGTTTATATTTTTCTCGAGTTCCACAATGACTATAAAGTTATTTAATAAGAATGTTTTATAGAGAATGACGTAGTGATTATGACTTAAAGTTAATTGACCTTAATTTACGCAATTAAAGTTAAATACCAAAGTCCAAATAAACCAAAGCGTCATATTCAGAGCCACACTGGGATGAATTCCACTCTACAGACAGAATCCACCTAATGTGCCAAATCCTAGAATTCTCTCAGCGCTCCGGCTATTTCTGGTCTGAGGGTTTTGTTGGCTTTGAATTATGATGACATGACATTTATATATTTCTATTTATTTTTCGGATAATATAACGTCACAACTGTATGTTTCTATCGCGCCCACACAACCATGTTGCCTCGAGACCAACCGTGTAGCTGTGCATTGGACGGCACACTCCGAAAAGTGTCCTTTATTTATGCAAACCGTTCATTAGAAATAAATTTATAACAAAACATTATACAATAATTTCAAGCTATGAATGTCGGGGCCATGACTTTGCACCGTGAATCTTTGAGGAACTCTAAGTGAACATGCTAAAGAAGTGTGCCAACTTTCTAATAGAATATTATGCGATGGCCATACTAATTGGTGAAGGAAAATGGCTTCACGGTCTGTAGTTTAAGTATTTACTGAATCAATCAATATTCCGCGTCACATGAACAAAATCGAATTTCATAATGTCGACCTTCGACTTTACGTAAATATATGGATTTCACATTTCAAGCTACATTTCAGATTTTCAATGAAAATGATTATCCTAACCTAGCCAAACTGAACCTAACCTTACCTAATTTAAACAAATTTTTTAGTATCGACATTATGCGTGTCTAAATTATGCAAATCGACATTCTGCGTGTCATCACTGTGCAGATCGACTTTGTTTCGCTACTCGAATATTTCACGCGGGACCGGACCTTTCGTTCACTCTGTATATGAGCCATTCCAACCTTTCAGGAATCAGTTCCAGTTCAAATCCACATTCAAGGAAAATCTTTAAATCAATTCCAATTTTGATTCTTACCCGAAACAATTTTCAATTCCTTTTCCCGTTCAATTTTGGGAAAAAAATCCAAGTCCGACAGAATTAAAAATTGAAACCGATTCCAGTTCACCTTCTTGCTAAAACTTCCAGTTTAAATCGGCTTTTAATTCCAAATTGATTCAAAAGTTTGCAAATAAATTAAAGCTTTATTGATGATGAATTTAAAAAATAAATTAGAAAGTCGGTGACAGAAGAAAGAATATTTTTAATTAATTTTTATATTTCTTTCCAATAAAAGATTCAATAATCAATTACGGAATTGGTCGAGGAAGCGGACGTACTGGCTCTTAATATGAAAAGTATTCATGAAGTATTAGATGCCACGGTGTTTTCCTCAGGAATTGAAATTAGAAGGGGTGTTCGGATTTTCAGGGGAGTAAGGGCCGAGGAGTGAGAACCGTGAGGGCAAAGGTGCAAAAATACTATATATACTGTATATATACACCATATATATATATATATATATATATATATATATATATATATGTGTATGGCACCAAAGTAAAAACTGAAAAAATGTTTCACGACACTTTTATTAGATTTATCTCTTGTTTCAAAATCATGACACAAATTAAAGTTTTTGTCCTTTCATTTTCACGTTGAACTCTAACACAAAAAACAGATATGAAATTAAATGTTTTGTTAGTGCTCCGAGATATATTGTTCAGAAACAGAGGAAAAGTGAAAGTGTTGAGGTGTAAGTATCAAAGTGTCAAATTATATTATACAACTAAATTTCCAACTAACAACAAAATGGAATTTTTTTCTAATTATAATTTAAAAAAGAAAAATTGATCAAGTTCGAACGAAATATAATGGGTACGTTCGTATACATCACATTACGACACCACCATATATATATATATATATATATATATATATATATATATATATATATATATATATATATATATATATATATATATCAGGGATGGGAAACTGATAAATTTTTAAATCCAGTTTTCGATTTCAGTTTAAGTTTAATTTTTAGAAAGAACTTAAGTTTTTTATTCAAGCCGGCAATTACATTCAGTAATTTGTAGGGATGGACCTCGACACTATAGGTGAATTTTAATTAGAATTCAGTATTACTAATAAATAAAAACTAAACAATGAATATGAATGATAAGCAATTTACAAACAACAATGATACCGATTTATAAAAATAGTAAGATTAAATTTTTTTCATTTTTTAACTTTTTATTGGTTGGAAAAACAGTTGAATTTTGAAAATGCTGAAAGAAATAAAAGGTATCTTACCTAAAAATTGTTAATATTTAGTTCTCTCTTGCGACAAAATAAAACACTTCCTCGGTTAATATCACTACTGTAAAACTAATAAAATTTAACTATTTAAATTTTGATTAAGGAAAATTAATTTTTCAACATTTTTTTTTATGCTTAATCGTGATCTATTGTCTGTGATAAGGTTATCAGCCTTAGAAAAGTGCCTTTCCCTTTTTACTGACATTGTCGGGATACACAAGTAAGTTTTCGTTGTTTCGCCAAGTTTTGAGAACTTTGACTTATTTACTTTCCAGTATGCTAAGGGATCAGAATCAAACTTTACCCTTTTCACTTTCATAGAATCTCATTTCTGCTGCTGTCTGAATATTTGAATATACTTGAACTTTGAAATGGCAGATCAGTACAAATTCATTTTGTTTGTATTTCTGTACAAACTTCACCACCTGAACTTTTTTTCAAGCATTTCTTCTTATGATTCCATTTTTCTATTTTTCTTGATGACAGTTCCTTATCATTTCCTTTAAAAAAATTGAACTTGAAACAAAGATGTACGATGGGCGGTCAGAAAATAAGTTTACACGCGTATAATTTCGTAACTAAAGGACCTACATTGATTATGTTTGTATCAGGTGAATTCGTTAATCATTGTTGGTAACACTGCAGGTCGATTCGGCTGCCATCTACAGTACATTGGTTATACGAGTCAGTTGAATATGGCGGCTCGACTGGAACAGTGCCCTGCCCTACGGAGCAGTTCAGGACGTTTACGTTTAATGGCCGCTCGTAAACGTTCCAGTGTTGAACAATATGCAGCTGCATTGATTGTTGTGCCTTTTTGCATGAAGTCTGCGAGCAAAACGCCTTTGTGGTCTCAAAACACGGTAACCATCACTTTGCCAGCGGACCTCACAATCTTGAACTTCTTTGGTCGCGGGGACCCAGGGTGTTTTCATTCCATGCTGGCACGTTTTGTTTCCGGAGTACGGTGATGAACCTATGTCTCGTCTCCTGTGACAATGCGCTCGAGAAATTCTTGAACACTGAAAGACTCGGAATATCGTTGCAGAAATGACAGGCCATGTTCCAGTCAAGCCGCCATGTTCAACTTACTCATATAACCATTGTACGGTAGATGGCAGCTGAATCGACGTGCAGTATTGCCAATAATGATTAACGAATTCACCTGATACAAACATAATCAATATAGGTCCTTTAGTTACGAAATTATACGCCGTGTAAACTTATTTTCTGACCGCCCCTCGTATATACGTTGATGCTTGACAGTTTATGATAGATTCAAACTGGGTTAACCGATTTGTTATTTGATCTTGAATAAATTTTCTGATATCATCAACTTCTGTTGTTGAGCAGTGGGTTTTGTTCATTTGCTTCTTTTTCCGATTGCAGCTGGAATTATGATAGAAGAGATTGGGTACTTACTCCCAGAGAGTACTTCTGCAGCTTCTTTGAAAGGCTTAAAGCGTACAAGAAGATTTTCTAAATTCTTTATCTCTCTCTGAGTTGCAGAGAGTGTTGAATTTTTCAGCTAACCCGCAGCAATTTCTAGTTCATCTGCTTCCTCAATTATCTGCTTTATCATATCTCCCTTATCTGTTTTATCTTTGTAGGATAGTCTCCCTTTTAAGGAAGGACGCAGTGGATCTAGCTTTATCCAAAACGGAAGCAACTTCTGTACTATGACCGAGTAGTTGGTTAGATTTGAGAAAGAGGACAGGATTTAAGCATAAATCAGTGGAACTTACTGTACAGGGTGTACATAAAGTCAGGATCTATTTTTGTGAAGCACTTGGAAATTATATGGAATTCAATCATAAATTGATAAAGTGGTAACATTTATTAAATAATTAAGAGTAGGATTCGACGTGACGCCCATCAGTATCCCTGCACAGCTGAAATCGTTCCGCAGCATTTCTAAACACATTCTGGAGAATTTGCGGGGTTATGTTATCTGCAGCAGTTCGTATACGTGTACGTAAGTTTTCAAGACTCGTAATCTTCGTCTGATAGACGTGCGATTTGATAAAGTCCCATGCAAAGAAATCTAAAGGGGTTAAATCTGGTGATCTCGCTGGCCAAGGTCTGTTGCTTCCGCGTCCGATCCAGCGATTTGGAAAACGTCCATTCAGATAATCCTGAACAATTTTGGCATAGTGACAAGGAGCACCATCATGTTGATAGACGACGGTACTAACAATCCTATCCCCAATCAGCTGAGGTTCAAGGAATTGCTGCAACATGTCCAGATAAATAAGCCCCGTAACTGTAGCTTCAGCAAAGAAAAAAGGACCATAAACCTTAGATTTTGTTAAACCCATCCAGACATTAACTTTAGGTGAGTCTCTTTCCCAATTTTGGACGAAATCATTCGGTCTTTCATCTGCCTAAATTCGACAGTTATGGCGATTTACTTTTCCACACGTATGGAAAGTGGCTTCATCATTAAAGAGAATGTTGTCCATTAAATTATCACTCCAGATTTGTTCTACGAGATCAGCACACACAGCACTTCGTCGAGGGAAATCTTCCTCATGTAA
This sequence comes from Bathynomus jamesi, assembly GCA_023014485.1. Classification (NCBI taxonomy): domain Eukaryota; kingdom Metazoa; phylum Arthropoda; class Malacostraca; order Isopoda; family Cirolanidae; genus Bathynomus; species Bathynomus jamesi. The sequence goes on along the minus strand of JAJOZX010002422.1, from coordinate 319,696 downwards.
ATCATGTAAAACCTGCAAATGATAGCTTTTCTTCTGCAAATTAACTTTCAGAATTTTGTGCACAGATGATGTCGGGAGGCCGAGTCTGTGTGATGCAGCACGAACGGACGTACGTGGCTCCTCAGTGATAATTCCGCGTACTGCATTCACGGTAAGATCTGACATACACGGTCGTCCTGATCTTGCTTCATCATTTACAGATCCCGTTCGTTTAAATTTGTTCACCAATTTTCGTATTGTCTTGTCTATTGGCCCCGGCTTATGAAATCTCCTTCTAAACTTCTCTCTGATGTCATTGTATTTCTTTCCCTCGATTCGCCAAATTACTATTGCCACACGCTCTTCTGTATTCATTCTAAGGGCTTCTGAAAAGAAAAATAGAAAAAATAATTATTTCACAAAAATAGATCCTGACTTTATGTACACCCTGTATATTACTTAATGGAACAGTATTTATTGTAGTCTCAAACTTAATACTAAATAACTTTGATGATCACCTTCGCATTTTCACGGTAGACTTGTGAATGCATCAGAGACTTGGGTTGAGTAGCTTCGGTTTGTCACTTGCTTATGAGCAAGGGGAGCTCATTAGCTCAAGTAGGATTGCATTCCAAAAGCTGAAATTTGATTTCCTTTTAGTTACCATTTGGAAATAGAGGAACGCCTCTGTTGATTATAACTGAGTAAAGAAACTTAATTTACTTTTGTTGTCTTCAAATATATATTCAGGATCGGTCTGCGACAAACAGATCAGCAGTATCCCTCTTCATCGGTGAGATTTTAAGAAGGAGAGAATTACTTACAATTCTCATCATGTCTTCATAACCTACTAAGCAAGGCTGTCAGAGATTTGACTTAAGTATTTATTAAGTAGTTTTTTTGGATGTTGTTAACGGAATGTGTTTTTAAGTTCCGCAACTTATTTGGTATGTTTTTATTTTATTTTTGCAATTAGGCACTGATTTTTCACGTATTTTCCATGCATATTATCGTGTATCGTTCGCCACGTCTTTCCAAAGAATATAGCTTCAGACTCGTAATCTTCACGTTGTTTCTGTTATGTTAGAGGTGAATGAATGTTCTTTTATAGGGACTCAGTATGGGAATATCTCGTTTCCTGTACTGGCTGGTCAGAACAGAACATGACCCAGTTACTGGAAGTACCAACTCTTCGGGCTACGCAGTGGCCACGTCACTACATTGATTCCTGTTAGATCGGCGACGTTAAGCGACATTAGATATACTGAGTAGTTGAATGGGTATTCATCGTCTGCGTTCAGATAATGTAGCGACCCATGATTGATCTCAAGTGAAAGTGTATACAGGAAGGTCCCGGTTATCGCGGTTAATTGGTGCAAGCAGAATACCGCGATAAGTGAAAACCGCATTAAGCGGGATTGATATAACATGTAAAAATTGCTAATGTTGCCAACGCAAGCAGAATACCGCGATATAGTTGCGTAGCCGCATTCACCGGGAACAATATAACATGTAAAACTGGTTAATATTGCCAAGTTAAAAAAAAAATATTTAGACTGTCGACTTTGACTTGTTTTTATTACTATGTACAGTACAGTACATTATACAAAGGTAAGGTAGTAAATAAATTGATTCATTTGTTTTAAAGTTTATTGAAAAGCACATGCATGTGTACAAAAAATGAATGATTATTTTTATTTCTTTGTAAAATAACGTAAAAGTGAGGCTTTGTCATTGTCAATACACAATGTATCTCGACAGACTTTCATAGCACGTTCCATATCAGGAGCTCCATTCATTAATTTCTGTTTCGCATTTTCAATATCGCGAAGGAGACTCGCTTTTGTTTTGCAAATAAAATATTTTTTCCCGCGATAAGTGAAATTATATCGCATATAACGGGATTATGGTCACAAATTATAAACCTCGTAACATCGAATACAGTGTTAACCGAAACCGTGTTAGCCGGGACCTTCCTGTATCTCCTCTGTCACATGACCTTTGCCATTACGAAAGAGATTACACAGCCCAAAACATTATTACTAACCAAACTTTTACATGGACTGAATATGATACTCGCTCATTTGCTATGTAAACGCTCGCATATGATTCCTATCAATTTTTTCTCTATGGATGTTTTATCTTGGCAGTGTCTTCTAAATTCTGCCACAATAAAACAGCCACAGAGAAAAAATGAATGGGAATTATTATTACTGACATTATTACTCGTAAATCAATGTTTTGATTTTATTTGTTTTACTGCTTCTTTCTTAACCATTTTTTTGGAAGTCTTTATTATTACCATATCTTAAGAGAGGTAATTTATATCGTCATTGAAATTCACATTTTATCCTTCGAATATGATCTCTTCAGTAATTTTGGTTTCTCTTCATGTATATATATACCTTGTAACCTCAGAGTAGTTCCGTGCGTCGACCTTTCTCCACACGAAGGTCAAACTGGTGGCTCCATCTCTAGGCCTGGCCTGTTTGAGGAGCGAGTTGCTCTCTTGCGACCTCCAACGCACATAACCAGCACACCCGTTTCATCTGTTACCGTCCTGAGCCAGACACTGTAGCCACACCGCTTCAGTTCTCCATAGTTAACCAATACAAGTGTAACCACTGTATAGGATCTTGTATAGGTAAAACTAAGATCTTGCATTTATGAACATCTGGGTAAGTCAATCCCTACGAGCCAACCTCTCAGCAAACCATCTACAGTAGTTCTCATATACGTACGAGTAATCATAGTCGCAGCAACTATCCGATTTCCTGGTCAAATTTCAATATACTCGCTACCGGTAATTCTGATCTTAAACTTAAAATCATGGAATCTCTTTTTATTTGCAAACTGAAACCAGATCTTAGTTCTGATGACTCATTGATAGATCTGTGTTTTATTACGTATTGTGTTTTATTACTATTGTGAATTTGTGATTTTTCTAGTTTTATTGCCTTATGTTTTTGTCATATATATATGCCTTTGGTATAACATTTGGTTAGCTTCCGCTCGAATTGTTCATTCCGAGGAAGGTCAAACTTTTCACTCCACCTTAGACGTACACTTTAACTTGGAATCCGAACCACGCCCCACCAGCAGCCCAGCGTCTTAACCACTAGGCCACCCAGGGTACCCATTTATTTATCAACCGCTTTCTTTATTGTGTGGAAGGATGGACAGCTGGGTTTTGCTGCGCGCTGCATGCCGTCACCGGTTTCGATCCCGGGGCCGATGGATTCGTAGTCAGCGACGCAACCACTACACCACCGAGGCGCGTTTATATATATATATACGAGGTATGATCAAAAAGTATCTGGATAGGGTGTTTATTTTTAGAACAAGGTCACGCTTGGAGTTGTGACTGCTAAACATGTCTCTGCATGTCGAAACAAGTTGTTGTTGTTGTTTTTGTTGGTTAGCCGATCAGCCCACCCTGATCGAGCAAGCCGGCGGCACGCAGGTAACTGATCGCCCTCTCCGGAGTGGACCAGAGGTTCAGCGCACTAGTGATGTTGTGTTGTGTTCTATGTTGTGCTAGAGCGGTACAGTCTGTCATAATGTGTTCAATTGTTTGTTTTCTGTACAGTGTGATTGATGTCTGTGGGTGGTATAGAATGGAGTATTTGGTTATAATGTCTCTCTGGTGTTACCTTAATGGTGCGAGGTGTTGGTGCATGATTGTACATGTAGTGGCAAGGGTGTTGTGGGTTAGTTGTCGCTGCTGCCATGAACTGTATTTCCCTCATGTCTAAATGTTCCCTAACTTTCAGTATTTTTGTTTCTGTGTGCAGGTGTTCTATTGGTTTGTTTGAGTGCATCCTGTAATTATACGAAGTGCGTTGTTTTGTATTGTCTGTAAGATGTTTATGTGTGTGTTTGAGATAATGGGTGCCCAGCATGGGCTAGCATAGTCCATATCTGAGCGAATATATTGTTTGTATATGAGTGATGTTGTTTCATGTTGGTGTCCAAAGTTTGTGCCTGTTAGTACCCTAAGCGTGTTAAGTCTTAACGTACATTTGTTTTTAATTTCCTGAATGTGGTTTGCAAAAGATAGTGATGTGTTGTATGTGACACCAAGTATTTTGGTCCTGTGAGTGTCTGGAATGTTTGTGTTGTTTAGTGTAAGCTGTGGAGTTATCTGGTGTTATTTTGTGTTACTTGTAAGCAAGGTGATGGTTGATTTTGTGGGCGCTACTTTGAGTCTATTGTGTGTGAGCCAGTCTTGTATACTGTTTATGTATGTTTGTAGGTTATTTGTAGCGGTGTCGATGTTGTTGTGGGTGGATGTTAGAGTGATGTCATCTGCATATGATGATAAGGCAAGCTTGTTATCTATGGGTGTTGGAATGTCATGTATGTATAAGTTGAACAGTGTTGGTGAGAGAACAGAGTCTTCAGGTACCCCGTTCGGAAAAAGCTTGTTTTTGGATGACTTGCTATTAAATGTGACATGTGGGTATCTTCCTGAAAGACAGTTGCTCAGCCACCTTTCGGTGTTATTGTGCATGTTTGTGTTGAGTATTTTGTTTATGAGAGGGAAGCGTGGTTTAACATCAAATGCTTTACTATTGTCTATTGTTGCTAATAGTGTACGTTGAGCTGGTCGTCTGGAGTTGATGCCATCCGTGATGTGCTGCATGAGGTTAGTGAGTAATGTCGTGGTTGAGTGGTGAGGTCTGAATCCATGTTGAGTAGGCGATAGTGGTATGTGTGGGTTGGTGATTTGTAAGATTAGTCTTTCTGTTACTTTGGAAGGTGTGCATAGTAAAGTAATGGGTCTATAGGAAGCTGGTTCTGTTGGATTTTTGTTCTGTTTGAGTAGTGTAATAATTTTAGTTGACTGATAAGGTTGTACTTCATTGTGTAGCGTTTGTCCACTGTGGTGAGCCGATAAAGTTAAACGTGTTTTGTTTCGCTGCGATTTTTTACGATGTCGGAAGATGTTGAAGGGTGAAGGTGTTGTGCACTATGAATATGCTCCACAGGGACAAACAATCAACAAGGAATTTTACATTGAAGTTTTGAGACGTTTACGTAAAGCAGTTCGGAGGAAACGCCCGCAAAAGTGGGAGTCCGGAGACTGGATGCTTCATCACGATAACGCGCCATCTCACTCGTTGCAACTTGTCCAGCAATTTTTGGCGTAAAACGCTACCCCACTAAGTACAGCAGCCTCCATATTCGCCGAATTTGGCTCCATGCGACTTTCTTTTGTTTCCGAAGCTGAAACAAACCGCGAAAGGACACCGATTCGACGATGTTGAGACCATTAAAAGAAATTCGACGGAGCAGCTTTTGGCCATTCCAAAAAGAGCTTTCGAAAAATGTTTTCAGCAGTGGCAGGATCGTTGGGCAAAGTGTGTGACTTCAGAAGGAGCGTACTTTAAGGGAGATTAAGCCCCAAACCGTGTAAGTACCATATTCTGTCTATAATCGCATCAGCCTGGATACTTTTTGAGCAAGCCTCGTATATATATATATATATATATATATATATATATATATATATATATATATATATATATATATATATTTTGCATTTATTTTATATTGGTTATTTCATGTTTTCAGCCCTCATGGTGGAATCAGTGTGATCCGAAACGTTGGTACAATAAAAGAATAAAGAAGGTTTATTAAGTCTTTGGGGCTCCTTTTTATTATATAAATATATATATATATATATATAGACTAGGTTTATTAATTATTTAACTTCGTTATTTTTCTTAATTTGTACTCTTTTTTATCCTCTCATCTATTGTTAATTTCGCAGCCATCTCCTACCTAAAAGAAAAAAAAAATTATAATCAACACTGAAAATTCCTATGATGCGTGACTTTTGCGCCACCCTATATATATATATATATATATATATATATATATATATATATATATATATATATAATATATAATATATATATATGAAGAGAGAGAGAGAGAGAGAGAGAGAGAGAGAGAGAGAGAGTTATTATCAGGATAACAGCAAAAAGAAAACATGTTTACAAAACATACTGACCATGTATATACAGTATATATATAAATTTTTAGTGTGTTAGATTGTTTCGTCTTTTGATCGAGGTTATTCCAAAGGATAAGTGCAGTGAAGCATGAAGTTGTAGTTTCACAATCTAGAGTGCAATTTGGATTTCTGAAGTACGTGTTTGATTGTATCGTTTGAAACGGTGGTGGGTTTGGGAAACTAATATATTTGTCTTGGATGATTTCCGTGGCAATATTATTGAAAATTTGATACATACAGTATTAGTTTGTATATTCCTACAACTTCGAGAATTTTTAAATCGTGGAATATTCTGTCGGCACTTCCGTTATGCTTATTTGATTTATAACTTTTCCTGATTATTCTTTTTGGGATAAACCCCAATGGCTGAATTAAATAGTCGTGCACTGCTTATGCAGTACTGCAAATGTATCATAGTGCGTACTATTTTGATCTACGGACTTGGTTTGGAAGTTCTGCGTCAACTTTTGTAATTATGTATGAGACTTTGACTAATTTGCTGTGTGTATATATATATATATTCAGTGTGCTGTTTGAATGACAGGTTTGCGTCGAAGATAATTTCCTGGAGTTTGACCGATTGCACTCTTTTCACAGAGATTGAATTTATTCTTGGGTTTAAGGGGGCCAACGTTTTCTTTATAGTGGTGACTATTTAAGCTTGTAGTTTGTAGTTTGTTGGTATTACGCCATATATATATATATATATATATATAATTATGCGGGTTGCTTCTACAGAGCTTCAATTTAATATTTAGGAGAAATCCAATGACAAGGAGAAATGTAAATGCCATGAAAAGTCTTCTTTATTGCGCAACGTTTCGAGCAATACGCTCATCTTCAGGCTGTTTAATAACAATGTGAAATTAAAATCAATATTGAATGAAAAACAAAACAGAAAATTTCTATAACCTATTCGTAAAGACAAATTTTAAAAGACTGAGAAAAGAGGGTTAAATTCTAAGTTATACAGATTTACATATAAAAATTAAGAAGTTATTTTTAAATACATGTAGTAAATGTGAAATTAATACACTGGAAAAATTACCAATAGTACACTGGAACAATGGAGCTATCTACCTTACACAGCAGTATCCGAGGCCGACTAATTTGAGCAGAGGCAAAGAACGGGAAACACGAAGGATGGCGAGGGAGATAGGGGAAGGAGGGATTATAAGGAATTGGGGAAGGAGGAGGGATCATAGCAAATTGAGAGGGACGGACGATGAGTCAACATTCAGACTAGGGGACAATGCTTTAATGAAAAGGGATTCTAAAATTCTTAGTGAGTTGGGACAAGTATTACAACCAAGAATTTTAAAATTGTCTAAAGTGACATCAATTTTGCATTTAATGCTATGTTCACGAATACTCGAGGCTTCCTTAGTTTTTAAAATTTTACCTGTTCGGCCACTTATTCCCATATGCGAATAAAATCTAGCCCTGAGAGAGCGAACAGTGCTGCCGATGTAATTCCCAAGGAGACACCTGGGGCAGGTAAATAAATATACAACACCGCTACGCAACGAGTCAGGGGTTCGATCCTTCGCTGAGAAAAAGCTACCTAAAGACGTTTTATTAATAAATATGATGCGGAAATCAGTATGATAAAAAAATTTCCTTAACAATTTTGTAAATTTAAGCTTAAATTCCTTATTCAAGGGACCCATTTCAGGTACCAAGAAATATTTTATATCCTTCGGCACTGTAATACATGGAAGTTGAGGGCTATAAACATTATTTAAGAAGGATCTAATTAGTTTGTCTACATATTGAACAGGAAAACTATTATTAGTAAAGTATGATCTTAGATTATTAAATTCATCATTAAGTAAGGTAAAATTAGAGGTCAAATTATATCCTCTGAACAGGAGAGTTTTAATACAAGACATCTTATAGTTGAAATCAGTAAAACTAAAAAAATTCATGCCCAAACCAGTGAAAGTGGGTTTCCTATAAACTGATGTAGTAATAGAATCACCGTTTTTCGAAATTAAAAGATCTAAGAAGGGGAGGGAGCCATTTTGCTCAGTTTCCATTGTATACGTTATATTGGGGTGCAAAGAATTTAGGAAGTTAAAGAATTGTTGCGCTTGTACCGCATTATCAAAGACTGCTATCGAATCATCAACGAAGCGTCGATAGAAAATTGGCTTGAGATGAGTGGGAGATTGTCTAAAAATTACACTTTCTAAATGAGTCATAAAAAAGTCAGCTGCTAACGGTCCGACTGGTGATCACATCCCTACCCCATCAATTTGTTGGTAAACCTTATTGTTGAAAGTGAAATAGCATTGTTTGAAGACCAATTCTAAAAGTTCCTTCAAATGAGACAATGAAAAACCATGAAAATTATCAACTGAGCTAAAAACCCTATCTAAAATAATGGCAATAGTTTCAGATACAGGTACATTTGTGAAAAGTGACTTTACATCAAAACTGACAAAAAACTTTTTTGAATCGAAGTTTTTACCCAGGAGTTCTTTTTGGAATTCAAACGAGTTATTTATAGTGTAAACATTTTTCGCAAAGGGGGACAGGAGACGAACAACAAATTTTGCCAATTGAAAGGTGGGTAAGTTATACGAATAAAAAATGATACTTACTCTCAGTTGTTCGCATCTGGTGCTAATCTTGCTCAATTATACTGTCTGCCTAAAATCCATAAAGCTGGAACACCTCTCCGTCCTATTTTAGCTTCGTATAACTTACCCACCTTTCAATTGGCAAAATTTGTTGTTCGTCTCCTGTCCCCCTTTGCGAAAAATGTTTACACTATAAATAACTCGTTTGAATTCCAAAAAGAACTCCTGGGTAAAAACTTCGATTCAAAAAAGTTTTTTGTCAGTTTTGATGTAAAGTCACTTTTCACAAATGTACCTGTATCTGAAACTATTGCCATTATTTTAGATAGGGTTTTTAGCTCAGTTGATAATTTTCATGGTTTTTCATTGTCTCATTTGAAGGAACTTTTAGAATTGGTCTTCAAACAATGCTATTTCACTTTCAACAATAAGGTTTACCAACAAATTGATGGGGTAGGGATGTGATCACCAGTCGGACCGTTAGCAGCTGACTTTTTTATGACTCATTTAGAAAGTGTAATTTTTAGACAATCTCCCACTCATCTCAAGCCAATTTTCTATCGACGCTTCGTTGATGATTCGATAGCAGTCTTTGATAATGCGGTACAAGCGCAACAATTCTTTAACTTCCTAAATTCTTTGCACCCCAATATAACGTATACAATGGAAACTGAGCAAAATGGCTCCCTCCCCTTCTTAGATCTTTTAATTTCGAAAAACGGTGATTCTATTACTACATCAGTTTATAGGAAACCCACTTTCACTGGTTTGGGCATGAATTTTTTTAGTTTTACTGATTTCAACTATAAGATGTCTTGTATTAAAACTCTCCTGTTCAGAGGATATAATTTGACCTCTAATTTTACCTTACTTAATGATGAATTTAATAATCTAAGATCATACTTTACTAATAATAGTTTTCCTGTTCAATATGTAGACAAACTAATTAGATCCTTCTTAAATAATGTTTATAGCCCTCAACTTCCATGTATTACAGTGCCGAAGGATATAAAATATTTCTTGGTACCTGAAATGGGTCCCTTGAATAAGGAATTTAAGCTTAAATTTACAAAATTGTTAAGGAAATTTTTTTATCATACTGATTTCCGCATCATATTTATTAATAAAACGTCTTTAGGTAGCTTTTTCTCAGCGAAGGATCGAACCCCTGACTCGTTGCGTAGCGGTGTTGTATATTTATTTACCTGCCCCAGGTGTCTCCTTGGGAATTACATCGGCAGCACTGTTCGCTCTCTCAGGGCTAGATTTTATTCGCATATGGGAATAAGTGGCCGAACAGGTAAAATTTTAAAAACTAAGGAAGCCTCGAGTATTCGTGAACATAGCATTAAATGCAAAATTGATGTCACTTTAGACAATTTTAAAATTCTTGGTTGTAATACTTGTCCCAACTCACTAAGAATTTTAGAATCCCTTTTCATTAAAGCATTGTCCCCTAGTCTGAATGTTGACTCATCGTCCGTCCCTCTCAATTTGCTATGATCCCTCCTCCTTCCCCAATTCCTTATAATCCCTCCTTCCCCTATCTCCCTCGCCATCCTTCGTGTTTCCCGTTCTTTGCCTCTGCTCAAATTAGTCGGCCTCGGATACTGCTGTGTAAGGTAGATAGCTCCATTGTTCCAGTGTACTATTGGTAATTTTTCCAGTGTATTAATTTCACATTTACTACATGTATTTAAAAATAACTTCTTAATTTTTATATGTAAATCTGTATAACTTAGAATTTAACCCTCTTTTCTCAGTCTTTTAAAATTTGTCTTTACGAATAGGTTATAGAAATTTTCTGTTTTGTTTTTCATTCAATATTGATTTTAATTTCACATTGTTATTAAACAGCCTGAAGATGAGCGTATTGCTCGAAACGTTGCGCAATAAAGAAGACTTTTCATGGCATTTACATTTCTCCTTGTCATTGGATTTCTCCTAAATATTATATATATATATATATATATATATATATATATATATATATATATATATATTCTTTGGAGTTCACTGTTGTAGTTATTTGGAAAAAATAAGTGTCGTGTCATCTGCATACTGGTAACAGGACGAATTAGTCAGTGATCGGTAGAGTCATTTACGTAAAGAAGGGAAAAGATCGGTGCTAAAATGCGCCCTTGAGGGACTATGGAAGATATGGATCTTGTTTGTGACGTATGATAATCTTGCGCGAAAAATTGGGTCTTGTTATTCAAGTGTGAACGGAGGTACATATGTTGAGGATAGTCCCCTAAAGCCGTAATGTTCGAGGTTTTCGGGAGTGTTATGAGATACTGCTACAGAAAAAAAATAGGCACTCTCCGAAACTTAATTATAAACCTCGTTCCAATAAAAAAGTTGTAATCTGCTAAACACGTCTATATTTAACTCATTATTTATTAGTAATCACACATAAAATAAAAATAAATAAACGTAAAATTTACAATTCAGATTAAAGAGTGTAAAGACGAAAATAATGTTCCCTTAAAAAAAAAAATCTGAAACTGAAATTTATAGAAATTACAATTTGCTCCTTTCATGGATCAAAACAGTGTTCTTGCAGTCATAATGAACGAAATGTTATCCTTTCAGAGTAGACATCACTTCAGTGAAAGACTACGAAACAAATACAAGAAACCCAAATTTTTGGATGGATGGATTATGCGACCAATTTATTATGCTCTGCACGTCCTGGAGTTTGGAACAATTTACCAAGAAATCAAAAAATCAGATCCATTTAAAAAAAAATCTTAGAAAGGAGAGAAAAAAGTCATCTTAATTGTATTAGCCTTAATTTCTCTTCTTAACTTAGCTTGTCTGGGCCTGCATATGAATGATATTTCTAAACCCTAAACTGATGTAGTTATCTTAAAGTAAAGAAGTTATCAAAAACTTACATGAATAATGAATAATTAACTGTATGATCATATCCACCATAACATTACAGTATCCAACATAACATTACAGCTAATTGATAATTAATCATATATATATGTGATTATCAGCTAACTGATAATCACATCAGCAGCCAAAACGTTGATTGTCTTTTTCTGTGATCATACCAAGTTTACCATATCTTTCTTAGCTATGGCATTCTTCATAATGAATCCTTATATCTGCGAAAAAAACAACTATTTCCTTGGAAATCATAATTCCTCGAGTATAAAATTGTATGCGGGAAAAAATAAAAAATCAGACTGGTTAATAATATAAAACTAAAATTTCCTCGCGCATGTATAAATTTAAAGTGTAACTAATTTATTATTATATTATTGTTATTATTATTATTATTATTATTATTATTATTATTATTATTATTTACCAAAGTCCAGAGTAAATATAATACTGATACTACTAACCTAAAAAAGCTCATTTCCTATCATTTGAGTAATGAGCCAAAAGTTCACTGATTATTGTTACTTTAATGATTTCAGAATCATTTTTGCAGATTGAAGAAATAGCAGCATCGACTGAGGAAAATTAAATTTGAAACTTTAATTAAAAGGAAATTGGATCTTCTTCGGTAGACGTATGCAGTTCATAATTCTAATGCTAACGAAGGTTTTTATAGGGTTTGTTTTAACTTATTTCCACGAAGGGGTTTTATAGGGCTTAGGTACATTTTATTTCATGAAAAGATGTGCGCATATTTACATGATCGTAAATTGGTACGCAACATTGCACCATGCAAACTAGCACTTACATATACATGAAGGGGTAGATTAGGGTGTGCATACAATATAGGGAGAAAAATTAAAACTGTAGTTGAAAGGTCACACACATTTTACGTTTGTTCCAATTCATGATAAAACTATGCTCGCAAAATTTTGTCGAACTCCGTCCATGTTTAATGAATGCTCAATGCTCTAAAAGTTTTACCCCTTGTGTACGCTTTGCTCTTAACACAACATACCCTATGTGAATGCACCTGGGACTGCTTCCATAAATTACACAATTATTTTTTTTCATATTAGCATCTTCCATCTGCTGGTACCCATGCTCATTCATGTTTTTCGTCTTTTTTCAGACCTGACATGGCATCTACAAGGAGCCAGAAAAGTGTGTGGATAATGGGTATTCCTTCCTCAAATCTGCCTTTCTTGAAACTGGCAACAAAGAAAGAAGTGTTGTCATTTTATTTCTTTCATCTCCACTGGGAAAAGCGTACCTCAGAAGAATCCATCAACCTTGTGGCCGACGAGCTCGTGAACATTTGGGGACAAGCAAACACTGCTACGAGCCACAAGTCTTACGTCGTGAAGAGGGTAGAAAAGCTCGTCAACGAATACCTGTTGTTGAATAAAAAACAGAAAAAGAACAACAGCGATACAGAGTTCACAAGAAGGAGACTTCAGTGCGCCGTTGAACAACCTTTCATATTGCTCATCTGGATGCAATGACTCTAACAAAAAATCAGGAAGACCGGGACTTCTTCGAGACGCAAAGAGAAGCTGGTCGTCGTGGGTATATGGGGGATCTTAACAAGAAGGAAGATAAGAAGCAAAAACGGATCATGGTGCGACAGCAAAGAGATGACTTCCAAGACGCCCAGGATCATGCCTTCACTGTAGAGCTCGGTGGCAGTTTGGACAATGAAGAGGACACCAATTTCTCTGCGTCAGATACTACCGTTGCCAGTGCTGATGAAGGCTGTTCTGGCCCCAAAAGATCAAAGCGGGGAACAGTTACTGTCGTTGATATGACAGTCGCCGCTGTGCTAGATAGAACAGCGACAACCAGCCGGAATGCGATCTTACATTTTTAGTGCCATAGGCCAGAACCTTCGCCATGACGTAGGAGAACTCACCATCAGCCCTCAAGCGATTCATCAGACTCGTAAAAAGCACCGCGAGATGGCTGCGAGTGAAATCAAATGTTCTTTTGGTGCTCATGTCACGTTTGTTCTTCACTAGGACGGGAAAATGATGGCTGATTTCACAGACCAAGACCAGAAACAGGTCGATTGTCTTCCAATCGCCATTTCCGGGAAGGGAGTCCAGAAGCTTCTGGCAGTTCCAAAGCTCTCTCTCACTCTACAGGACAGGCTATGGCCAAAGCTGTATGGGAGACAGTTGAGGGGTGGGGTCTCAGAGATCGAATCAAGGGCTTGTCTTTCGACACAACGATAAGCAACATGGGAGTCAGAGCCGGGGCTTGCGCAATTCTGGAACAGCACCTCGAGAAAGATGTGCTTTTTCTGGCCTCCTGTCGACATGAGCTCGAACTAGCCAAAGCTTGTGAGATTCTTCTGAAGGATAATCCAAATTCCCCAAATATCAAGCTCTTTGACTAATTCAGAATCTTCTGGTCCCGCACTGTTCATGATGAGTACCAGTCAGCTGCAGATCTACAGATCTACAGAAGCTAAGGCTAACAAAGACCCTAAGATCCACTCTAAGGTTAGCCCGAGAGAAAGGAAAGAGTAGGGGGTTAAGAGAAGAGAAGAGAATAAGGGGTTAAGTAAGGAGCAACACCTATCATTCGTGGGTTAACATTCATTCAGAAAAAGAGGGAAAAAGTCTCACCATCATCCGCCGGCCACTGCCGACAAGTCAGAAAAATAGTCGGAGAAAATAGGAGAGGGGTGAAAAATGAAAAGAAGTAAAATAAGAACGCTTACAAACCATGCAAACACAGTCTTAACTCACTGTCATACCATGCAAACTACAAACATGCAAGGAAAGAGTTACAGACATGCAAAGTAAGGAGATAAGAAAAAAAAAGTAGGTAAAGTTAAACTTCCGTGAACTCCTCGAACTCGCCATCTTGTTCTTGGCTGGTGCTCCACCTGAAGGAGTTTCTTTCGAACGCCCAGAAAACATTCACCAGGCAAGACGGATGCCCCGCGAAATTTAGGCTATGAAAATGTGGCTGTTCAGAGGCCAGTTCTACTCCAGTCCAGGGCGTCGACTTCTCGATCAAGAGTTGGAAGTTCAACAGTTACATGGCAGAATCTGTTCGACTTCAACATTTTTATCATCAGAGCATACCTTCAAGCGTGGTTCCAAAGCCAACTGGCAGTCGTAGCATCCGCCAATGACCTAAAACTCCTCACGGAGCTGTGACAGCCGAGTCCACCAACTTTGGCTGATGTCCTTTCCACAGTACTCAGCCGCAACCTATGGTACATTAACGAGGTGAACGTTGCTCTGGCTCTATTTGACTCTGGTGTCCCTGTTGACATTAAATGGGAGATGGTCAAAGGTATGACAGAAAAGCCTGGCTCCGAAGATTTTCTCCTCAGAATCCATCCCTTCGATCCAACAGGGAAAACAATAACTGACTTTTGCACTACCCGGACGAACGACTTCTTTTCAATTCTCGGTATTCCAACCGACATGTTAGCCGAGGGCCCTGCAAATTGGTTGAGTTCAACAAGCTACACTGCTGCCCAGGATATCATTCAGAACCTAAAGATTGTTAATGACCTTGCTGAATGTGGGATAGCTTTCATTCAGAAGTTGAATGCCGCAATGACAAGGGGTGAGAAACAGAAGCATTATCTTCTCCAAGTTGTGGAACAGCACCGCAAACAATTCCCCGTGCCTATCAAAGGCAACTTTTGGGATATTAATTAGAGCTTTGACACAATCTGAGCCAAAGTTAACGTGTAATTGGCTGGTCTTTGATTCTGTTTAATCTCTTTGTGCATTTATGCAAGATAATTTGGAGTTAACCTATTGTTCAGTGTGTTCAGTAAGTTAGTTTGTGTGTAATGATATTGTGCATTGTACTAAAAACGTTCAAAAGAAGGGACAAGACAGTAACGATTCTCCTGTTGAAAACACTGATCATACCAAAACTTGAATACTGCTCAGTCTTGACGTCACCATATAAAAAGGAAGAAACTAATAAACCAGAAGAAACTCAGAGACAGTTCTCAGCTGAGATTGATGGCTGCAAAGAACTCAACTACTAGGAAAGACTAAGTAAACTAAATCTGTACTCCCTGGAAAGAAGAAGAGAGAGGTACACCATAATCTACATATGGAAAATGATCGAAAAACTGGTACCAAACCTCAAACTAAACCTAATTACCACCCAAACAACGCTGGAAAATAGGAAAGGCAGAATGTTTAGCGTTCCCAAATTAAAGGCCCAACAAGAGACCTCTTCAACACTGAAGGAAAATAGCTTGGTTGTCAGGGGGCCAAAACTTTTCAACCAGCTTCCGAAGGACCTCAGAAATGTTACAGGGGTCAAAGTTGTCTGGATGGTAATTGGGCTTGTATGTAAATCGAAACTTGCAACTTATACCGACCTGGCTCAGGACGGTACCAGATAAGCCGGATGTACCAGGCTATGTGCGGTGGAGAGTTCAAGAAACCAACCCGCTCCTCCACCAAGCCAGGCCTAGAGGCGGGCCGACCAGCTTGACCTTCGTATGAAGAGATACCAACCAGAGCTGGGCACTTGCGTTTTTTTTTGCGTTTTTTTGCGGTACTGCGGTACTGCGGTACTACTACCGCACTACCAAACCGGTACCGCATAACGCAGTACCGCAAAGGATCGCTGAAAGTACAGCAGTACCGCTACCGCATTCAAATTTCCCGCGGTACTTTCCGCGGTACCGACCAACACGGTAGTACCGCAGTACCGCAGTACCGCAAAAAAAACCGCAAGTGCCCAGCTCTGAATTTATTACCAACACACGGAACTTTAAAGAGAAGAGGTTAAAGATATGTGCGCACACACACACACACACACACACACACACACACACACACATATATATATATATATATATATATATATATATATATAATATATATATATATATATATATGCATATAATTCCCTGAGGAAGTGTACTGTTGAATACACGTGAGACCTTGGAACAATTTTTTTCTTTTCCTTGTTTGTTTGCTATATATATATATATATATATATGTGTGTGTGCTCCTCGTTGGTGTAGTGGTTAGCGTCGCTGACCACGAATCCATCGGCCCCTGGATCGAGACCCAGTGACGGCAGTCGGCGCGCAGCAAAACCCAGCTGTTCATCCTTCCACACAATGAAGAAAGTGGTTGGTAGATAAATGGGTACCCCTGGTAGCCTTGTGGTTAAGACACTGGGCTGCTGGTGGGACGTGATTCGGATTCCACGTTAAAGTGTAGGTTTAAGGTGGAGTGAAAAGCTTGACCTTCGTCAGAATGAACAATTCGGGCGGAAGCAACCCAAAGGTTGGTTTCGACTCCCAATTGTGTAATGTCACTGTTATGCCTTAGACATTTAAATGGTGGCTGCTGAAATTTATAGTTTAACGTCACATATATACTTATATATATATATATATATATATATATATAAATAATGCAAACCCACAAGGAAAAAAATTGTTTCCAAGGTCTTTCGTGTATTCAGAAGTACATCTCGTCAGGATACACGAAAGGCCTTGGAATCATTTTTCTTTTTCCTTGCGGATGCATCATTCATTCATTTCACGTGTTTAATTGTGAAATTCATCCCATATACTGTACAGTATATATATATATATATATATATATATATATATATACAGGGTGTCCCGTAAGTCTGGACCCATAGGGATTTATAATATATTTTTTTTATTGTTATTATTATTATTTTATTATTATTATTTTTTATTATTTTTTATTATGATTTTTATTTGTGGGGCCACTTGAAAGCCAAAGTGTACGAGGTCAAACTTCAGAACATTTTCCACCTTAAAGCACGCATTGTGGAGGCGTGTCAAGAAATTTCTGCGACTGTGATTCAGAAAGTGCTGTCGCAGTGGAGATTGCGTCTTCAACTATGTGTGCGACACAACGGCGGACACTTTGAACAGATTATGTAATAAATTTTTGGACTATTTTGTAATTTTATTATTTTTCCCTATGGGTCCAGACTTACGGGACACCCTGTATATATATATATATATATATATGTGTGTGTGTGTGTATATATATATATATATATATAAGTTCAAGTTTAGGTTAGATTACTCGATATTCAATTTGCTACTTTTGGTGGGAAAGGCACCCACCACTACCTACTTGGCACTCTGACACTGGCATTCACCCACTCTCCCATCTCCTAATTACCCCTGCAACATTTTGTGCGCATATATTGCTACAGCAACACTGACTTTCTATAAGTCATTCAGTTGTAAAATATTTACTTTTTTAAATATTGTGAAGAGTGTGGTGACTTTGTCTGTCTATCATTATTTGAGTGTTCGCAGATATTTTTTATGACTGACTTCCAAAGGATGTTTCATATATTTCGTTGAGCTATCCCATGTTCTAATGGAACATAGCAAATGTGGGTGGACGAAGGAATGATACGGGGTAAGTAGTCGTTTTGAGGAAGACTCCTTTATTTTAGTTTCAATAATATGAATAGAAATCTTGAGATTTTGGATTTGATATATTGCATATGACTCCTGAAATTTAGTTTTTCGTGCACTTTAACGTCATTCACCCTCGCAAAAGCAGTATTCCCAATTTTCATAGGATTGTTTATTTATATGTTTTGTAGTAATAATCATATAAGATCGCCCGTTCGCTTCATTATTAATGTGATATAAATTATGATACAAAGGAGTGAGTGCGGTTTCATTTGCATAATGTACGCAATATAATGTTTTTATAATTTTAACATATGTACGAGTGTATGTATATATATATAAAAGGACAAAAATAAATGCATTACTTAACTAATGGCAAGAATCGTGAACTCCGGAGGTCAGCTGCCATAGACAACAATTGGAAAATGAAGTCACTTCGAATATAATTTTTTTTTCGACAGGCAAAGGAGATTATGTGTTTGAAATCTCCAGCGTCGTCTTTCACTAGAGTATCAATAATATCAAAGATGATGGTGAAGTGCAAATAAAAAAGGAGGATAGAAATTTCTTGGTCACAATGAGACACTGATCGATGATTGACGTTTCGTCAGAATATTGATGTATACTATAGAACGTTGTAATCGTCGAATCGCTGATGAACTTGCTGTAGGACCTTCAGCACGTTCCTTGTCTTACTGGGAAACCTGGTAAATTGGTTTTGCGGGTTTAGACTCTGACGTTAGTGATCTCACTTTAAACTGACGGCTGGTTTTCGTATATTATATCCTCTACTCTACATTTCATACATCTACACGCTATACTTTAGTCTATACTTTACACTTCATTCGAATTCAGCCTTTTAATTTTTATTCTCTGTATTTATCTACAGCTTCTCTTTCCTTTATACCAAACACCAAACAACTTAACTTTACACATTACACTCATATAACCTGACAAACCTCCATTCAACCCATGAATTAAAAGCGAACACGCTTACAGTCTATATTTAATAAAGACTGATTGAAACGGTCTCTGACGAGTGATAAACCCACATAACCCCTACGTTTCGTTTATTAGGATCTCAAAAATCAATAACTAACGTAAACGTTTCACATTTTCAGTATTAAAACTGATTTAATGTTAATGAAATTCGCTTTTATTCACATTTAATTATGCATAAATTTGATATTATTCAGCTTTTGAAACCACCAAACCAATGCTCATAATTCGAGTTTTCTAAAATGTACAAACTTAGAGTGTACGTAGGGGAAAAGAGTGCTTTTCGGTTTCCTTGTTTTAGAAATTAATCTTAATTACTTCATTTCCCTTAAACGCTTTTAGTTCCTTTCAAATAAATACTGATATATATATATATATATATATATATATATATATATATATATATATATATCTGCAAAGCAGATAGGATCCAGCTTTGGGACAGGATCTAGGATTTAAAGCAGCCTAGCCCAGCTACATTTAGAACCTCAATATAAGCAAAAAACTCGCTGCCTTCACGTCAGATTGAATACATCAAAGAAAAAGGGGTAACTATTATATTTTTAGCCAAAAACCAAAACTAAAACCTCAACTGGCAGAATTGAGCGTCCACTTTTCAAGGCACATAACATGTCCGTTTCATGATGGAAATGAACTCAGAATGGTTCCCTGAGGTTTTTTTATGATACACACAAACCGTGCGTGGAACAAGGAACTCTTCTAGGAAAATTAAATCCATTATAGTCCGAAGAAGTAATGGTAAATGACAAATACTATAGTTTTTCTTTTTCATGATGCTAGCCCGACGTGGGTTTTTGGCTAAAAATATAATAGTTACCCCTTTTTCTTTGATGTATTCAATCTGACGTAAAGGCAGCGAGTTTTTTTCTTATACTGAGGTTTAAATGTAGCTGGGCTAGGCTGCTTTAAACCCTAGATCCTGTCCCAAAGCTGGATCCTATCTGCTTTGCAGATAGCTGGTGAGGGAAGCTATATTTTTGGGACCTCTTTGCGAGTGACCCGTTGCCCACGTCGGGCTAACATCATGAAAAAGAAAAAACTATAGTATCATAAAAACCTCAGGGAACCATTCTGAGTTCATTCCCATATATATATATATATCCCCGCAAGGGGGTTCTAAGCTCGTGCTCTTGAGTGCTCTTTGTGCTCGTTTGTACGTGCTTGTTCCTGGAGGTTTCACGTGCGCCCTCCCGGCCCTAGCACCCAAGGATGATGGGGCTCGACCCTGCAGTCCTTGTCATCCTTGGTCTTTTTCCACTTCGACTGTCCCCTCCACCCTTTCTTTTTCCTCTGTCTTTCCTCTCACTTTTTCTTTGTTTTTCCGCCGAGATATGCCCTTTTAAATAGAGGCGAATCGGTTCTTCCCGAACTTTAAAAAAAAAAATATATATATATAGTGTGTGTGTGTGTGTGTTATAACGTAATAAGAGAGAGATGCTGTTGAAACGATTCCTATATATTAAGAGAAGGCATTAAGGATTTCCTCGAATTGAACATAATTTCATATTTAACGTAGGCAGAAATGAATAATTTTAAAACAAAAGTGGGCCGAACGGCGCGTAGAAATGTTCCTATGGAAGAGGGGCACTGATCTTTTGATCCCTAATTCGGTGTTTTGACATCGATGAGAATTTACGCTGCATTGCAAGATTACGTAACTGCGGTACAGCACGGGATTATTATTGTTTGTATTATTTATATTAGTATTTAGTATTATAAGGCATTTTTTTTTGTATATAGTTTTTAGTATTAGTCAATAAAAACCTAAAAATAAAAAATTTTAATAATAATAATAATAATAATAATAAATATAATTAAAGAACTGTATAATTCTGCATAGAGTTTTAGTATATTTATTGATATGTAAACAATAAAACTCTATACATTTTAGCCACTCTATAGTTTAATAACAAAATTTTAAGTTCAGATAAGTCTCTCTTCTGTCATGAAATCAAAGATCTATTTAAAATATACCTAAGTATACTTTTAAATTTACTCTAATTGAAGACCTGTATCAACACCTGTATCAACACCTGTATCACATTGATGCAATCTATAAAGGTAAGTCTACACTAAAGACTTTTATCGACAAAAGCATGTCTGAAAACTTGAGAATATAGAGTGTTATCCAGCCTATAAGACAGGCAATTACACAGGCCTGCGATGGTTTTGTTGTCCGAAATATTTTATCAATTATATAGTAATTTTTGCACGCTGATTCCGAAAATAATATTCATTTTTTGCCGTCACGTACAGATTTTTCACAAAATGTCATATTTCATATTACACATGTAAGTAATTTTCATTAAAATTGACTCAATTAAATTTTGATTAAAAACTACTACCTATAAATGCTTATGAATGTTTAGTTTCACCAAGGCATCAAAGAAATGGAGAAGAGATATCAGGGAAGGTGGGACATCAGCATGATGGCTGATTACTACTGGATGTTGAAACGGGATACTCCAGAATTATTACATAAAAGAAAAGGAACAGCGCGTACATTCGAGACTAAAAGGCAAGATCTCACGAGAAAACTTAGGACAAATAAAGATGAATATGTAATTGACGTTAATAGTCTTCTTTCTTTTTAAAGTTGTTTGCATTTGTAATTAGTATAACAAAGCGAAATAGGCACCTAATGTAAATTGAAGTAAATAATATTTATTTACGTTGTTGTTTTTTCCCTTTCAGTTTGCAGAAAATCCTTACGTGATAGAAAAAATGGACACCTTATTCGAAATCAGCGAAGTTGAATTATATAAAATCAGTTATTAATAAGAAAACAACTCTTACAAAGTTCTCATTCGCAGGCCTGTGAATTATCGAACCTAAGTTCAGAGACATGTATGCATGTTTTATCTACATGCAAAATAAATGCACTCATGAGATCGCTCAGCCAGCGATTTGTTCCTGTGTCTACAGACAATGGCAAATGTGGACAAGTGAATCTCGTCGTCTGTTTCACCGCGCAATGCAACCAAAACGAGGAAAGATGTAATGCAAAATGAAATGGGCTTACAGAAAACAAAGACTCCCCGCAACTTTCTATACAAAGAAATATTGTCTTCTATTCTATCAAATCACTCAAAAACAGAAGTTTGGAAGACCATTTCTTTTATCTAAAAAAGTTATGTATCATTGAAAGAAGTTATTAGGTCATATAACAAGAAGCTTTGATACCCAAAAGAATAGAAATCTTCCCCCAGAATGCACCCTAAAAATGAAGTAAGTTCTAAATTGAGAAGGCTTTATTCTGAGTGCATGAGAAGAGGTTTCGGTTTTGATTGAAGCTTTTAGACTTGACCTGTTTTATGAGATGTTACGAACACAAACTATAAATTCAGAAATAATAAAAAGGATGCTGGAAACATCACAAATATATTTGTTGCAAACATTATATATATATATATATATATTATATATATATATATATATATATATATATATATATACAGGGTGGGCCAAAAGTATGTTGCCCCGACGCATGGGTTTAGAATGCGTCAGGGCAACAGACTTTTGGGCCACCCTGTGTGTATATATATATGTGTGTGTGTGTATATATATATACGGTAAGAAAATAAAAACCCACTCTAATAGACAGAGTTTATTTCCACAACAGTTTCGACGCCCACTAGCATCCTCCTCGGGTGGATACAGAAAAACGAATGAACCAAAACAAGAGGGAAAACCAGTCCAGGGACTGTTTTTCCCTCTTGTTTTGGTTCATTCGTTTTTCTGTATCCACCCGAGGAGGATGCCAATGGGCGTCGAAACTGTTGTGGAAATAAACTCTGTCTATTAGAGTGGGTTTTTATTTTCATATTTTTACCTTCACGTAGAAAAAAGTGAAGTTTTTTGCATATATACGGTAATTCGAGTTTAAGTCAAAAACACGAATTCTATATTAATATTTTAAAAAATTACGAATCCTTGGTTTGTATGTAAATCAAACTTGCAACTCAAATGAGATAGAGTTATCCTTATGAAATTTGCATAGCATCTTCCATTCTGAATTTTCTCATCTGAGGTGATATCCATTCTTGGCACCACTTCTCTCCAAAAACATTTTTACTCACCATCAGCGATGCTTTTATACTTTTCGTTAGCAAACTAATTACAACAAGGTTACAGTAAGACTTATTAGTTCCACTTCTGACTAAGCATCATAAACAGATCAGTCAGTCAATCCACTTCTGACATACAGTAGTCACAGCAACAACTGAAATATCTACATGCTGCAGACTTCAGAGGATAGTGTGTACGGATGAGTGTATCAAATATTCGTATTCAGACAATATTAAGGGGTTGTTTAACATTCGTCATGTGACGAAGGAGACATACTTATACGCGGGATCCAAACCACGGGTCACTGCAACACCTGAAGCAGAGAACGGTCACCCATCCAACTAGTAAATAGCTCCAAGTCGCTTCACCTCGCTAATACAACTGGAAGCTGTGTTGCGACATAGCCCTGTATTTAGACAAAAATCTGCTTACTTACCTGTTTAGATACAAGTATCTCCAAATACGTATACAAACAAAATTTTTCAGTGGAATAATTCGTATTGTCCCTTTTATATGCAAGAAGGAGGATGGGCCAAGGGCGAGCTGACGAACGCACAAATCCTCTCTCCACCAATAGAAGGAGGAGGAGAATGCTGAAATCAAGAGGCTCTTGAAACTGATACCATTTTTTCGTTTGTTGTTTTACTCTACTGTATTCTTATTAAAATGTTTGTGGTCTTTAATATATTCGCCTGCAAAATACCTGTCTGTACTTTTATGTCATGATTCAATTATTGTAACAACGTCATAATTTTCAACATGAACTGAAACTTCGAAGTACTGTTAAGTTCATTTCCCTTTATATCATTCTCTATATTTGGAACACTTTTGTTAATTATATTAAGTTTCGCGGACACCGGATTTCGGTGATCTGTCCATTTTCATACTTGGCCAATAAGGGTGACTCTTACATCTCGGCTAGGTTACACTAGGTTGGTCGTTTCCTAAGTCACTAACTTTCGGTCAATCAGGGGTCCAAAGACTGGTGTCCCCGAAACATAATATTTACCTAAGATATTTTTTGCGTGTTATCATTAATTTTTTTAATTACATTATCTTCGAATATAAAATAATTTTTTTTTATGATATTCTTAAAAATTTCCTTCTTGAACCCCTCAAATCTTTCATCAACATACGACTTTAAACTTCAGAATTTACAAATACTCTTTGTATTTATACATAAAATAAAATTTATTCCAGAGAACAAGAATGAATAAAGTAAAAAAAATTTGGTGCAAATTGGAAAACAATTGATAATATTTATTTCCTTATGAAGAGTAATAAAGTTAATTAATCAATTAAAATAAAATAAATGTCAACAATTTCAAAAGAGTGACAAACGCAAAATTATAAAAAATAATAATTATAACAAAACAAAGTTGAACTAAGCTGAATAGAACATTAAATCGTAAACTAGTATACAGGGTGAGTCAAAAGTCTGGAAACGTAGGAACTATGCTTTTCAATGCAAATATACATATATATTTGCATTGAAAAGCATAGTTCCTACGTTTCCAGACTGTTGACTCACCCTGTAGAAAAGTATATTTGCATATTCGAGTTACTTTATCCCGTTTTCTATAAAAATTAACAAATGTGGCTAAAATCCCATAACCAACGTAATGTAATAAATATGATAATAAAAACTCACTCTAATAGACAGAGTTTATTTCCACAACAGTTTCGATGCCCACTGGCATCCTCTTCGGGTGGATACAGAAAACGAATGAACCACCCGAAGAGGATGCCAGTGGGCATCGAAACTGTTGTGGAAATAAACTCCGTCTATTAGAGTGAGTTTTTATTATCATATTTTGACCTTCACGTAGAAAAGTGAAGTTTTTTGCATTTGTAATGTAATAAACCCTTATTCCACCAATTTACTAAACATTTTGCGTGATCTAACTTAGAGATGTGATACTGTACATACGACCCAAATTTTATAAACACTTATAAAGCGTATACTGTACACTGTACAGTATAAACTATATGAAACGCGGGTAAACTCGACGACCAAAACAATTTTGGTCAGAAAATATTTTCTGTCAAGCTTTTTTCAGAATTCTCCTGAGGGACGTAAGTCTTGATTGGGGTACGTTTTGGAGCTGGCATCGTGTTTGTCTATGTTTTGTGAGCTCATTTCGAAAATTCGAACTTTCAAAACATGATGGTTTTTGATGACTGGTTGCTGGTGGGACAGTAACGAAACGTGCGCTTTAAACGCGTGCAACACAGTAACGTGGGTGTTTGAGCTTGTAATATCAAAGCTCTGACTGTATGCTGTTCCATGCTGCAGTTTTTGACCGGTTTTAAGGTGTTGTTTTCGCGAGCAAACCCTCGAAAGGAATTTGCGCTACGAATTAAATCTTGATAATAATAATAATATTGGGATTGTTTAACCTCCTTCACAACATCTAAGGTCATATGACGGAGGGGACCTACTGTCACCTACAGCTTTATGTTGGATCCGAACCACGGGTCGCTACATAATCTGGACGCGGAGGACGGTCTCCCATCCATCTACTACCTAAACCCAATGTCGCTTAACTTCGCTGATCAACAGGAAGCGGTGTTACGACATTGGCTACGACGTAGCCCAATTAAATCTTGAAGTTTGTTAACGAGCAGCAGAAGTGGGTGGCGAACCTTGACGACATGTATCAGTCGATGCCAAGACGAGATGAAGAGGTTTTAAAAGCAAAAGGGGATCACAAAAAACATTAGAATAAAATATTTTCCTAGCATACTTTTATTTTTTATTTCAGTCCTACACATAATGTACATATCTCAAAATTCCATTGCATGATAATATAAAAGTAGTGTCCCATTTTTTCTGCTCAATACTTTAATTTCAGTCTGTACAAATCAACGTAACAGAAGTTACCGCAAAACGAAATTAAGCTAAAAAAATAACCGAAGATAGTGAGTAAAGAATATAATTATTCAAAAAAATGTCACTAAATATTTTCATCTACTTCGATATTTTAAATTTCATTGATAATATTCTAAACAATAACCATAAATACATTGGGTACTTTTCGTTATCTGGACCCTTTCATTATTGAATGCCCTGTTAGGTCAACTGTACGCCCTTGACGATTGGTTAGGTTAAGTCGTGATATTTTCGTTAGTTTTAACGAAAATATCACGATTTAACCTAACCAATCATCAAGGGCGTACAGTTGACCTAACCGGGCATTCAATAATGAAAGGGGGCAGATAACGGAAAAGTACCATACATTGAGATAAAAATTATTCACGGAAAGAAATTAAAAAAACTAGAAATCAACATTATTTTACAATACTGAAATCCAGATGCACTACTGTTTAATTACTCAAATTATGAACTAATCACAGGTAAGGATCACCTGAAGATCAGGACCCCCAGCCTTCTTTAGTTAGTTTTATAAGGCTAACTAACCAAATTATCACGAACTAACCTAACCAACTGCCAAGGACATACAGTTGACCTAACAAATGGTTAGGTTAGGTCGTGATATTTTCGTTAGTTAGCCTTATAAGGCTAACTAAAGAAGGCTGGGGGCCTTGATCTTCAAGTGATCCACAGGTAAAAAAAAAGGTTTCTCTCATTGGACCTGAATTTCAACTTACCAAATTTCAAAGTAAATTTTAAAAATATTTTCTATCTTTTCAAAAGCCCATTCTAGAATTGGAGAAACTCAGTATCAAAGCTGGCTCAAAATTTGATCTTTTGAGTAAACACGTTTCCAACTTGGCTCCTAAATTTTAATAATTTCAAACCTTTTGAAAAATATAATTTTTAATAAGCAAAAAAGCATTTCCTCTTTAAACAAACTTAAAATGAAAAATCAATAATAATTTACAAAACTGATAAAAGAAGAGGGATTGTTTTAATGGATAAATCAGATTATGTAAACAAATTAAATTCAGTTTTGAATGATATCACAAACACGGTCTTATACTATAAAAGAAAAACCTTTAAAAGTGTTTTTAACTTTAAAAGGTAAGTTGAAGAAATATTTTAAATGCTTACTCATAACAAAATTTTAAAAGAAACTTACGGTAAATTCCACCTCTCAGGATCAGTCTCGGGGTTTTTACCTAAACTTCCTAACATCCATAAACAAAATTTACCAATCAGACCAATTTTATCGGGTGAGACAACGCAATTAGAACTTAACAAAATTAAACCCAATATTATTAAAATTTACGTCTAGTTAATCTGCAATAAAGAAGTCTTTGAAGTTCATCGATAAAATTCTTACAGTAAAATTTTAAATACTTATCAAGTATTTGTTTTGATATTGAATCTCGCTACACTTTACATATTTGTATCAATCAATCAATAACATCTTCAAGGGTAACAATTTTATAATACTTAATTTATCAAAGTTTCAGTTTTCAGAACTTTTAAATTTAACAACAAATGGTAGTTATTTTTTCTTTAGTAAGAAACTCTATCAAAACTAAATTCTTTGGGAATGGCATCTCCTTTAATCGCTGCTTTGGCCAATATTTCCCACGATAGTGAAGCAGATCGGTGAGAAAATCCTGCATTTTATGTTAAAAGCATGAAATTTGCCATGAAGGTAGCTAATACCATATAAATCATTTCAGATGTGGACCCAAGCTGAAATATTGTCATGCTAAGAAAAATTCAAGATGTCCGCCAGCAGTACTATATTTGTACAGTATATCGTACTTTGGTCTGTGTGTACATACTTTAATGCAATATTTTTCCAAAATTAACGAGAAAAATCGATGGACAGAAAGCATTTTTGTATATTCTCGCCAGATTAGAATATATTTATTATAAAATAGAATATATTTATTATAAAATGAACATCAGAGAAATGACTACCACGTCAAGGCAAATAACTGGCAAAACTACAGTACACAAAGTATGACATGTATAACAAAATTAATTGAAACTCAGAAACAAGAACTGTTCATATATATATATATATATATATATATATATATATATATATATATATATATATATATATATATATATATATATATATATATATATATGATGAAAATGTGTCATACTACCACATTTGTAATGCTGGGAAGTACTTAGCAATAGATACTGCCAATACAACATCAGTGTCCACTGATTGCGATTGTTCGATGGTCTGATTGATATGAATGTGCAACATGAACAAAATTCTTGTATCTGCTTCTTCATGTGTGCATGGCATCAATGTGGACACATCCTCTTCTGGGGAATTTGTCAGCATCATATCGTGCTGAGTTGTGTAGATCCGTTCATCTTCATCTGAAGGTATACTGCTAATGTAATCTGCTAAGAATGTGAACAATTCTGCTGTGTTGTCAGCCATCCTCAAGAATCCTGACCAGTTATGTGGTATAACGCTAGAGCTTTCCACTCCACGTCAAACACTTGTTTCTCTTTTGCTTCGTGCTGTTGACTTCAGACTGTTGGGTAGATACTGATCCCAAACAATGTCCAATCTTGTAACACGTTGAAGTTTCTGCATAAGATAGGGCCAGATGATATTGTTGGCATAATCCTCAAATGTTTTACATGTGTCAGGTCGCAACATATTCACTATGGTAGCTCCATCAATGATCATCACTTCAGCTGGTGGAGTTTCTGTTTGAAATGTTTGCAGTTCTTCCAGGCAAGTGGTGAGACCTGACTTTGTTCCTGTTACTCTGATTTCCCCATTTTCAGAGTGATGATGGAGGGGATTGATTCTCATGCATGAAAAAGGTCTCCAGGTTTCCATGTCGAGTCTAGGCGCCTATATACAGTAGTGAAAACAGGGAGCAATCTGTCTTGAGGGACTGGAGTTTTGCTTTGGTAGCTCTCCTTTCAGGTCGGCTACTGAACAAAGACAGTTTATTCCGTGTGATTCATCAAATGCAGATTTACGCCTTGTTACTAGTCGGTCATTGACATTGACACTGCTGGCCCAACTGTTCGATCTTCCTTACGGTATCTACCACAGCTGGGTCTGCGATGTCACGGGTGTCAAGCACTTACAGCCATAATTCCAGCAAGCCATAATTCCAAATAAAAGCGAGGGAAATGTCACTGAATAAAATTGAAGACACTCACACACCAGAAGACCGACTCTAACTGAACCTGGTGTAGCGTAGAGGAACACGCGGGGCACAGTCTGCCAATCAAAATGTCGTCACCCAAGCGACGCTAAGCATGACGCAACGTGTCTCTTATGTCTTGGCAAGTGCCGAAATTTTTCCCCTCATTTCGACATTGACGAAACTTGTCCAATTATGTGAAATTCCAAATTATCGAAAGCCGATATGGAGGTTTGGTGTACATAAACTGTTCTATCTTGATAAAACCCTTGAAAATGTGGTATTGCTGGCAGCCATATTGGATTTTCCTAACATGTCAATATTCCAACTTGGGTCCACATCTGAACTGATTCTATATGGTTTCAGCTACCTACATGCCCAAAAAATGAAGGATTTTTTTGGCATATGTAACCATTTGACTGCACTATGATGTAGGAAATTGGTTGACAAATTGCTTTACAATTATACAGTTTCCTCAGTCACACACCTATCATACAAACAATTAACAGTATTAAAATACTATTACAGAGAGCATAACGTATTTGTTGCTCTTACTTTTCACTCCATAGAGAACTATTTTTCTAAAGAAATTTTTCAAAAAATAATCTCTTTCTGTCATCTATTACAGAAAAACTTATAAAAGAATTTTTACATAAAACATACGATCCAAATAAAAACAACCCTAAATGAGGATATACAGTATTTCAAATTCCTTACTATGACAACTTGCGAAACATGATAAACGAAGTGACTATGCCCCTAGAACTACATTACCTATAAACAAAGTTTAAGTTTATTTTCATAAACAGTAAAATATTAAAAATAATATGTAGATATAAAGAAGGTATTTAGAAAATTCTATTTTCATTACACTAATTTAAATGTAGTAGTTACTTAGCCACCTATGTTGGTAGTTCGTGTCACCAACACAAATTCTGAGGTGATGAATACAGAGGTACAGTATATCTACTCGTATTGGCCAACTATAAAACAAGCTCGCAAAATCCCCTAACATAATTCCCCTAACATAATTCCCTAACATAATTCCTTCCCCCCTTTTAGGGTACAGTTCTTCCCATGCCTGTACACGCATTTTTTAAATTTTTAATTTTTAATCATAATTTTGGCACAAAATAAGTCACTATTTACTAAACATTTAATATCATTCGATTCACAAAAGATTTTTCGATTCACAAAAGATTTCTTTATCGATTCAATACAAAAAATTACATAATTAAAACGGGCAATTTAAATAAACACGAGTTTAAAGTTAAACGAGCCACACTCGAAATTATTTACCGTGACTTTTGTGCGTTTTATTACTGTGGCTTTTGTACAAATAATTTTACGTATACACAAACAATTTGATAGGATATTGATTTATCATTCTATTTTTTAGTTGTCATAGAAATACGTTAATTAAGTTATCTGATTAGATGCGCTTTTATAGTTGAAGATCATTTTTAGAAAATTATTTATTTTCCCCACTTTAAAATATTACAAAATTTCTATTAGGTATCCTAATATCATTATGCCTGTCGCTGTAAGTAAGAAAATAACAATTATTTTCCATTTTATGAAAATTTCGGACCCCCTAGGCCTACAAAGCCAATTTTCCCCTTTTCTTTATCAAAAATTGTTGATTTTCGGAAGTCTTTCGGTTATAAATTTGTACCAGTCTATTGTTTATCTATAATAATAATAATAATAAAAAGACGTGTGTGTGTGTGTGTGTGTGTGTTCCAGCCATCAGCCATAACTCCAAAATGGAAGCAGTTACAAACCTGAAACTTCACACACATATTGATTAGGTCCCGAGGTTGTGCACGTGGGTGTTAATAAATTAAATAATTAATTTTAAAACATCAAATGACGTCATCAAGATCATTACGAAACCTATGGTAAAATTATTGAATGCCCGGTTAGGTTCATTGAATGCCAGGTTAGGTCATCTGTACGCCCTTGACGATTGGTTAGGTTAAGTCGTGATATTTTCGTTGGCTTTAACGAAAATATCATGACTTAACCTAACCAATCGTCAAGGGTGTACAATTAACCTAACCGGGCATTCAATTAACGTACCCGGGCATTCAATTAATCTGATCGGGCATTCAGTTGACCTAACCGGCCATTTAATTAACCTAACCGGGCATTCAGTTTACCTAACCGGGCATATATATATATATATATATAGCGTTCAACATCCACCCCGGCAACGCCGGGTCGCTCCGCTAGTTTTAAATCTATTTCAGAATTACGAATCAAATAGAAAAAATAAAATGCTTCAAAATTTTAACTTTTAAATTTTTTGTATTCTTTTTTAATTTTTATTTTTAAGTTTACAATTTGAATAATTAATAAATTTCTTTCAGAACATAAAAAGTGCTGGAGGCTTCAAAGGGAAATGGGGTTGCGTGGTCACGTTCGGAAACAAATGACAGAGAGACCATACCCAAGAAGGGGTGTTCTAGAGAGAAAGGTGGATGAAGTATAATAAAATATTGTATTTTGCAAAAGATGAGGAAGGGAGAAGGGAGTTTACTCGCGGAAAAGAACTCGCAATTGCAATTTTCATCTGCCAAAACGCCACCATACTACTTACAATATATTCCAAAACTTAATGAAAAGACAGAAACTATTTTAGCGCGCAATTATGCATCGCTTCCAGCTTTAAATAATAGACAAAGGGGAATGTTTTAGGCTTTCAAGCGAATAACAAAAACCATTTCCGAGAGCAAAACGATTGCATTATTTTGCAATGTGAAAGGGTTCAAAAAATGTGTGTGTAAATATTTGTATAACGGATGAAGGAAAAGGATAATAATAGTGCGCAAGAGAGAGAATATATATATATATATATATATATATATATATATATATATATATATATATATATATATATATACTAGGTATCACAAAAAATTGTCCCTAGTTCTAAATAAATATTCTAAGCTAAAAAAAGAGAATCTAGACACAAAGATAAACGCAATAGGTACGTAAAACCTGAGTTTATTAACATTAACCCTAATTAGACAACTTGTTCAGTGTAATTAGCTTCTTTTTTTTCTAACACAATATTCAAACTGACACAAATGTTTGACATAATTTTAGAAAATAGCTCAGCTAGGATGGTGTTGCTTACAACTGTGAATTTGGGGTAATGCAGTTATTTCTTTTTGGGGACATATTAATTACTTGTTATAAGTAGAACTCTTGTAGCATCTGACGATATGAATTTTGCGTTCTGTTACTGCTTTTCTAGTTTCTTTTTCAAAGTAGGAGGGACTCCAATAATAAAATATACATCCATTACAAAATAATGAGCCAGAGTGCTAGAGTGTCAGTGCCAAGGGAAGTGGGGGTGCCTCCCCCTCAAAAATGTAGAAAATTGAATATAGAGTAATCTAACGTAACCTAATCTAACCTAACCTAAACTAAACTTGGAAATAAAAATGCTTGTATATATAATATATATATATATAGTGAGAATAAGAGGACGAGAAGGTAGTACGTGTTTATTAATCAGACGTTTCGAAAAATTCAGTTTCCATCATCAGTGCTAAAAAATTAAAAACGTAAAGAAGTTAACAAATATAAGGAATAAAAATTGGTAAATATATTTATGTAGTCGTATGATAGTAATAATTTAAAATTATAAAGGTATATAAAATGTAGGGAGGCAAGATAACGCTTAAAATATACAAAGGTTAAAAGTTGAACGATTACACTGGGTAACAAAATTTGAAAAATTTTCTGTTTATTGTGATTTTTCTGTCGTTTCTTTATGATTTCAGGGCGCTGATTCCAAAATGGATATTGGTTTTGCTCTATCATCAACCGTTTCAAAAATATAGGTTATCACACTTTTCATATGTCAAAGTATATAAAGAAGGCTAACATAAATATTTTCTGAAAATAAAAACACTATTGGAAATTAATGTTTATTGAGCCAAAATTGTTTGACAAACCCAAAATGGTGCAAAGGATATAATATTAATATATACCATAAGGAGAACCGATAAGAGAATAACAAGCCTCGTTATGCAGTGTGCGTTCCTTAAAAATGCACTGAAGAACGCGACTTCTGCGTATGAACATTCTTATCCTTTCTGATCAGCGACCATACGTAGTCTCCCATCATGGAAGCATCCCGATGGCCCTGGTACCTTTTCTCCATCGTTTGAATATCTTGATGGAATCTTTCACCATGTTCTTCACTCACATCGCCCAGGTTATCACGCAAAAAGTCTAGATGTGAATGCAGATAGTGTAATTTTAAAGACATACGGCACTCCATTTTGCCATAGCACTTAATCAAGTTTGACACTAACTCCTTACAGTTTGGTGCTTTATGGTTGCCTAAAAACCCACGAACCACATCACGGAAAGCACACCAAGCCTCTTTTTCGATCGGAGTCATCTTGGCTTCAAGGTTCTTTGAATTCAACAGCGCCTTGACTTGTGGTCCTACAAAGATGCCAGCCTTGACTTTGGCCTCAGAGAGTTTAGGGAACATGACCCGAATCTGTTGGAAAACTTCCCCTTCAAAATCTAACGCAGTTACAAACTGCTTAATTAGACCCAACTTAATATGGAGAGGTGGTAGCAGAACTATGTCAGGCTTCACAAGAGGTTCCCTGGGTACATTGTACTTTCCTGGTTGCAGTCCTTCACGTGGAGACCACTGAACTGTTTTATAGTGCTCAGTTGAAGCCCTGCTATCCCACAGGCAAAGAAAACATGAATATTTAGTAAACCCTCCTTGTAAACCTAACAGGAAACCAATCATTTTGAAATCACCACACACGTCCCAGTTATATTGTTCATACCTGATTTGAGTGAGCAGTTGTTTGACATTTTCATAGTCCTCTTTCATTTGAACAGAATGTGCAACTGGTATAGATGGATATTTGTTCCCATTGTGGAGTAGAACAGCTTTTAAACTCCGAGTTGAACTGTCAACAAACAGGCGCCACTATGAAGGTATATGTGTTAACCCAATAGCTGTGAATAGACCATTAACCTCGCTGCAATAACAGAGAGAGCCATTGACATCGTAGAACCTTGCAAACTCTTCATGCCGCTTTCGGTATACAGTGCTCTTGCAGTCTTCTCCAAGCAAATTCCACTCTTTGAGTCTGGAGGTCAGAAGCTCAGACCCTGATTTTGTCAGACCTAAATCTCTAATTAAGTCATCCAATTTCCTCTGATTTGGAAAGTGAGGGTTTGTACTGAAAGTTACTGTATATTCTTCATCATGACTGTCCTCACCAGCCGACATCTCAGATGAGCTAGCTGCATCCTCATTTTCAACC
Source organism: Bathynomus jamesi (assembly GCA_023014485.1). Classification (NCBI taxonomy): domain Eukaryota; kingdom Metazoa; phylum Arthropoda; class Malacostraca; order Isopoda; family Cirolanidae; genus Bathynomus; species Bathynomus jamesi. Next base: position 285,337 of record JAJOZX010002422.1, on the reverse strand, counting down.
TGCAAAGCAAAGAAACAAAATATAGGCATAGCTATATATGTAGGAGAGCATCAGCACTAAGAAATATCGATACATAATGACCCACAGTCTGTAAATACAGAAGGTAAAGTAATGGATAGATACCTGTTCTGGTGGACATGGTCTTGGAAGACCTTCGCCATGTGGTACAGGAGCTACGGACGACGCTATGCTTGGATACTGAAGAGTCTGCCTTCCTTTAACTTTCCTGTACTTAGAAACATCTACCATGCAGTAGTAGCAATCGTCGTGATGGCTCTTTGGTTCTCTCCATATTCTGGGTACCGCAAAGGGCATTGCCTTGCATACTCCCCGCAGCCACCCTTCAAGTGTGGAGCAGCAGCTTCCACAGATCACATGGGGTGCCCAGGGCTTATCTTGGTCACCCATAGGCATACCAAAATAGAGCCGATACGCGATCCAGAACTTGGTGCCTTTCACAATCTTGTGCGATACTTGCTTGGGGCCTATGTAATACCCACAAACGTAGCAGAATATATCCGGCGAGTGTTTACAAGCTCTAGTTGCCATTCTCTTTACCAAACTTTACTACATTAATCATAACCTGCAGATATAGAGAGAAGAGTTATTAAATCTGCAACAGATTACAGATTCCAGAAAAAAGATGTATTCACAACACTGAAATAATGTTCGCAATAAAAAAGGATCGATAACACTCAAATCATCAGCACAGAGAAGCACAGAAACACAGTACCTCAGTGCTGGTAACCATCAGACAAACAACCTGCTTTCTTTGTGTGCTCACACTTACTGACTTCTCAGACTCTGCGCTCTTCTTTATATAGCACAGTGGAAGTTTCGGGCAATTTCTAGAGCAAGAAACTGTCAACGAACATCCGGATTGTTTTCAACAATTCCTGATTATTCTGATATTGCTGCGCCCATAATAACATTATACTAGTAAAACATGAAAAATGGATTAGCTCTGAAACCATTGATGATACACACAAACCAAGGCCAGATTTGGACTCAGCGCCCACAAATGCATATAAAAACATAAAAAATTCTATATAAACAAAATCAGTGTTACACAGTGTTATTGAAAACAAATCTTACCGGGTTATTATATTGGGGATAATCTGATTGTATGAAGGTTCGGAAGGGTTGAGTGTTGAAGTATGCATATTAGAATTGTTCGAAAGCCGAAGAGTGATAGCAGATTTCTTTTGCAGTGATGAGATGAGTGAGAAAAATTATCTAGCTATGTTTAAGTTGAAAGCAGAACTATAGTCGTTGAGGATTGGTTTCATACCAACGATATATAGGGATTCGAGGATGCTGAGGTCGGTCGGTTGGTATGCTGAGTTGATAATTTTGAAATTGGTGGGAAGCAGTGGATGATTTTGTAGGTGGCAATGATCTCTTATTGCTAATTTAATGGTTGTGATGTTCTAGTAGAAATGCCGCGATGTTCGTCCACTCTTGTTTGACATTGCTGAATGGTGCTGCCAATGTAATTCGCTTTTTAGTGAATACAGTTGAAACAGTAAATAGTGAATGAAACAAGGGGTTGGGGGGGGGGGGTTCTTTATGGTTGAGACATGATTTAATGCTATTATTGTTGGTGAATATAAATTGAAGATTAATTTGAGGGTAAAGAGGGGTGAGTATGTGGCGAAGTTCTGATTGTATTTTGTAACTACCGTATATTGGGGCGTATAAGTCTACGGTCCACATTAGTCGATCCCCTAACTTTCAATTTCAGATTTAGATTTTAGCCTATTCTAGGTGTTTAAGTCGACCACCAACTTGCCAACATAAAAAAGTTAAACTTTGTAAAAACCTTGTAAAAATTAGTTATCAAATCCTTCATAATCATCATCATAATCATCATCTGACATCATAAGTTCATTATATACATCCTGAGATACATTTGCGAGTGCTTCGTCATATGGATCCAATTCAGATGTTGACCAAAAGCGAGCTAATGCAGGACTGAGGACCTATGACAGGTAAACCTGTCTTTAAATACAAGCTAAAATGGAAAGTGGAAGGTTAATTTTTGAGACTGGGCCTATAAGTCGACTCCCTACTTTAGGGGCATAATTTTAAGCTTAAAATACCAACTTATAAGCCCCAATATATGGTAATATAATCACAATAGGAAAAAGAAAAGTATTGTATGTCTTTTTTAACTTTAAGGGGGGAATAATAAATGTTGTTAAGAAAATTTCTAGTTAGAAATTATAATAAATGTTTTGGGAAAGAGTTGTTAATGCTGAAATTGTTAATGAATTCTATTTCATTGTGGAGGGATAAGTAAGAAGAACAAAGTTGATAAGCACGGTGGATTAAGACTTTAATGCTGTTAATTTTATATAGTAAAGGGATGTGGCTTAAGTAGTTAGTACCTAGTTTCATGTATACGTCGCTGAAGTTTCGCTTATACGTGTTTTTCCCCAAAGGCCAAAACTCATTCGAGAATATTCTGGTCGTGTGGGACTCAATGAGCGACGCTTTCCAGCATTCGAACCAAGCCAGTTGTGAAATGAAACTGCGTACGTTAAGACGTTCTGACGCTGTAAAACTATTCAAGTGAAATTAGCATTAATTTTAGTGTTATTTACAATTTTATTACTGTGAATAAGTATAATAAATTAATAAATAAATAACATAATTTTACAAAGTAATTTAAATATGGCTTCTAAAATGGATGTTGTGAAATCTACATAAACGTCATTACGTTGGAGACGAAACTTGAGGTGTTAAGACGCTTTGAGTCAAGACAGCGTGGAACCGAAATCGCTGCTGCGTTGAAATTTCCTCCAACTTCGCACAATTTTTAAGAACAAGGGTAAAATAAAAGATTGTGCAACACCTTTGACTGCTTCTCGGTTGATGATTGTGAATAAGAATCCAATGACGGTTAAGATGGAGAAGCTGCTTAACCTCTGGATTGATGACCAAACGCAGAAACATGTGCCTTTAAACATGCTTGTGATAATGGAAAAGGCTAAGTCTCTACACCAACATCTTAATGAAGGCGAGGGTTCAACAAGCGAACCATTTTCAGCAAGTAAAGGTTGGCTTCACCTTTTTCTTAAACGTAGCAATCTTCATAACTTAAAATTTCCTGGGGAGGCTGCAGGCGCAGACAAGGAACCTGCTGAATCATATTCTATTTTGGAGAAGATTATCCAGGCTGGTGAATATTTTCCCCAAGTTTTCAACGTGGATGAAAGTGGACTTCACTGGAAAAGGATACCCAACAGAACTTTCATTTGTAAAGAAGAGAAGACAGTATCTGGCTTTAAGCTGGCGAAAGATCATCTAACACTGCTTCTGGGTGGCAATGCAGTTGGGGATTTCAAGTTAAAGCTCATGCTTGTGTATCACTCGGAGAATCTTCGTGCCTTGAAAGGATATGTTAAGAATAGACTGCCAGTTATATGGAAGGAAAATAAGAAGGTATGGTTGATGCAAGCCATATTTCAAGATTGGTTTTTGCACCACTTTGAACCAACGCTATTGCAAAGAGAAGAACCTCTCAAACAAAGCTTTTGTTATTTTGGATAATACACCAGGTCATCTACCTAACTTAACTCTAGGCATTCAGGTGGTTTACCTTCCCAAAAATATAGCATCGCTGCTCCAACCCATGGACCAAGGCGTCATAGCCACATTCAAAGCATACTACCTGTGTAGAGCATTTTCCCAGATGAAATGACAATGAATGAATTCAAGCGTAACTACGCAATAGAAAATATTAGTGAATCTTGGGAAGAGATGAAGAGCACAACAGTGAATGGTGTTTGGAAGAGGCTTTGGCCAGAGTGCGTCAACGACTTCCAAGGATTTTCTACTCCAGCGCAGGAAATTAAGAAGATTGCAGCAATGGCAAATTGGTATTGAGGGAATGAAGGAGGAGAATGTTGAAAACTTATTGAAATCTCGTGGCGAACCTCTAACTGATGCTGAATTGGTTGAATTAGAAGCAGAAAAAAATGCTTCTGACGAAGATGATGATGTTGAACAACCAAGCGAACTAAAAACGAGTGAATTGGCTGATTTATTTGCTCAAACAGAACAACTCATGGCAAGATCCTCTGAAATTGCTCTAGTTAAAGAAAGAAGTATGAAAGTGTGTAGAGAAATGAAACACGCCTTTCGCTGCTACGTAGATATCTATGAAGAGAAAATGAAACAGAGGAAGAATCGTCAGTTAGCCATAGATTCCTTCTTAATAAGAACCCCTGATCCAAAGAAGAAGAAGCAAGACGAATCGACCTGAAGCACTAGTCAGAGTTCACCACCCCCTTTGGCAATGGCACTCTGGTACTTTCCCCTCCCTCACTCCAACACTAATACCCTTACTACCTCCACTACCTCCCATTTATGCCATTTATGCCATTTATGCCACTATACTAATAAAAATCCTCTTACTCGGAAAAACATTGAAGACTGTCTCATATTTTGCAATAAATATAAGCAGAAGAAAAGGCTAGCGTTTCAACCCGGAGTGTACGCTACCCACGACGAAGGGTCCTGAGGCTGTTACCATCTGGGAGTGCTTTATTGGTCGAGGAATAGGATCCCTATATATTCTACCCAAAGGGACAGAGATCGACACGAATGGTACCCCCAAGCCCTTCGAGACCACCTGCTACCGACATCATAACTCCAGTTTCCAGAAGATTTCTTCTTCCAGGATGATGGCGCAACTTGTCTCCGAGTGAGGAGTGACTGGATATGGAAAAGACAATCACGAGACCGAAATAAGTTGAAACTAAACCTACAGGCAGTTTGGCAGGTCTTACAAGACGGCTCAACCACCCAGCGTTTGGTCCGATCCATACCAGAGCGGAATCGTGCAGTATGTAAAAACAAGGGTTGTCAGTGTAAGAACCGAAGGATGCTAAAAGACCAGGAAGGAGAGATACCACACATTGTATATTATTAGTTTTGAGATACACACAGACCGTACATGGAACGAGGAACTCTTCTGGTAAAATTAAATCCACTATAGTCCAAATAAGTAATGGTAAATGACAAACACTATAATTTTTCTTTTTCATGATGTTAGCCCAACGTGGGCAACGGGTCACTCGCAAAGAGGCCCCAAAAATATAGCTTCCCTCACCAGCTATCTGCAAAGCAGATAGGATCCAGCTTTGGGACAGGATCTAGGGACCCTAGATCCTCTCCTGGAAAAAAGTTTGCATCATCCTAGAACATTTTAAGTTTGGCTGATAAAGTAAAAAAAAACTTGCGTACTGCCTTTGAGTAATGATGTACTGTTGAATTTGCATACCACTTTATTGTTTAAATATCCTTATCAGAACTTGCACTTACATAAAGTAAGTAAAGTAAGTAACCAGGAAACTGCAAAAATTGAAAAGTATGACATAATTCTGATATAGCGAATGATAATTATACCAAATTTTTCTAAGTATGTACACAGAATTTGAGAAGTATTGCTAAATTCATTCTCAGTATTCAAAATACATCACTGATGTTGTAGGTAATTTTTGTTAATACCTCTCTTATTCCAAAAGATTTAAGGTGTTTTAACTCTTTTAGCAATAGCTGTATATAGTGGTTAACATAGCTGACAACGAATCCATTGATCACGGGTTCGATTCCAAGCGAAGGCAGGTGGCGCGTAGTTCACCTAGCTGTTCATCCTTCGATAAAAACTGTTGGTTGGGAGATACGTGGGTACCATGGGTAGCCAAGTGGTTAAGACACTGGGCAGCTGATCGAAAGTCGTGAGAGAGGTCGAGTCCGGGCGAAGACTGTAATTTCTGACTTCCTTGGTTAGGCGTGGTTTGAATTCCAAATTAAACTGTATGTCTAATCCGGGTGGAAGCAAAACTAAGGTTTATTATTATTACTAAGGCCTACAGTATATATATATATATATATACTAGCTGTTATGCTCAGCACTTGATAGGGGTGGGCTGATTGTATTAAATTTTAATTATTCAAATAGATTTTTAATTTTCGTCGTGTCCCCCAGTAATTGACACAATGTGAAGCTCAAGATTTTTATGGCTGAGTTCTTTTCTATAGTTTTATTGCAGTGCTGGGGCCTTCGGATCCAGTAATTACAACGCTAGATATATGTATTTTTTTCTATAATTTTATTGACCAAATAACTGAACCATAAAAAGCAGTGTTCAGAATGTTTTTTATGGTTCGATGTTGAAGCTCGATATTCAAAAAACGTTCCGTCAACCTTTTTTTTTCCATTTCTAACCATGTAATTACTTAAAAAATTCAGGGTTTTTTTTAAGAGACCCAAAAGTTCACGGGCACACACACACACACACACACACACACACACACACACACACACAAAACTTGCTTTTATATAGTAAATATATAAAGCCAGGCAAAAAAATTACAGAATTACAAAGTTCAGATTGAGCCATTATTGCATAAAAAAAATTTTCGATCGACCATTTCATACGATTAAATGAATATCCATAACGAACCTTTATTCCATTCTTTCATTCTCCAGAGTTCGGCGAGAAATTTTTTGACATTAAATTTATCACTAAATAAGTTGATGGCATAAAGTTTGGCCAGAAGCGTTTCAAAGGTAATTTCATAGACCGTATCGCCCTTAATGTTCCTAATTTCCTCCACTTCCCAGTTTTTTGCTTGGTATTCGCTTGATGGGACATATTAAATATTAATTTATTTGACTAGCTTATCTGCGACACGCCCAATTGAAATAAACGCGGTAGTCTTATGGTTTGTGAGTTTATAAAGGTAAAGTATGTTTGATTATATATATTTATATATATATATAATCTATATATATAGGGCCTATATATTTTCACTTTCGTGAAATACTTTTCATATATATATATATATATATATATATATATATATATATATATACACACACGCGTATATATTTATTCCACAAATTCCACTGCCATTAAAGAACGCGAACATTGCCCCTTTATTTAAAGGTGGTAACAGAGCAATGCCCAAGAATTATCGGCCGGTAGCTCTCACCTTAGACCTTATAAAGTGCTTTGAATGTGTAATTAGAAGCGAAACTACCTACTACCTACAAGAAAAGAACTTATACAACCCAAATTAACATGGTTTCAGGGCTGGAAGATCATGGCTATCATAGCTATTAGACCACCAGGAGAAAATATTGGAAACACTGTGTCGAGGACAAACCATAGATGTAATCTATACTGACTTTGCTAAAGCCTTCGATAAATGTGACCATGGAATTATAGCACATAAACTTAAGAATACAGGAATTACTGGAAAGCTAGGAAGGTGGATATTTAATTTCTTGACGCAAAGAACACAAAGAGTGGTGGTAAATGGAGTCAAATCGGAAGTCTCGGAAGCAAAGAGCTCTATCCCACAAGAGACAGTACTAGTTCCCTTGCTGTTCATAATAATGATTGCAGATATTGATGGAGATATCAATGACAGTATTGTATCATGTTTCGCGGATGACACAAAGATATGCAAAGAAATATTGAACGTAGGTGACATAGAAAGATTACAAAATACATTGAAACACTATTCCAGTGGACAGAAGACAACAATATGAAGTTCAACGAAGAAAAATTCCAACTTCTAAGATATGGTAATAAGAAGGAACTACAGAAAAAAGGGTACAAAACTCTGCAAGCCAAGCAGATAACGCCAAATCCACAAGTCAGGGGTCTTGGAGTAATAATGTCGTCGGATGCAGAATTCAGAGAGCACTATAACATCAAAATTACAACAGCTAGAAAAATAACGGGAATCATCTGGAGGAGCTTCCGCAGTAGAAAAGCAAACATCATGCTCAAATTAGGGAAGAGTCTAGTCCTAC